>CM064502.1:51825769-52204071 GCA_032716605.1 Paralithodes platypus | reverse complement strand
ATTCATTCAAATGGGACTGATGAGCGAATAAGTAAAGAACAAAGATACAATAAACATCAAGGAATATTTGGATTTTTTCATTACGAAATTATGGAATGGAAAGAAAATAGAATGAAGACCATGGCAACGTGATACCAGAATATAAATATACAGTATAAATGAAAAGATTATTGCTCACACAAACAATATAGTAAAATACACAAAGAGGAGGTACTGGTGACATCGAAAGAATTAGCATTTTTCCCCATTTACATAATTAACAGTTTCTCATCAAGAGCTCAACATCGCATTTTTCCATGTCTAATTACTTCAGTGTTTTAACACATTTAAACACATTTTGTTCTTAAAGATTGTATCATTACTTTTATTTTACTAATATTGCAGCCTAAGTTGTTGTTATTATCCTACTACACTATCAAATATTCTTTAATGTAATTTAAAATATTTGTTTTTCAAATATAATTCCCAATATATTTATAAGGTTTGTTGAATATATTTTTTGATGTGTTGAAAGACGTGTTTCATCAACATCAAAATATCCACTGCATTCGGCTTTTCAATATTTCCTTTTTTCCATATTTAAAATTAGTTTCCTAATCTATAAAATTTATATTCTCTCTCCTTCCGCATCATTGTTCCTCTTTCGTCAATTGGTATTTTTCTTTACTATATTTAGCATTTTAATTCCCCGTTTCTTGTATGCAGTGTTGTATTTCAATTTTATCTTTCCCTCTATTGTTTGTTAAATTATTCTCCTGATTTTCACTCATCTTCCGGTTATTTTATTTCACCCATTAATCAGTCTCCATTTTCTTTCCTCGGTATTCCTCTTTCAACTAGTTTATATATCTCTCATTCTTCCATCGCTTTGTTTTCTTCATCATTTTGGCATCCAAAATGTTCCTCTCTCTCTTCAACAGTTTCGCATTAACCATCCTTAGTACCTAGTTCTCTTTGCATATCCTCTTTTATTATCCTCTTCCTAATACATTCTTTTTTTGCAACAGTTAGTATCATTATTTACTTCGTCTTTCGTATATGTAAATATTTTCTTCTTCTCCATTACATTTCAGTACCCCTTTTCTATTCTTTTCCACGCATCCTCTTTTCTCCCCCCTTTCTCTTGACAGACATTCCACAATATCTTTATATTCCTTTTATTCTAAAATTCAATTTTCCATTTTCCTCCTCTCATCCACTCAACCCACTTCAATATTAACTTCTTATTTTGTGTCCCTTTTCACGTGTTCTCCTTTTATTATTCCTTCATTTGCATGTTTTTTCTTCCTTGTTCTGATTATTATTATTATTATTATTATTATTAGTATTATTGTATTGTTGTTATTATTATTATTATTATTATTAGTATTAGTAGTAGAAGTAGTATCAGTATTATATAACTTCTTCTCTTTCTTCTTCTTCTTCTTCTTCTCCTAATTGTCTTACTCTCCTCCAGTGCCCCTCCGCTAATACGTCCCCCTAAATGATTCCGCTGCTTAATTAGTCTAAACATTAGGATTGTGTCGTGTGTAAATGTTGCCTTAAGGGCGAGCTGGAGGCCGCAATGACAATAAAAGTCGGCTTTATGGACAAGAATATTAGCCCGGGAAATTAAGGCAAAGGACTTAAGATGCCCTGGAGGAGGAGGAGGAACTAGTTAGACGTCGTGTGAGAGGGGGAGGGGGACGGGGGACGGGGTACGGGGTACGGGGGACGAGGGACGGGAAACGAGGGCAATTTTCTGGAGAGCCGTGTACAAACTGCAAGGAATTCAGTCTATATTTACAAAACAGCCGTCCGGATAGCCGATAATTAATCCTTGGCTTTGCCAGTCCCTATGGCCAGTGCTAGTTATGATAGTGGTAATTAATAACATCCCCAATTGCAATAGGCACAAGAAATATAACACTTATGAAATATACCAGTATATATATATATATATATATATATATATATATATATATATATATACCGGTATATATATATATGTATATATATGTATATATATGTATATATATGTATATACTGTATATACTGTATGCATACAGTATTTTTTGTTCTGTGTATGAAGTAGACAAAAGGCAAATCTGCCTATAACAAATGTCCCCCACAGAGTTGAAAGAGTGATAGAGATCCAAATTCAAGGTACCTGTGTCTAAGCAATATCCACCTAACCACTAAGAATATGCTAACTTTCCGTATGTTGGTGTTATTTTCAATGTGAGAGATAGGTAGAGTATGCCCATTCCCACGTCTGAGCTTATGACTATTTGATCTGTATAGCAATTCAGTTTTACAGGGTTTGTCCACGAGCGCATAAGCCTTCATCACGTCGGGTTTCGGACGAACTTTAATTCAGCCAGCCTCGCCCAAATGACTGCAAGAACATGGCGACCACACAAAATTAATTAGCGAGGGGGAAAGGAAGGGAATGGCCGAATAGGAGGAGGGGGGAGGGTGGAGGGAAGGAGGAGGACGGGGAGGGGGGAAAGAGGGAGGGAAGGAGGAAGAGGAGGGGGAAAGGAGAGACGAAAAATTATACACAGCACGGGGTAAAATTAGAAAATATTCCGGGGTTTTCCATTTGGTAGGGGCTAGAGGGTGGCTGGTGTGTGTGCGTGGCTTGTTCCGCTCTTTTGGGACCCCGAGACTCCACTAAATGGCCGACTCTTTTGGTTGTCGCACAGTATGTTTATATGTTTATTCTCTTTCCTTCGGACTGGCTGGGTACTTGGAACTCTCTTGCTCGCCATCTGTTCAGCTTTGGTTTCTTCTTCTTATATTTAGTTCTTTCTCTCTTTTTTTGTATGTGTATGAGGGAGACAAAAGGCAAAGTCACCCGCAACAAGTGCCTCCCTAAAGCCAAAGAGCGACAGAGCCAAACTAAGGGCGGTTGGTGGTAATCTTAAAAAGTTTGTGTTGAGGTGTATTGGAAAGTAAAGTTCTGTGCTTGTTTAGTGTAGTGAAATGGATAGGAGGTGGAGGTGTTTTTGAGAGCTTGCTGGATTACTCTCTGTATAGGTGAGACAGAAACAGTGAGGGAGACCAGGCAAATAAAACAGGGGTTCCAGCAACTCCTTATCATATACCTATGAGGCCTTCCCTGGGTATTGCCCTGCTTGATTGGTGTCTACAATCTCCCGAGGTTTTGCTCAGAATTCAATATTGCTATCTCATATCAGAATTGTTAGTGGTCACTCGATTTCCACATCACTAGCATTCCAATTTAGCATGTTAGTACAATTATTTCAGCATATTCATCCTTTACCACTATTTTAACTCTCCTTACAAAACTTTTATTTACGCAGTTTAGTACTACAACGCCCTGACTATAACCCTTTTCGTCACCATTCAATATAACTCACTTATCTCCACATCACCATTATACATCATTTCCATTATGACATTTCCCTCATGCAATAAGCTCACCATCCCTCACCCCTAATCTAACCCTCTAAATGTATCCTACTTACACAACAGCATTATCTCAGAATTTACCACTTTCATCATTCCTGCATCACCATCACCACCCTGACAACGGCAACCCTCTCCTTGTTAGCATTATATGTGCAGCATCACACATACAACAGGAAACACACATCACAATTAGCGATTAAGGGGAGATGGGCGTTTTTATTTGGTTATTGTTTTATCTGTTTATTATTTGTTTTAGTTTCCTCCCTAGACCTCCATCAACCTGTAAAACTCACCCCCTAGACCCCCCTTCAAGATAAATGTGTGCATTTTTCGGTAGAAAAATGTCCTGGCCGAAGACCGTTTACTCTTAAGATTAGAAGCTCGCTATCTCTCGCCAGAAAAAAATCGACACCTAAATAGCACGAAAGGTCTTAATATTGATAAAGAAATGGGCCGCAAAGTCTTAAAATCGCCAAACTAATGGGCCGATCGTCTTAAAATCTAAAGACCAATGGGACTGAGCACGAAGGAGAAGGAGATCACAAAAACCCAGTCCATACCCCTTTAAAATATCCGGCACCACTAACACCGAATTGACTTAGCTATGTAGCTCAGTAAATATAACACCACAATCATTCTGCACTACCGTACAGTCGCGCTAATAAGTGATGTTTCGGCACCAAGTATATTTTGATCAATAATTGGTATCAGCAATATTTAATCTTCATGTCTTCATATCGATGGAAATATACAAACATGTTCCTACACTTAGCCACCCTATTTAACATCTGACAGACATTAATACAGCACAGAGCAAGCCAAACGCAATGACAGCCGGGAAATGACTTATTAGCGCGACCGTACATATTATACACCATCATAAAACAACATAATAATAGCTTCACGAATATAACTAATTACTTGTCGTTCGGTCAGGGGAATACACGAACCTTGGAG
Organism: Paralithodes platypus; assembly: GCA_032716605.1. Taxonomy (NCBI): domain Eukaryota; kingdom Metazoa; phylum Arthropoda; class Malacostraca; order Decapoda; family Lithodidae; genus Paralithodes; species Paralithodes platypus. Next base: position 52,199,697 of record CM064502.1, on the reverse strand, counting down.
AGAGAGAGAGAGAGAGAGAGAGAGAGAGAGAGAGAGAGAGAGAGAGAGAGAGAGAGAGAGAGAGAGAGAGAGAGAGAGAGAGAGAGAGAGAGAGAGAGAGAGAGAGAGAGAGAGAGAGAGTTTGATGATCAAAGCACAATTGAACCAAATCATCAGATCAAATACAGATAACTACATTTAGGATACTTCACCATTATGAACTCAACCAACACTATTATTATCGCACTCTCTTAATTATCGGAATAACAGGTTTTAGTTCACAACCATGACCAACATCATCACCACACCTATTGTACCAGTGTTAATGCACAATGTAAGCGTCTTGCCCACAACCACCAGTAACACCACATCGCTATATTGTACAACCATTGAATGTTATCATCACAACCACCATCAATACCACACCTTATACTATTATATATATACTTACTATATTATAATTGGTGTTTTGTGTATGTGTGTTCATTGTTTTCTGTTGTGTTTTGTGTTGTCCCTATTCTTGCTCTGTCTTGAGTCGCCCCTCCCCACCCCCCCAAAAAAAAAAAAAAATGGGAAAAGTGAGGATTGGGCCTGAGCATATAGATAGATAGATAGATAGATAGATTATATTATAATGTATATTGTACTAGAACCAACACCACATGGCTATATCATCACAACTACCATCAACACCACATATATATACCGGTATATACAGTATATATATATATATATATATATATATATATATATATATATATATATATATATATATATATATATATATATATATATATATATATATTATATATGTATATATATATATATATATATATATATATATTACCATCACCAACACCACATAGGTTTATCATCACAACCACCATCAACACCACACCTATATATTGTACCAGCACCAACACCACATAATACACAGCCAGCACCATCACCACATCCATTCTACCGTATACACCATCACAATTATCATCTTAAACATACTAGCCCAAACTTCTAGTAGAACACATTTTTTACCGTCAACACAACCACCATCTCAAGCACAATTCTCACCACATTCTTAGCACAGATTGCAAAACTAAATATATAAATAAATAACAAAGCATTGGAAGCATCACACTCTTCAAATCATCACCAGCATCAAGCTTTCGATCCCCACCATCATCATATGTCACCATCAGCAATATAGTGACATTAACTCGTATTACAGTATCAGCTACAGAAACGTGCAGTATGAACTACATCATAAATAAATGTCCCCATCACCCTAGCTAAAAACATACTAGAATAGCAACAGAGCCAACATCATCAACATCACTTTTAAATTACCAACATTAGCTTACCGCCAACAGAGAAAACAACAACAACATCTAAGCGTCCCCATCACCATTATTAAGACTAGTAAAAGGCACCAACATCCACGAAACAACTACACCATCATCATCGTTATCACCATCTTCCTCAACATAAAAAAAAAAAAATCAAATTACAACACCAGCGCCAAACCATCATTATATTCTAAATAATCAACATGAATAACAAAGTAATACCGAACAAAAAGCACACCATCAACACACCAACACCACTGCCAACCTCACCACCATCTCCACCACCACCACCACCACCACTACAACCACTACCACCTTAATTATGAAAAGCGTCCCCAGAGAAATTTTTAGTGTCACACCCAGCCTGGTTAATAGCGGGGAATGAAGTTGTGTGTCCTTACTCACAGATGGGGACGAGAGAGAGAGAGAGAGAGAGAGAGAGAGAGAGAGAGAGAGAGAGAGAGAGAGACAGAGAGCGAAAGCGAGAGCGAGAGCGAGAGAGAGAGAGAGAGAGAGAGAGAGCGAGTGTGTGTCCAATAGTTACATGGATACACATATTGCACATACCTTGCACTACCTACTAGGAAATCCGGACTTAAATCTAACATCGTTTTTGCTACTAGTAGAAGATGGGAACAACAAAGTTAAAGGTTCTCTCCGCACCCACCAGGCTTCAGTCGGCATGAAATATAGTTGGGAAAAATTGGCCACCAGAAGAATGAATACATTTCTACTGGGGAATACATATTAAGAACGAAGTATATGCATAGTATATACTACAAAAACTCTACATATTATTATTGTTTTTTAAACACTACTGTTACTGAGCTTTATTTACTTATATAACGTCCACGAGATAAATGTCCAGTCACCTTTTCAACACTATGCCGCTTTTGCCAGGAATTTGTTCCGCTATAGGTGAAGAATGCATTATAACATTGAGATTTGGTCTCCTTCTTAATGTCATTCCATTACTGCAAGTTCATGAATTATCATTTACTAAACTGAGCTGGAGAAAGTTTTAAAAAACTAATTGAATATTTAGGGGTTAATATACTTTTATGGGTATTAATTGAAACATTGATGTTCTTTGTTGAATATTTATGCATGCCAGATTTTTCATAATTGAGCAAGTTTTGTTGTACATATTATTTATACTAGATCATCCTAAGGCATTGTTTGTACTTGAATGTCCTTATTAAGCTGTCAATACCGGAACTGCAATAACATTGTGGTATATTAGCTACTCTTTAAATGCAGTAAAATAATAGAATACTCTTAATTTAACATCGTTCTTGCCACATAAATCATTCACCCATTACCTTGTGATGTATAACACACCTTTAGTACATCGCAATATCTAAGTACAGGTGATTGGTCAGCTCAACCTATATCATTACTTCAAATACTGTAATATTACTTTTAACTCTATCGTCATCCAAATCCCCTGAAATTGCGTGTGCTAGTCCTATGTGAGATTCCCCAAACCCCCAGTTTACGAGTTCGCAGCAGCCGTCTCGTTTGCATATTCATTGTTCTAATTAGGGAGGTTATATTGACAGCGCCAGGTGAGACCCTACTTCTACCTGCCCGCTTCTAAGTATAGTTGTTCAGCTGTCTGGTGGAGTATAGTTGTTCAGCTGTCTGGTGGAGTATAGTTGTTCAGCTGTCTGGTGGAGTTTGTAACATTGGTATATCTTGATGCGACTTGGAGACAATAGAATCATTATGGTTAGGATATATTATTTAGGACAAGTTTATGAGGGAAATTGTTCTGCTATCACGCCAATTAATTTTCCAATGCTGTAGACATTTAATTCAGCACACCCACACACACACACACATTCTCTTTCTCTCTCTCTCTCTCTCTCTCTCTCTCTCTCTCTCGTATAATACAAATTAGCTTAGAACTTTCTTATACAGGGACGTATTTCCCTAATTCTTGCGGATGTCAATAATATTAACAAACATTATTTTATTCGTCATTCTATGCAATAAATACCTTGCTTAGAAAACAAATATAATCAATATGGTTAAGATACAGATTGATTTACAAAATTAACGTTAATCCATACCTTACCTTAGTTTATTAATACATCTCAATACACTTATATAATTTTGCTAGATTTACGGAATGTTATTATCATTCAATTGTGTTCTATTTACGTAATATTTGTGTTTTCAAAGGTAAGAGTGGGAGGGCTAAGGTAATGTATCAATGACTACGAAAAAAATATATAATGTACACTCGACCAAAAAACAATCTTTATACTGCTGGGCTGTAAATAATCTAGTGTGAACGGAATGAATCGGGTGAAACATACGTCTGTGAGGTATTATCATAAGATTTCGACCCACTTCCAGAATGTCTAGAGCGTTAGTGTAAAGATTGTTTTTTGGTCGAGTGTACATAGTATTCATTACGTGAGCGTTGCCCATTTATAAACATGTTTTTGCTAGTATCGTTTATTACAATAATCCAGAGCGAACTTAATGCCGGTACCCAAGTTGAATAATTAAACACTGTTAGTTGTGGATGTGTTAACCAACAACGCGTAACGTTTTCATTAACGTTCGCGCAAATATGTTGTCGCAAGGTTATTTTACCTCTCTGAGGATCCATGAGCGCACTTCGAATTTATTTTGTGTTCTGGTTGTTGTTAGAAGATTTTATTTAGATTAGGAAGGGTATATGGAAGCCAGAGGGTTAATTGAGATAGTATTTACCCCTTCAATTCCCACAGACCCTTTCTAAGCTGTATAAAATCGTCATAATGATAGCCAGAATAAACTGCCACAACGCGTCATATCCTCAAGGGGTTAACCCTTTGAGGATCATGGCTCGTTTTCACAGTTTATTGTGGCTATCAGTATACGCTTGTATACAGCTTAGGAATGATCTGTCGGAATGAACAGGGTAAAGACTATCCCAATCAACCGTCTGACTTTCCATATACTGTTACTAATCTAAATAAGATCGCCTAATGTTTGCCAGGAAACAGAAAATAAATGCCTATTGGAGCTTGAAAGGGTTAATATGACTATACTGTATATTCTAAGCTTCGCCTCTTGCTTGCACTCTCCTGACTCACAACCAAACCCATGTCGCCCAGTCTCACCCAGGCGTCCGAACCCCCAAACTTCAGCCTTAAATAACAAGCCAACACGTAAAGTCGCTTCCCGTGTTGAAAAATAATACGAGAAACAATGTTCAGAAGAATAATCCCATCCAAACTTTCCAATTTTTAGTAGGTAATTTTCGCCCGAAGACTGTGAGCTCCCGGAACGCTAAATCACCCGAGAATATCCATTAAACTCCAGTAAATATTTGGGAATGTTCGGTACACCGGTATAAACTGGGACTGGAAAAAAAAAGGAAAGAAAACAAAAACGAGAAAGAAATTAGATACAACTCCATTAATTACTGAGCTGCGTCTTAAGGGGACATGGGCCGTTGTTGTTGTTTTTTGGTCTATTAATTCATGTATTCCTTTATTTCTTAGTTTCCTCGCTACACCTCCATCAAGCTAAGAAAAAAAAACCCTAGACCCTCTTTCAAGATAAATTTGTACATTTTTCGGTAGAAAAATGTCCCGGCCGAAGGCCGATTCCTCTTAAATTCACAGGCTCGCTTTCGCTTGCCAGGAAAAAATCGACACCTAAATGGCACAAAAGGTCTTAAAATTGACAACTAAATTGGGCGAAAGGTGTTAAAATCGCCAAACTAATGGACCGAACGTCTTATGATCTCAAAACAAATGGGGCTTAACACGAGGAAGAAAGGGGACCAGAAAAACGGCCCATCTCCCCTTAATGGAGGGAGGAGGAGGAGGAGGAGGAGGGTACATTCAACCTAAAGAAGAGGCTCTCATTCTCCAGGGGGCTATATCTTGGGTCTTGAAAACAATATATGCTCCATAAATTGTTTGCCCAAATGTAACACAGATGAGCTACATAATAAGGATTTCAATCGTTTAAGGGGAGATCTCCACTTGAGGGATTTTTGTCTTGACCCCTTTCTCCCTCATGTTTAGCCCCATTGCTTTTGATATTATGAAACGTTTGCCCCATTAGTTTAGCGATTTTAAGAACTTTCACCCCATATTAAGACCTTTCGTGCAATTCAGGTGTCGATTTTATCCTGGCGAGCGATAGCGAGCCTGTAATTTAAGAGGAACCGGCCTTCGGCCGGGACATTTTTCTACCGAAAAATGTACAAATTTATCTTGAAAGGGACTCAAGGGGGTGTAATTTTTAGCTTGATGGAGGTCTAGGGAACAAACTAAATACCTCCCCTTAAGTGTACTAATTAGAACATAATATCAATATATAAATATTAATTTATGATTACCGTAGTTAGTACATAATTATGAACGCACATCTTTTACAATCCACATTTTTTTTTTTTTTTTTTTTTTAAAGTTATTGTACGGTGCGCTAATAAGTCATGTCCCAGCTGTCATTACGTTTGGCTGGCTCTGTGCTGTCTTAATGTCTGTCAGATGTTGCATAGGGTGGGTAAGTGTAGGATCATGTGTGTGTATATTTCACTCGATATGAAGAAATGAAGATTATATATTGCTGATACCAATTATTGATCAAAACATACTTGGTGCCGAGACATCACTTATTAGCGCGATTGTACAGTAGGTTCTTGAGTAATTAATGTAGCTGTTAGTTTTTCTTCCAGGCTGGTACATTTTGGGTCTAGAGGATATTTTGTGCATCGCATATTGTTGGCTCATTATCCAAGGGGGATACATTTACATTTAAGGGGAGATATCCACTTGAGGGATTTTTTTCTTGACCCCTTTCTCCCTCATGTTTAGCCCCATTGCTTTTGAGATTTTAAGATGTTTGCCCCATTAGTTTGTCGATTTTAAGATCTTTCGCCCCATTTCTGTCAATTTTAAAGATTTAGGTGTTGATTTTTCCCTGGCGAGCGATAGCGAGCCTGTAATTTAAGAGGAACTGGCCTTCGGCCAGGACATTTTTCTACCGAAAAATGTACACATTTATCTTGAAAGGGGGTCTAGGGGGGGTAATTTTAAGCTTGATGGAGGTATAGAGAACAGACTAAAAACCTCCCCTTAAAATGGGACTTCAGAGGCTATCAACCCTATTGGATTATTAAGCCAGCACACTGTAAGTCAAGAATAGCGTCAGGACCGGAGCCTCTCTGCAAGAACCCCAGTCCCCTGTTTCTGATAGGTCACACATTGTATACTACGGCAGGAAGGGTGGGGAGAGGGTGCTTGGGGAGTTCACAGCGTATTCTGTTGAGCGTAGGCTTTTATTAAGGGTAGATGAATTGTTTTTTTCTAGATCCCGTTCACCCTCATGTTTAGCCCAATTATTTTTCAGAATTTAAGATGTTTGTCCCATTAGTTTGTCGATTTTTAGATCTTTCGCCTCGCATCTTTGTCAAAATTAACACCTTTCGTTCTATTTAGGTGTCTACTTTCTTCTTCTTCAGGGAACGATAGTGAGCCTGTAATTTTGGAAGGTCGGGACATTTATATACCGAAAAATTGACAAATTAATCATCTAGAAGGGAGATCTAATGGATGTTTGTTTTTAAGTTTAATGGAGGTCTAGGGAGGAAATTAGACAAACAATGAATACATGAAAAAGTTTGACCAATAGGTGAACCATCCCTCCTTAATTGCTTGGATTCCAGTTCCATGTGATGTAATACACAGGATATGCCGTATGAAAATGGTGTACACGCGATTACGAGACTACAAACCCTTCTAATTGAAGTATTTTATTTATATGAACTTCACCCTCAGAGAACTGAGAAGACTATTCAATTAAAAAACAAAGAAAACTAGTATCGGTTACCAATGGTTACTGATGGAGACAATTACATTAGGCGCCGTCAAACGATTTTGTTCAATTAAGTAAGGATCTATTTGAATACAAATGCTAACAGGGCTAGCATAATCCAGTCTTGATGTAAATATTAATTGTAATTAAGAACATACGTGTTTGTACTTCATATTAAACACAAAGACCAATACGCATAAAAATAAATATTCAATAAATTATTAGTGCCAGCCTTTATATTAAGGGGAGATTGGTCGTTTTTCTGGTTCCCTTTCTCACTCGTGTTAAGTACCATTTGTTTTGAGATTATAAGACGTTTGGTCCATTAGTTTGGCGATTTTAACTCCTTTCGCTCCATTTATATGTCAATTTTAAGACCTTTGTGTGCCATTTAGAGGTCGATTTGTTCCTGGCAAGCGATAGCGAGCCTAACATTTTAAGAAGAACTGGCCTTTGGCCGGGATTTGTTTTCTACCGAAAAATGTACAAATTTAACTTGAAAGGGGGTCTAAGAGGTATTTTTCTAAGCTTGATGGAGGTCTAGCGAGGAAACTAAGAAATAAAGGAATACATGAATTAATCGACCAAAAAAACAGCCCATCTCCCCTTAAGATTAGGAACCCGTCTTAATACTCACATTTTGAAAGAACTGGTCCATAATGTCCCTATTTTTACAAAGCATGGGGAGATGTACTAAAGGCAAAGGGCTAATGCATAAGGTAATGTCGGTGCATTTTATCCTCACATAAATATCTATGAACAAAAGGGAACAAGACTACTCAAGCTGTGTATGTATTTATGTACATGTGCCTGAGTGTGTATGTATGTATGTGTGTGTGATTATGTATGCGTTTGTGTGTGTATCTACGTGTCTATGTCTGTGTGCCTATAAACCTGACCAATCTGCCAGCTAATATCTTATCCCTGCGAGACAAAAGCCAACCTGTCCCGGCCACCACTATACAGGTGTCGCTACAAACAGTCCTACGACGTCAGTACCTTCTATAGGAAGAATCCCCCGAACTGAATTAAGGAGGTGTCACACGAGCGCTTTTTCCGTCAGTTTTTACGAGTAATTGTAGTCTGGCAGCTTCAAAATCTCAGTTATATCAAAATTCAGCCACCTTATATAATCTACCTTCAGTCTAGTTTCCAATGCCGATGTGAAAAGGCCTCAAAATATTACGAGAAAAAACTTGTTCATCGAAAATCGCCGGAAAAATCGCTCGTGTGACGCTGGCTTTATTGACGACATGTATAGCTCGTTCAGGGTGTCTTACAGTATTATATTCCTTGTAAATGTTAACCCTTTGAGCACCAGCGACGTGTGCTATATTTCATTCTAGCTATATATAAACGATATAATGCAGCTTAAGAAGGACATGTGGCCGTTAAAATAGTTGGTTGAGATAGTTGTAAGCCTTAGTATTGCTAGAGGTACTTCCTAAGCTGAATAAAATCGTCTAATTACTGCCATAATATAATTAAAGGATAACACCGGTACTGAACGGGTTCATTGCTATAACAAATATCAACATCCAAACAAGTGATGTCGAAGTGCTAAGGGCATTTAATAGGATGATGCATCGATATATGTCCATATATAGATTTAAATTAGCTTTGCTGAAAAATTAACTCTCCTAATCCGATTACTTAAATATTGATTTTAGTGGTAGCTACCCCAAGATGATTGTATTCATTTTTAGAAGGACTTTTCAGACTCACAAGTGTTAGCACAATCATTCATTATTAATCTCCCACTGACAAATTAAATAAATAGTCGTCTCATCAACTGCAGACATTCTTTGCCTTCTTACTCATCAAATCAACCAAGCTACAGACCAACATGGTGAAACACATACAATAGCACTGGATATATCAAAGGCATTTGATAGAGTCTGGCATCAATCCTTATTGTCGAAGATGTCACACTATGGCCTTGCATCATTAGTTCCACTAATTTCTTCTTATCTTCATAACAGACAAATACGTGTAATGGTAGATGGCCTTTATTCTCAATTTCACTCAATAAATGCTGGTGTTCCCCAGGGATCAGTTTTGGCCCCAACTCTGTTCCTCATTCATATCAATGATCTCATATCTACCACTCATAATCCAATACATTCCTACGCAGATGACTCAACGCTCCACAGTTCCTTCACATTTACCAATTCTTTCACCCAACCCGATCTTATAAATTCAAAAATAAACACTGCAATTTCTCTGAACCAGGACCTTTCTAGAATTAATGAATGGGGACAAAAGAATCTAGTTTCCTTTAATGCACAGAAAACCAAGTACATTCAATTTTCTAACCAACAGAATCTCACTGACTCCCATATATTATTTAATGATGTAAATATTCCCACTTCCCCTAGTATTGACATTCTCGGTGTAACATTAACTACTAACTTGAGCTGGACACATTATGTTAGAAGCATTGCTAAGAATGCCTCTAAAAAACTGGGACTCCTGTACAGAGTTCGAGAATTCTTCACTGACGAGCAGTTGGCCGTAATATATAGAAGTCATGTGCGTTCTCAGATGGATTACTGTTCACCTCTGTGGAGTGGAAGTGGAGTGGTTGCATTGAGGCAGTTGGACAAAATTCAAAATAAAGCTATTAGATTAATCAATAACCCTGCAATCACACAGGACCTTCCTACATAATCCATACGAAGAAACGTTGCATCCCTTGCATTATTCTACAGATATTTTCACAGCAATTGTTCCGAGGAACTTGCTTCAATTGTGCCGCCTCTCCACATCTTTCCCCGTAGAACTAGGGCATCTGAGAGCGCCCATGAATTTACACTTTCTCCTCCACAATGCAGAACTTCTGCTTATCAAAATTCATTTATCCCTAGAACTACTACTCTTTGGAATTCACTTCCCTCGAGTTGCTTTCCACAAACTTACAATCTACAAAAGTTTAAATCCAGTTGTTACAAACATTTTATGAATGGAGGATGCCTTTAGGCACATGGACCTTTTTGTTTTATCTGTGTTTTTCCTTCCTCCGTTCATTGTCTCTTAAAAAAAAAAAAAAAAATTACAGGGGTTAACATAAATGTGCACGGAAGTCGAAAAACGCAGAACACAAAGTTTTGACTTCTACTGGACAGTTAGTAAAACAAGTCAAGCCATAGTTAACAATTTAGTTTGGATAGCTATGTTGTGATCAGTGTAAGCTTAAGGTAGGCAATATGGCTACTGCTGTTGGTGTGAGAGGAATTAAGGGGAAATGGGTCGATAATATTTGCTCATTTATGTGTGTTTATTATTTTATTAGTTCCTCCCTAGACCTTCATCAAGCTTAAAAAACACCCGCCCAAGACCCTCTTTCAAGATTAGTTTGTACATTTTTCGATATATAAATGTTTTGGCCGAAGGCCGGTTTCTCTTAGATTACAGGCTCCCTATCACTCGTCAGGAAAAAATCGACACCAAAATGACACAAGTCTCAATATTGACACAGAAATGGGGCGAAAGGTCTTAAAATCGCCAAACTAATAGACTAAACATCATAACATCTGAAAACCCATGGGGCTAAACATGAGGAAGAAGGGGGACCAGAAAAAGGTGCCATCTCCCCTTAAGTTGGTGGTGTCCCCCCCCCCCACACTTGTAGAGCTCTCTCCTGGCGGGCTGCTTAGTATGTGCTGGTGGGGTCTGGGGCTCTAGTTCATGCTGACACTATCTCACACACTACGGCCGAGGGGTGATACGTTCCCAGTCAGATGGGTGGCCAGATCAGGAGGATTGGTGTTGGATGTGGTGTAGCGGTAGTACTGGTGTGGCGGTGTGGGTGGTGTTGGCTGTGGTGTGGGTGTGATGTAGCGGTAGTACTGGTGTGGCGGTGTGGGTGGTGTTGGCTGTGGTGTGGGTGTGATGTAGCGGTAGTACTGGCGGGTGGTGTGATATGGGGGTAATAGTAGAGGTGGTGTTGATATGGGAAGTATTATGTGGGGATAATAGTAGAGGTCGATGATGATTGTATGATAGTGATAGTGGTGGTGTTGGATGTGGTGTTGGTGTGATGTAGCGGTAGTACTGGTGTGGGTGGTGTGATATGGGGAGGAAAGGAAGCTGGTATTATTGCTTTGGAGGTTGGGATAGTAGTAGAAGTGGTGGGTGATGATTGTATGATAGTGATGGTGATGGGTGGTGTTAACTGTGGTGTTGGCTGTGGTGTAGCGGTAGTACTGGTGTGGCGGTGTGGGTGGTGTGATATGGGGATGGGTGGTGTTGGTGTGATGTAGCGGTAGTACTGGTGTTGTGGTGTGGGTGTGTGAAATGGGGAAGGAAGGAGGCTGGTATTATTGCTGTGGAGGTGGTGATAGTAGTAGAGGTGGTAGGTGATGATTGTATGATAGTGATGGGTGGTGATGGCTGTGGTGTCGGTGTGATGCAGCGTTAGTACAGGTATTATGGTGTGGGTGGTATGATATGGGGAGCAGGGTTATCAAATCAAGTTCGCTACATAGTATGTAAATGCCGAAAATCGCTAGAATAATGCCACAATCTCTACAAAATCGCTCTAAAATGACTCAAAATACCCGAATATCGCTAGAATTCATGTCGCTAGATGTAGAAACTTGCCTCTAGATCGAAGTAAATTCCTCAAATCTAGCGAGAAAGTAGCTAAATGGCAACACTGATGGGAAGTATGATATGGGGATAATAGTAGAGGTGGTGGGTCATGATTGTATGATAGTGATGGTGTATTGTTTAGGCTATCGCTATTATCACACTACGGCCAGGGTGTATACGGTCATAGATGTGGCTAAATCATCTTGGGTGGTGCTATTGGTGGTGTTGATTGTGGTGGTGTTTTGAAGTAGGGTACGTTATAGGCGCTATGTGAATGAAAATGATGGTAGGTGAAGGTGGTATGATTACGGTGTTGAAGGTAATTGTGAGAGAGAGATATGACTGTGGTGGTATTAGTGTGACTGTGGTGGTGGTGTAATGGTTTAGATGCTTATGTTCTGGGTGTGGTGTTCCGAGTTCGAATCCCGGGAGGACCATATGCTTTCATTAGTTTATTCAAGTGCATTGGGGTTTGTAATTGATGATTAATGTTAAGAACGGGGTGTTACTTAATGCTAATTCTAATAGATGAAGGTGTTTTTTGATAATGGTAGTAATAGTGATAGTGCTAATGTAGTGATGGATATTTCTTGTATAAACACTGACCGTTGTGGCCGTCTAGTGGTGGAGATTTTGACTGATTTCATAGTGATAATGGAAGTGGTGGTACGGCTTGATGATGAGGGTAGTGATAATGACGTTAATTATGATTAGTACTATTGGAGGTAGTAAAGGTGGCCTAGATAGTTGGATTTGATCTGATAATGAATTTGATGGTGATGATAATGTTACGGTTCATGGTAATGGTGGCTTGTAGCATTGCCAAGACATACACCTGGTACGGCTGGCCAAATAAGTCGTGTCTCCGATGTCATTACGTTTTGTTCGCTGTGTGCTGTATTAATGTCTGTCAGATGTTGAATAGGGTGTGTAAAGAAAGGATCATGTTTATATATCTCACTCGAAACGATGAATTAATGCTTGGATAGTGCTGATACCAATTATTGGTCGAAATATACCTGGTGCCGCGTCATCACTTATTTGGCCAACTTTACAAAAGCTGTTGAGGGCTCTGTATTCGAACACCTTAGCATGTTAATGCGTTAAAATAGTGTGAATTATTGATTTGACCCACATTTAGCAACTTCATTAAATTAGAGATATGAAATGCCAATGAAATAAAATTTTCACCAAAACCAAATTTAAATGTACGGTTTCCATGGAGCTATATAGATTATGATATTTGTAGAAAAAATTAAGAGATTCAGAATCATATATCAGAATAAGAACATATATTTTCCATGTTTACAATGGTTAGAAAACGATATATATATGACGCTACAAAATAAATGCGAAGTGCATAATATTGTGGCATCAGCAGTGAATTACTTGGTCGAGTCGTCAGCACTAATGCAAACAAATATTTTATTCCTTGACATTTTAAAGCCAAATGTGTAGCATTTGTGATATTAAAGCATTGTACTATATGGTTCTATTAAAATGTTATATCTGTAACTGACTGTAGTAGAACATCGGACACATATTATAAATATACAATGCAATAGAAACAAAGCACTATACAATCACAATAAAAACAATAATGGATATCAAAGAGAGGAAGTAAAAAAGAGTATTACATCTGAGCAGAAGGAAGTGGGCAAAAATAAAATCATGATCAATCTGCTCACAAAGAGGAATAAACTAAAAACTAATTATGGTACCTAGCAAAATACGAAAATATTAAATATATAATAAACGATATACTAACTCACCCAACCTTGAACACCAGATGAATATAAGTCTGTCTGTCTCTCTCTCTCTCTCACACACACACAGTCACAAACAGACACATACAGACACACACATCATCACACAAGCCACACACAGAGAGCTGGCGGCTACCTGTCAGTTCGATAATGACCAGGTGATCGTCCAAACACAATTACGCCCCCCCCCCACCCCCTCCCCATTCCCCCACCCAGCTCCCCCACCACCACCCCGGGCTATTTACCAGAGCTCCCTCCTAATTAGACTTCTATCAGCGTCACTCACCGCCCAGGTTATAAAGTGCCCGTATAAAATCTGATTTCCAAATGCGCTGAAGGACGGGCCTGTGTGTGTGTGTCTGTTTTTTCCTTTCATCTCTGTTTCTTTTTTTTTCTCTCTCTCTCTCTCTCTCTCTCTCTCTCTATCTTGTTCTTCTCTGCTATAATTGTCTTCCACTCTATACCTTACTCTCGGGTTAGCTATATCTACTAGAATTAAGGCCTGACCACCTTGCTGGGATTGTAAGGTCTGTGTGGTCAGTTTATCTATGTAAATCTCTTTGATTCTGACGGTTTGATTGTAGCATCCTCCCCTTTTATGGTGTTATTGTTATGTCTTCTCCTTTTCTCTTATTACTTTTCATTGTTGTTCTGTCATCTTCTATTTTCTCTTCTGCTTTGTTTGTTTTCTGTTATAACTGATTATACTATTATGCTTTTTTCCTGTTTATCAATGTATCTGTATCTATTTTGTACAATAATTGTTACCATAAATTACAATAAAGGGATAGTCTAAGACAAGGCTGCCATAAAGTTATCCATACAAATATAATACAGAACAATTGAGTAACCCTGAATATACTTTTAATAATTGGTTAGCGTGTCGAAGATTAATATACCATCATATACATTAGATTGTACAGTCGTCTGATTATACATGCATGTCATCAAGATACCTAATCAATACGATGCTTGGTATGTTCACACACTTTTGTAAGTTCATGTAGTCTGTCAGCTGTAGATTGAAATTTAGTTAGATAAGATTAAATTTCGTAGGTCTTACAGGCTGAATAAGGATTAATTATGTTGCATTATGTAACATGATAGGTCAGTTGGACTATATTAAATTAAACTAGATCATTTCAATTGCCCTGGGCTTGTGCAAAGATGAAATACTGTCTACCATGATTTCCTAGTCCTGTCAAACTCTTCGCCATCGCTCCACTACACCACTGCCCCCTGTCACCATCTCCGTCACCATGATGTCAGAAACTTTACCAAGCCATTCGTCACCAACCCTTCTCACTAGCTGATGTCAACCAATCTTTCACGTTCCTTTGTCAATCACGTAGTCAATCTCCACGATCTCCTGACAACACTTTTCATCATCACCCACTATTAACCCCTATGTCACCAATACGTCAAATTATTCGTTATAATTTCCTATTAATTAATCACTTGGTCACTTTGTCAACCACCACCACTACTCCCTGTCAACCACCACCACCATTACCCCCTGTCAACCACCACCACTACCCCCTGTCAACCACCACCACCACTACCTGTCAACCACCACCACTCCCTGTCAACCCCTACATCACCCCCCCCCCCCTCAACCACCACCACCCCCTGTCAACCACCACCACCACTACCTGTCAACCACCACCACTCCCTGTCAACCCCTACATCACCACCCCCTGTCAACCAATACCACCACCGCCTCCCGTCAGCCGTCACAATCGCCGTCACACGTTCCGTCAGCTTGTCGTGTCGGCGTCAAAGGTTGCCATGTTTTATTGAGCTATGACGACCCTGTTATTCGTTAGGTCGGGTCAGACGGACATAGGGTTCACTGGTACTCTCTTTGGAATTCAGTAAACTGTTGTGTACCGAGTGTGAAGCATGGTATGAATAATACACCGTATACAAAAGTACTGTGAGCACAAACTTCGCTAACTTTAAGGAGTAAAGTCATTAATGTATTAAGTTAATTCATTAACACATAATTATTTTTCGAGAATACAACGCCACTTCTGAGTTTGCTACAACCACTGTTAATTATGGTATATAGATGAACATATCATTCAGCATAACAAGATACATATCTTACTCATGTATTTGTTTTAATATCACAATGTTACTGTGAATACATCTAAGTTTTCACAAAAATCATAAAATAACAATGGATGGAGAAACTTACAGTATACTAAGAAAAACCGAAAATTGGTTATAAAGAATTCATGGCTAATTTTGATAATGAAGGATATCAAGTACATAGTTTAATTTGATGGAACACAAACGAAAAAATGCAATATTTGCTAAAACCAAAGACTTCAAAGTTGGTTTTACTAGTTGACTGTTAGTGATGATCGATCAGGGACTTGATAATAAGGCTGCATATATGATGCAATTAGTATAGTTCCTAATCGTTGTCAATTTACATTTTGCATTCTAAGATATTCCAAAAGCTAGTACATATTTAATTTTCCTATTATATAAACAAGGACATAGTTGTAACTATTTTCACAATATAACGGTCGTTGAGATACAACCCTTCCCACATAATTATAGACTATTACACATCGTCAGGAAATAATGTGTAGCAGCCAATGATAGGCATATCTGGCTACATTCCACCCTCCACCGTGCAGCATTGTCAACCTGTTTAACACTCCACAATAGGCTGCATCATTCACTCACTAACACATACCTGCACGAATTCCACCCTATAATACCAAATCAGGATGTACTCATCCCTTTGTACTCTCCCTCTCTCTCTCTCTCTCTCTCTCTTCTGTTCTGTTCTATCCTTTCCTTCAACTTTCCTTTTCTATCGGATATGCCATCTCTACTAGAATTAAGTCCTGACTACCTCGTTGGATCGTAAGGTCTGTGTGGCCAGTGTATCTATGTAAAGCTATGTACATTTCTCTCTCTCTCTCGCTCTGCCCCACTGACCGCAGCCTCACAAACTGCGAGTGTTCGTAATGAGGTTGTTTATACAGTTCTTGACCGCCCATTTCCTCTCTAGGGCTGGGTCGTATATAATTTCATCTATTCTCATTCCCTTGTTAATTGTTTTCTCTTAGACCTCTATTACTGGCATATTACCGGAAAAGTATGAACATACTTTTATGTATCGTCTTCTATTTAGTGTGTACATATACAGTGAATACAAAATATACTTTGTATATATACAGTATATATATATATATATATATATATATATATATATATATATAATAAAAAAAAAAATATATATATACCGGTATATATATATATATATATATATATATATATATATATATATATATATATATACCTAAATCCCCCACATGATGCGCACCTGTAATCAAGACATCAATTATAGCAGTAGGTAAAGCTAGATAATCACATTTCCCCTGACACCACCACCAACACCAGGACAAGTATCCAGAAAACTTGGGAAGCGAAAAATCAGCTTCTTCAATCCTGGGAGAGAAAGAATGAAAAAAGGACTTACAAAAGAATAAAAAAAAAAAAAAAAAAATGTGGGGAGAAAAAGCTGTGCCTTCTCCCACGCCCTCGGTGGTCTAATTGGCGGCGACGGTACGATAATGAATTTTAATTGAGATCTAATTGTTGGCCTGTGCCCTGGGTCCCTCTGCCCGCACTATGGGAAACTTGAAACTTGGCCTCTGGGATCGGGACAGCAGGAGAAGAAGAAGGAGGAGGAGGGCAGAGAGAAAGAGGGATAAAGACAGAGCTGGAGGCTAGGTAGGGAATACATAAACAACCAAGGAGGACACAGTAGAAGGGAAAGTAGGTAAGATTTAGGGAAAGAACTGTATAATAAAGAGTAGAATGGAAGGACAAAAAGACTGGGAAGGATTGTGGGTAAGAGAAGAAATGAAGAAAGCGAGAGCTAAAATGAAGTAGGTACTGCAGAAAGGAGGGTAAATAAAATTGTAAGGACGAAGGAATAATCTAATTTATATATTTCATTCCCAACAACAAACACCTCCCAATGAAATTAATGAAAACATGTGATCTTTCCGGGATTCGAACCTGGGTTGCCACATACAGACCACAAACACTCTAACCATTACACCATCAAGACAGTTAAAGGTTAAGTAGATGACTACGATTTGATATCCATTTATCGAAGACAGGGTATAAAAAGGGGGTATGTAAAATAGGGAAAGGATCAGTGACTGGAGAGAAAGCTGAATAGAAGAGGAACGGGAGGGAAAGCAAGGAAGATGGGATGAATGAATGGAAGTATATTAGTGTTGGTGGTGTAATGGTTTAGGTGCTTATGTTCTGGGTGTGGTGTCCCGAGTTCGAATCCCGGGAGGACCATATGCTTTCATTAGTTTATTTAAGTACATTGGGGTTTGTAATTGATGATCAATGTTAAGAACGGGGTGTTACTTATAGAAAGAACATTGCAAGGGAGATGCGAAGAAGAGAAAGGGGTAAGCAAGTGGAGATAAAAAGGATTAAATAAGTTACTGGTAAAGATGTGGAGACGAGAGAGATAAACACAACAGAGAATGGATTTGGGAAGAAGGAAGAATAAGTGGAACGAAAGGGTAGATAGTGGAAGAAATGAAGAGATAAGAACTGGAAGGAAACGATAATAGAGAGGAGAAAGAGGGGGAAATTGGATAGATATGACAAGAGAGAGGGACTGGAGGAAATTGGATAGTAAGTAGAATAGGTGGCATACGGAAAATAAATGAGTGGGATAAATAGAAAGTAGCTTAAGTGGGTTGGACAAAGCAAAGAGAGGGACGAATGGAAAGAAAGTGAGAAGGATAACGGATGAACAAATAAAAAGTAATGTGGTATATTTATATGACACATTGAAAAGGTCGAATAGTAATATAAGAAGGTGTTATAAAGGAAAATATAAGGATAAACACACGAAAGGAAATAAAAAATATTATGTCGACAATGAGACGTGAAATAATTCGCTGATAGTGTGAAGCAAAACAAAAGTATTATGTATTACGAAAAAACAGTAGAACAAATCCTCCCTTTAACAAACCCTTAGAACTAATATTTGTTTTGGGTCATATCAAAAAGATGAAAGAGCGTATTTATTTGTTCATTTATGTATATATATGTTTTTTTAGTTTCCTCCTTAGACCTCCATTAAGCTTAAGAAAGCACCCCGATGACCCTCCTTCAAGATAAAAACTTAAATTTTTCGATAGAAAAATTCCTCTTTTCCCCTCTTCTTCAGTCCTCTCTCCCTGTGTCTCCGTTTCTCGTTCTTCCTGTCTCACAACCCACCTGGAAGAAGGGT
Source organism: Paralithodes platypus (assembly GCA_032716605.1). Lineage (NCBI taxonomy): Eukaryota > Metazoa > Arthropoda > Malacostraca > Decapoda > Lithodidae > Paralithodes > Paralithodes platypus. The sequence goes on along the minus strand of CM064502.1, from coordinate 52,180,894 downwards.
ATACAAAAAAAACAAAAAACAAAAAAAAAACAAAAATATATACTGTATATACAGTATATATATAGGCTATATATATAATTATATATATATACTGTATATATATAATTATATATAGCTAATTTCGTGGACCTAACCACTCCAATCTCCTTACTCTTATCCCCCCCCCCCCGCCCCCCAATCACACTCTCTACCCATCGACCACATAGTTAATGTGTCTAGGCTTCAAATAGATAATTGGAGGGAAAATTAAATGGAGACAAACACTGATTTGTTAAATTAAAAACTTACAAGTTTTGGGCTATTAGGAAGTTGGAGCTATAAGTGTATCGACATTTAGCTGAATTACCAGCATAATGTTATATATGATATATATATAAAAAAAAAAGAACGTTCAACACATTTCCAATCCATCAAAAGCTCATATTTAGCAATTTCTGCTAAACATCTACTTATAGCCCGAAACTCTCACGTGGTCAATTGATTTGTAGATATTAGGAACAGTGTGTCAGTTATTTTAATTAACTCAATCATGAGGACAATCTTTCTGATCCTTTATATTCACCTGGACAAAATATAAGTTTCTGTAATGAATGTAAATGTTCATGTCCATCTTCTGCAGTTCCCATTTTCGTTCTGGTTTATTACTTGTCCTTAATAGTTCTAACTGTTTCTCCTATTTCTCCATTTCAGTTACATAATAATACTAATAATAACAATAATAATTCATCACCTCTATTGCTCCTCCTCCTTCTCCTCCTCCTTTCCCCCCCCCCCCTCCTCCTCCTTGAGGAGCCTTCTTCTTTGCTATCCTTTTCTCTACCTCTAAGTCAATAGATTAGTAGTTTTAGATATCCAAACTGCCCCGTAAGGACCATTAGGTCTGCTGTAGTTTGTTCTCCTTTGTATTCCTTCTTCCCCAAATTCTCGCCCCAATACCTTCCCTTTCCTCCCTGCTACCCTTCCTGGAGACACATTCTCATGTTTGCAGTTTAGGGATTATCAATATTAGTCTGATATTTATCGCCAAACTTTGCCACCGTTTCAGGACCCAGTAATATTGTATATGAGGAAATCGCACTACCAGCTGCCGCCGACACCACAACGAAAAAAAAAATATATATATATACAGTACAGCATATATATATATATACAGTATATATATATACAGTATATATATATATACATATATATATATATATATATATATATATATATTAATAATAATAACAACATGAACAATATACAGTATATACCGGTATTATATCACGAATAAATAAAATGTTAAGACGAAGAAAGCATATAGAAAATAAATTTGTGGAGATCGGTGTGAGCGAACCCGAATGGAACACGTGCCACCTATGAATCACGATTGGATGGTTACTAATAGGATAGAAATCTTCGAGATTAGTCCAGAATCGAAGTGATATATCGTAAATGGTGCGACACGTAGATTAGCGGGAGGGGGTTTCGTCGTAAAGCCGCGACGCCGCACCAGATGCCCCCGAACGGGATGGAAATGGGGCCGTAATCAGACATTATGGCGCAGGTCCCTCATCGGTTTTTGCGTCGTGTTGGGTCGCATTCTACACACACACACACACACACACACACACACACACACACACACACACACACACACACACAACACACACATACACATCACACACATACACATCACACACACACATACACACATCACACACACATATCACACACACACACACAGACACACACACACAGGAGCTGAAGGATTGGTGCCAAACTGAGTTATGGAACTATCACACTGTAGTATATTTGTCCACCCTGTATTTAACCCTCGAGGAAAGTTGACGAAAACTGGAGTTATCAAAATTGATATGCATAAGACATGCATATAACATAATTATGCAAGCGATGGTATCCCGTGTATCTGGTATTTATAAATATGGTGCGCATGCTTGAGTTGTATTGGTAATTAATATCATGCATAGACAAACTAAAAAATATTAGCAAAACTAAACCATACTCTACATTAATCAAGCGCAGTGTCGCAATTTGTTTAACCTCAACGAAGTGGCAAATTAATGAGAGCAATCTAAATGATCCCATTCTTTAAATTGCTGACTAAGTCAATAAAATATAAATAAGTCATCTTTTGTCTTCAAGACATTGCTCAACTAAAAATAATCAAGCACCGCAACTTCCCTCAGATACGGTAATATAACTTGAATTGTCACCAAGTTAATGCCAAAGGTAAGCAATGACGAAACTAGTGCCAGACCCATCGCATAAGAAACCCCAATTTACCTCGAACTTTATTTATCTAGTGCAACTTCCACCCTAATTATTACGAGCGGAGTTGTGAAATTTGTGGCGGCGCATCAGAACGAAACCTAAGGAGCTTCCTAAATGAGCGGAAAGTGTGGCAACGAATCAGGTAGCGAGATAACGAAGGTTGGGGGAACAGGTGCGACACTTAATGTCACGTATTCTGAAGAGTATATCACCATGATCTGCTTTGCCTTGAAATAAATGTTATTATCAACTTTATTTTTAACTATTTTGCAAAATTCACTCTATCTAACCACTGACAAGCAAAAGATAGCTTCCATACCTTCTTCGTTTTTGTTGCGTATACTTGTAGAAAATGTAATCGGTGATTGGAAATAACAGAAGACTGCCAATTATAGGGTTTCCTATTATTGCATTAGTATTACGGTTAGGTTGTTAACAAACCATTGAGTACAGTGTATGAAGATACGATTCGAACAAAAGTCCCCCATGTTATAAAAACAACCTCTGTGTCTCAAAGGGTTGCAATTAATATAGAGTAGTCTATGTAGCTTTGATGACGATTCACATTATGGATCAAGATTTATATATAAATGGCTACAATTTGAGCTCCGGTCCCTCCGTGATCCAAGAACCCGTCTAGCTCTCATTCCCTTTAAATTTCCGACCCTGAAATAACCCGTGCTAAACTTCTCCTGGAGGTTCTAGTCCTGGAGATTAGCCTGGCGGAAAGACGCTAGTAAATCCCAACAGGCGCCGTAAACAATACTCGCGCCATTGTATATTAAACCATCCCCAGTCACGGCTGGGTGAATAAGGAGGGGAAGAAAACCCTCTCCAGTCGCTGGCGGTGAGAATATATATAAAAATTATTCCTGGAAAACGGGGGCAGGGGGGATCGTGAGCACCGGCACACTCCCTCGTAATGACCCCCACCTGACGCTGAGAGAGGGGGAAGAGGAGGAAAAGGAAGATAGGTGAGAACGGGAGGAGGAGGAAGAAGAAGAGGGGAAAGAAAAGAGAGTTAAGGAAGAAGAGGTGAGAGATAGGTAGAAGTTGGGGGAGGGGATACCAGAAGTGGGGGAAGATTGGTGAGAGGAGAGGAAAGAAGGAATGGAGCAGGAGAAAGAAGAACAGGATGAAATTAGATAAGAGGAGGAGGAGGAACTAGAAGAAGAAAGGTAAGAAGAATATAATAAGTGGGAGGAAGAGGAGGTGAGATGGAGGGTACAAAGTTGAGAAAGAGAGAATGAAATAGATACACTGACCACACAGACCTAATAAGTCAAACGAGGTGACCAGGGCTTTATAAGTTTATGAGAGAGAGAGAGAGAGAGAGAGAGAGAGAGAGAGAGAGAGAGAGAGAGAGAGAGAGAGAGAGGAGGAGCAGAGAGAGTACAAAGTACAAAGGAAATCAAGCAACAACAGGTCTAGTGACCCTTCTAGGTTGCTTGTCCTCCAAAACACTGAGGATCAAGTGTCCAAACAGTGGTTTAGAGTGGGTAAGGGAACATTGGAAAGGGAATTACTGCCCTGGAACTAATGTCCGTGGCAGGAGAGAGAGAGAGAGAGAGAGAGAGAGAGAGAGAGAGAGAGAGAGAGAGAGGCATCTGCTAGAGACCACAGACCACCAACAATACCCACTGTAATTATAATGCCCCGCGGACTGTTTGGAGAGGTGTGAGAAGGGACCAGGGTTACCAAATCAACTCCGCTAGATCATAAATAAACGCCGATAATCGCTAGAATATTGCCACAATCTCTAGAATATTGCCACAATCTCTAGAATATTGCCACACTCTCTAGAATATTGCCACACTCTCTAGAATACCTCTCTGAAATGGCTCAAATCTCCAGAATGTCGCTAGAATTCATGGATCTAGATGCACGAATTTGCCTCTAGATTGAAGTAAATTCCTCTAGATCTAGCGGGAAGGTAGCTAAATTGGCAACACTGGAAGAAGGGAGGTAGCAAGGGGGAGGGACTAGACCTTGCCCAGACCCGCCCCTCTCTCGCCACCACCACCACCACTACTATTACTTCTACTCTCTTTATCCTCACACCTACTTCTTAAGTGACCCTCGGTGACCATTTTTCTAATTGCTTTATTGATCTGGTGATGAGAGAGAGAGAGAGTAATAATAATGCGATTGGAAGAGAAGAAATAGTAAGGCTAAACAGAGATGTAGGGGCATATATTTTGCACAAAACAATCGCTTACTCTTTTAAATGCTTTCCATTGTTTAAGTTGCCAAAACATCCTACACAATATTAGGCTGTTCAATTTCTCTGTTTGCATCATGTTCATAACATATACTTCATTTTTCAACACTAGTTTACTCTTACCTAGAATTATTTATTATTTTTCATCACTCATGTTGAATACCCACAATACCCATGCCAAACTTTAATTGATATGACGGAAAAGTGGGGAAAGATTTACCACTGTAATATCTTTAATCATAGACTACAGTAGATCTGGACTGGACACGAAAATTGAACTTTGCAGTAAGGGACCCAAAATCGGAGAACGAAATCCCAAGATCGAACCTCAAAACAATTAAAATGTGATATTTTCGCGGTTTCGAGGTTCGAACTTGAGGGTTCGTTCTCCGATTTTGGGTCCCTTACTGCAAAGTTCCATTTTCGTGTCCAGTCCAGATTTAATCTTTACAAGCAGCCCCATAACGATCATGTTTATTCCTTACTCCCCTCCGAACTAATTACACTGTAAACAAATGGTTTCTTTTTCATCATTTATCTAATTTTTTGTATTTGCATTACTGTTAAATTCTCAATAGAGCTGTTTTCTAGCCATCGTTCTGTAATGTGCAAACCTCACTGATTCTATTTTCACTTCTATATTCAGTATTCTAAACTTCATCTTTCATCCTCTTATTCCTCTTCATCAAAGTTACAGAGTTATGAATGATCTGCACTCACTACCTCTTTCGTTCTTTAACTTGTAACTAATTACCACTTCTCTTTCATCTATCACTTCTATGTTTCCCTTGTCATCCTGCAGTAAATTGATGTTTGTAATCTACTATATCACATCGCTTATAAATGCAATGTTGACTGTCCTCCTACTACACTAAGGCCCTTCTGTTCCTCAGTTCTTGCAATTCGACAATATTATCTCTCTCTCTCTCTCCCTCTCTCTCCCCATACAATTCGACAATATTATCTCTCTCTCTCTCTCTCTCTGTCTCTCACTCTCTCCCTCTCTCTCCCCATACAGCGGCCAGTCAGCGCTAATGTGGCCTAATTAGCCAAATGTGCGTTACCAACCCCTGACGATTCTCCGGGATTGGCCGGCCGATCCCACTTGTCAACAGTAGACAAATTGCTCACTTCACTCCCTCCTTCCCTGCGGCTAGGTAGTACTCTCTCTCTCTCTCTCTCTCTCTCTCTCTCTCTCTCTCTCTCTCTCTCTCTCTCTCTCTCTCTCTCTCTCTCTCTCTCTCTCTCTCTACGCAATTATCTCTCTCTCTCTCTCTCTCTCGAGATCTCTCTACGCAATTATCCTCTATCTCGCTCTCTCTCTCTCTCTCTCTCTCTCTCTCACTCCTCTCTCTCTCTCTCTCTCTCTCTCTCTCTCTCTCTCTCTTCTCTCTCTCTCTCTCTCTCTTCTCTCTCTTCTCTATCTATCTCTCTCTCTCTCTCTCGCTCTCTCTCTCTCTCTCTCTCGCTCTCTCTCTCTCTCTCTCTCTCTCTCTCTCTATATATATATATATATATATATATACAGTATATATATATATATATATATATATATATATATATATATATATAACCATGGAAATAAACAAAGTGATGGACAAGAGTATGAACTATATGATGAATGAAACTCAATGGTGTAGGTTGGGAGCTACACGACGTTAAAATTACTTAACCACGCAGATTTTACGATTCCAGCGAGTTGATCAGGATTAACTTTCATAAAAGTTAAACAAAATAAGGAAAGTAACGGAAATGGGTAGTTAAAGAGAATATTACCTATCCTCCACTTTCACTAATTGAAAATCGTCTGAAGGATTTTCAAAAAATTAGACAAATAATTTAATTTGCAACCATACATTCACCATAGTTTAGCTTACAAATGTTAAGGGGGGTGACCTGTTTTTGTTCTGTCCTTTTCTATCTTTCTCTGGCTTGTATCCATTTGGCCCCACTCAGCCTACTGTTTTAAGACGTTTATCCCCATCCAGGTGTCAATTTTTTACTGGTGACCGATAGCGAGCCAGCATATTTTTAAAATGTTTTTGACAGCAGGCTAAATTTGTAAATTTTTCGATAGAAACATTTCTCCGGCGAAGCCGGATCTCTTCATATAATACTTTCTCGCTATCGCTCGCCAGGAAGAAATCGATGCCTAGATGGGGATAAACGTCTTAAAACAGTAGGCTGAATGGGGCCGAATGGATACAAGCCAGAGAAAGAGAGACAAGGAGAGAAATAACAAAAAGCAGGTCACCCCCCTTAAGCTTACTCACGTGTGATATACAGTATAGTCATATTTGACAAGTTTTACTCTAATATACAAATATGTTGTCATTATTTGAAAACAAAGAAGTCGATGGAATATATGGGTCTGTAATATTAAAATTGGAATCCTCAAAACACATTAAACACACTCGACATCAATACCAGTTTTCGTTGGTGGCATGGAGCGAACATTCTGATGTCTAATATATCACAATACCACAAGGAAGTTATGGTGGTTATTAACAGTATCTCTGAGCCATCTGCTTATTGCTCTCCAGACTTCGCTGCTTTCCAAGCAATGCAGTCAAAGGATAGACCATGCCGATCTATGGAGGCTTGACATTTAGACAAGCAATACAGTATATGGGAAGAGAAACGATAGAGGGAGAGAGGAGCGCTCATGGCCCAGAGGTTACGGAGCCCGACTCTCCAAAATATACCTGGAGTGAGTGGGTTCGAATCATGGACAGGATACCTCTCTCCCAACCTGTCTTACATTATCATTAGATAAAATAGAGTGCGCGAATAGGTGGCGAAAAAGTAACTACTCTGAATATATCTTGGATTTAAGAAAAATAAGACTGACAGTAATGCTAATCCATAATAAGAACCATTTCATGAATATCAAGTTCCTTTTCATGTCCAAAACAACCTTATACTTCCAGTATATTACATTCTGAAGAAAGCAACAAGGCCTTTCAGCTTGCTTAAGGTAATATTTGCCGTTTTATTATGGCCAGAGATTTGTTCAAATATAGGCATTGTAAATTTATTGGTTGCAGCCAGGTAGCGTGCGTTGTAAACATCTCAAATTGTGTGTGTGTGTGTGTGTGTGTGTGTGTGCGCGTGTGTGCGTGCGTGTGTGTATGTGTGTGTATGTGTGTGTATGTGTGTGTATGTGTGTGTGTGTGTGTCTCATGTGTATATGACGGAAATTGCCGAGATTCTATAGCATTAGGAGCGGTGAAGCCAGAGCAAATATTGGCATGGTAAAATGTAAGCTGATGCCCTGTTAGTGGTGTGCTTGCCGAAGATGGTGGTGATGGTGGAAACTTATGAAGGCGGTGGTATGTGTCAAGGAGATTTAATTTATATTTATTATTAAACCTCCTTGGCATGTGTAGTACTGGTAGCAGAAGTGAAGGTGCCATGGTAGGGGTTAGGGTGGTGGTGGTGGTGGTGGTGGTGGTGGCAGTAAGAGTTGTTAAGGGGAGATTTCCACCTGCAGGATTTTTTTCTGAACCTCTTTCTCCCTCATGTTTAGCCCCATTGCTTGTGAGATTTAAAGACGCTTGCCCCATTATTTTGGCGATTTTAAGAATCCTCGCCCCATTTCTGTCAATTTTAAGACCATTCGTGCCATTTAGGCGTCGATTTTTTCCTGGCGAGCGAAAGCGAGCCTGTAATTTAAGGGGAACCGGCCTTCGGCCGGGAAATTTTTCTACCGAAAAATGTACAAATTTATCTTGAAAGGGGGTCAAGGGGGAGTAATTTTAAGCTTGATGGAAGTCTAGGGAATCAACTAAAAACCTCCCCTTAACCCTATAACAGTTGTCGAGTGCAATAATCTGTAGTTGTGTAGAATTGCGGATGAACTTCTTCAACATGATTAGTTCCTTATATTTTTGTTCATTAATTATAGAAACGAAAAATGGAATTATATATCAAAACCCTGGGTAAAAGAAGACATTACATATACTTGGCAATTTTATAGCCTGTTAAGGGGAGGTATTTAGTTTGTTCCCTGCGTTTTCATCCAGCTTAAAATTACACCCTCTAGACCCCCTTTCAAGATAAATTTGTACATTTTTCGGTAGAAAAATGTTCCGGCCGGAGGCTCGCTACCGCTGGCCAGGAAAAAATCGACACCTAAATGGCACGAAAGATCTTAGAAGTGACATAAATAGGGCGAAAGTTCTTAACATCGTCAAACTAATGGGGCGAACGTCTTAAAATCTCAAATTCAATGGGGCTAAATATGAGGGAGAAAGGGATCCAGAAAAAAATCCCTCGAGTGGAAATCTCCCCTTAAGAGCTGGTGTAAGAGTATTGAATGTACAACAAATATCTTCAGACTGTTCTTGTAGTTACGTTTGGGAACATAACAGAAACGTGTATAATTATCGTACATTAGTAGTTGTTGTGGTAGTGGCGGTGGTTGTATTTTTTATTTTCGTACATTAGTAGTTGTTGTGGTAGTGGCGGTGGTTGTATTTCTTATTTTCGTACATTAGTAGTTGTTGTGGTAGTGGCGGTGGTTGTATTTCTTATTTTCGTACATTAGTAGTTGTTGTGGTAGTGGCGGTGGTTGTATTTTTTATTTTCGTACATTAGTAGTTGTTGTGGTAGTGGCGGTGGTTGTATTTTTTTTTTATTTTGTTAACAGGTTGACACATAATTATATCCCATATCCAGCTAAGGCTAGGGGAGATCTCCACTTGAGGGATTTTTTTCTTGACCCCTTTCTCCCTCATGTTTAGCCCCATTGCTTTTGATATTATAAAACGTTTGCCCCATTAATTTAGCGATTTTAAGAACTTTCACCCCATATTAAGACCTTTCGTGCCATTCAAGTGTCGATTTTATCCTGGCGAGCGATAGCGAGCCTGTAATTTAAGAGGAACCGGCCTATGGCCGGGAAATTTTTCTACCGAAATATGTACACATTTATCTTGAAAGGGACTCAAGGGGGTATCATTTTAAGCTTGATGGAGGTCTAGGGAACAAAGTAAATACCTCCCCTTAAGCTTATTGTTTCTTATCGAAATAATAATATATACCGGTACTGTCTTAATTTCTAAAAGATTTTTGTTTTCTATATGTTTATTAAATAACGCCAAATATTTCACTGAGGTCATAGTATGGAATATGGCCGTTCAGTGGAAGTACAATAATAGGACACATACCACACCCTCCTATCCGCCATGTCGATAGCTACTCTTTCCTTGCCCAGTCTCCATTTTGAAACCTCCTCCACTTTGTTTCAAATTATATATAATTTTCCCAAACATAAAGTAAAAGGAATAGTGTACCTACAGCAATAAATATATAATGCAACAATACATATACTGTACTCTACCCGAGAAAATATTGTCAGAATGTAAGGTACACGACAATAACCTCCCCTTATAATGTCAGGACGATAAATTCTAAAAATATCGACCCCCAGATTGTCATGACAGGTAAGGGGAGAAAATGGCGGCGGGAGTCCCTAATAAGAGCGGTGTTTTGTGTACCTGGGGGAGTTCACCTGAGCGCTGGTGGAGGGGGCGGATATGGTGGGGGAACAGGCGAGGGGAGCGGCCGATTTGCTATGGAGCTCAATCACACAAGCGACTTTTCCGGTAATTTTCGATCAGCAATTTTGATCCGACACATATCGAAATTTACTGTGTTTTATGTTCCTATAATAATCTGCCTTCCACTTAGTTGTCGATACAAGTACCGTACACACTATTCTCAAAATATTGCAACATTTTTATTGCAGATCAAAATTGGCATGAAAAGGCCCTTATGAAAATCTACTTTCAGGATAAATCACACCACTACTTTTCTGACAACTTCTCTCGTGAACTCCGACCTGCGAGGTGCTAGACTCACGTGATCTGAAAAATGTGAATGTCTTCAATATAGTTACCGAAAACAATGCGGAAATAGCCAAGTAAAGGGAGTCAGAATGAAGTTGGTGATCGAAAGTGGATGGAATTGAATTAGAATACTTGGCCAGTTGTGTTTGAACGATTTCAAGTAATAGGTAAATGTAAAAGCAATATTGGAAGTTAGTTACAGTACAGTGTTCACTGGTTGTGTAAAAGATAATATTGTACTAAACAATTTATCCTAGGGTTAGACATTTGGAAGGAGCACTTGTGCAACTCAGTCAGAGACAAATCGTATGATAATAGCTGATTATTTTAGAAAGTCATCTGAAGGGTCAAATCAAGTAGATAATTGTAAAAGGAGTTGACGAGGAAGATCATTTTGAACCTTTTAAATATGTCGTTAATTGAATGTTTGATTTATAATTATGTTAGACGTTTAACAGAACTAGTAAACCATGCATAGATTTTATTTGCAAGAAGGTAAAGGGAAACATATTAAAATGATTACCGTGATGAGGTACAGTCGCCCATACAATGAAAGCTTGCTACGTATTCGCGATTTTACGCATTTTTGTTTTTTTTCTAGACGCCGTAATTCCCGTGAAGATGTGGCCATGCACATTAGGCAATGAAGATACATAAATGTAATGCGATTGCAGATTGTTATGTGTTATTTATCTGTTCAATCAACCGCTCAACATTTGATCATAAATATACTGTATACTTTGTTTATGAACATTTGAATACCTACTTGCATAAAAATGGCTGAAAGCATTGTCATAGGTGATTGCATACAACTAAGACTTTCATTATACATATATAGTCAATGGGGTCGATTTATGACTTATTATTGTAATAATAAATATATAATACAAAGTATAATTAGTAATGTACATAGTCTTACATCCATAAAGCAATTATGTTGGTTTTGATTGCATAGAAGCATAGATGGTTACCAAATATGAAGGGTTAATTGAAATATTATTTCTAAGCTCTCTTGGTCCAAGACATGCATTATAAATTAAGGGGAGATTTCCACTTGAGGGATTTTTGTCTTTACCCCTTTCTCCCTCATGTTTAGCCCCATTGCTTTCGAGATTTTAAGGCGTTCGCCCAATTAGTTTGGCGATTTTAAGAACTTTCACCCCATTTATGTCACTTTTAAGACCTGTCGTCCCATTTAGGTGTCAATTTTTTCCTGGCGAGCGATAGCGAGCCTGTAATTTAAGAGGAACCGGCCTTCGGCCGGGACATTTTTCTACCCAAAAATGTACAAATTTATCTTGAAAGGGGGTCAAGGGGGTGTAATTTCAAGCTTGATGGAAGTTTAGGAAACACACGGTGGTTCGGTGGTGGGCCGAATGTATATGAAAATGATTAGGGCGTACTGGATTGAAGGATTCGTAAAGATGTGTTATAACCATTTAACCCCAAATGGTCTATAGATACAAACGACTAATGCTCAGATATGGTTACACTAAGCATGAATACCAATTATGTATGTATAACCCAAAATACAGGAACCTAATGATACATAGCGATGAAAGCAATTAATTTGCATGAGTTTATACCGAAATATCCCTAAACTTCCCAGATTTCCACAAGGCATACACACCCAGCCAACACCCATCATCATCATCAGCCAAGGAACAAAACACCTACCAAACAATCGATGATGGGCACCCCTCTTATATACCGTATAATCGACGCAAGGAGGAGCCGTGTGCGGAGGGAACGTTTCGTTACCTTAAGGGGGGTGACCTGTTTTTGTTCTGTCCTTTTCTATCTTTCTCTGGCTTGTATCCATTTGGCCCCATTCAGCCTACTGTTTTAAGACTTTTATCCCCATCCAGGTGTACATTTTTTTACTGGTGAGCGGTAGCGAGCCAGCATATTTATTATTTTTGTTTGACAGCAAGCTAAATTTGTACATTTTTCGATAGAAAAATTTCTTCGGCGAAGCCGGATTTCTTCATATAATGCTGGCTCGCTATCGCTCGCCAGGAAGAAATTGACACCTATATGGGAATAAACGTCTTAAAATAATTGGCTGAATTGGGCCGAATGGATACAAGCCAGAGAAAGAGAGAAAGGGACAGAAATAACAAAAAGCAGGTCACCCCCCTTAAGCATTGATAGGCAACAAGAAGTGTTACGTTTATTTTGTCAGTGGTGTATTTACTTTTGCCGTGGTAATGTACAGTTGACCACGTAAGTTTTGTTTCTCTCCGTGATTTTATACATGGAAATATAATGCGCAGGATTGCATTACGTGTGTAGTTTCTTATGCAGTGGTAAACTCATTTGACTAGTCAACTGATAATTTAAAGAGACCACTCGCAATTAATTCATACTATATTTACTTGCATACATAAGATCACGACGAGGAACAGATTTTTATGGCCAACTGTGCATTTATATAATACCACAGATCGCATGCAGAAGAAAGGCTGAGTAAGATATTCACAGTTCGATGTGCATCATGATTCACAGTCAAAGGTAGACAACATGGCAGCTAATGTTTATATATATTGGGTTGAGACTCCTGCTCACACATAATCATCTTTCTATCTCTATCTTTCTTCGCTGTGTTGATCGGGGCTGTCATCATCTGGAGAAATAAATCACCCGCCTTCACAAATCTGGCGTCATTTTCCGGCTATAGTCTATTCGCTGTAAATAGGCGAGAAATCCTGACCTCTAACCTCTGTAACTGAAAAATGATTAGAGTAATCGAGCTAATATTTCTACCATTTGGGAAGGGTCAGTCAAAGAATAGATGTGGAACTTTACAGCCAATTTGCTCTAGCCCTTTTTGAGTTACAGAGGATAGAGGCCATGATTTCTCGCCTACTTACAGCGAATAGACTATAGCAAAGGGACGGAAGGTGATCATTAGACGAGTGAGCTGTTCCCATACGTAGTTCGCTGGGCCACGCCTCTAGGGACTCCACTCATACGGTCTGGGCCTAAGGGAGGTATCGCACTGGGTTATTTTCAGGGATATGAGTACGTGTGATTCTATTGAGTCGGCTTCTACTGTCTAAGCACTGGGGGAGTTACTGTAGTGATTTACGTAGTGATTTATATAGGGATTTATATAGTGATTTATATAGTGATTTATATAGTGATTTATATAGTGATTTATATAGTGATTTATATAGTGATTTATATAGTGATTTATATAGTGATTTATTAGGAGGGATATGAGCACCTGTGATTCTATTAAGGGGAGATTTCCACTGGAGAGATTTTTTTCTTGACCCCTTTCTCCCTCATGGTTAGCCCCATTGCTTTTGATATTTTAAGACGTTCGCCTCATTACTTTGGTGATTTTAAGAACTTTCGCCCCATTTCTGTCAATTTTAAGACTTTTCGTGCCATTTAGATGTAAACAAAATCCTGGCGAGCGATAGCGAGCCTGTAATTTAAGAGGAAGTGGCTTTCGGCCGGGACATTTTTCTACCGAAAAATTTACAAATTTATCTTGAAAGGGGGTCTAGGGTCTGTAATGTTAAGCTTGATGGAAGTCTAGCGAACTAACTAAAAACCTCCCCTTAAGGGGAGGTATTTAGTTTGTTCCCTAGACCTCCATCAAGCTTAAAATTACACCCCATTGAGTCCCTTTCAAGATAAATTTGTACATTTTTCGGTAGAAAAATGTCCCGGCCAAAGGCCGGTTCCTCTTAAATTACAGGCTCGCTATCGCTCGCCAGGATAAAATCGACAACTGAATTGCACGAAAGGTCTTAATATGGGGTGAAAGTTCTTAAAATCGCTAAACTAATGGGGCAAACGTTTTATAATATCAAAAGCAATGGGGCTAAACATGAGGGAGAAAGGAGTCAAGAAAAAAATCCCTCACGTGGAGATCTCCCCTTAACGGGCGATGGATTACTGTTTGGTCGATTATTTCATATATATATATTATTTGTTTAGTTTCCTCCCTAGACCTCCATCAAACTTATAAAAAAAAAAAAAAATCCATTATATCCCCCTTCTAGAATAATGTGTAAATTTTTCGGTAGAAAAATATCTCGGCCGAAGACCGGTTCTTCCAAAATTACAGGCTCACTATCGTTCGCCAGAAAAACAATCGACACCTAAATAGCACGAAAGGTCTTAATATTGACAACGAAATGGGGCGAAAGATGTTAAAATCGCCAAGCGAATGGGCCGAACGTCTTGTAATCTCAAAACAAATGGGGCTTAACACAAGGGAGAGAGGGGACCAGAAAAACGACCCATCTCCCCTTAATATAACAGTCCGGCGGTACACCGAATCATATACAACGAACGCTAACGGATGAACAAATATTAATCTTGTTCACTGATGTCGCATTATAAAGAAGCTATAGTGAATCTCCGTTCTGACCTTTTAAATTATTTCTTGATAATGTTGACTCGTGTCGTATTAAAATCGTGTAGGTTCTAAGCACATCATTTATCATTCCCTTTGGTTTCTTGTAGCCCCCGACTTGCTTTACTTGGTGAGACACTCGGCCCTCCTGTGTAAACATCACCGGAGTCATACCGGGGAGTTGGCGGGGAACTTTCGACCGGCAACTTTCTTCTGGGAATATCTTTTGGTTTTTTAGGTATTGATAACGTCACAACAAATAGCAATAAACGTCTTGGGTCATTTTATTTACTCTTCTTGTAAGTCTTTTTAGTTATATTCAAACTATAATTATGTATGTGATTTTGTGCAGTTTAAGAAGGATCTGTGGTAGTAAAAATGGTCAAACGAGATAGTTCGAAGCCTGTTAAGGGGAGGTTTTTAGTTCGTTCCCTAGAATTCCATCAATCTTAAAATTACACCCCCTAGACCCCCTTTCAAGATAAATTTGTAAATTTTTCGGTAGAAAAATGCCCGGCTGAGAGCCGGTTCCTCTTAAATTACAGGCTCGCTATCGCTCGCCAGGATAAAATCGACACCTGAATTGCACGAAAGGTCTTAATATGGGGTGAAAGTTCTTAAAATCGCTAAACTAATGGGCCAACGTTTTATAATATCCAAAGCAATGGGGCTAAACATGAGGGAGAAAGAGGTCCAGAAAAAAAATCCCTCAAGTGGAGATCTCCCCTTAATAGCTGGAGGCCCTTTTTTTAACGGCATGACACCGTTTATATAGTAGCCAGAATAAAATACAAAAAATACCTCGCCGGTACAGAAGGGGTTAAACTCTATAATTCAATATCACGCGGAACACAATACCACAGGCTATAACCGAAGATTGTAATGTCACCAATATCCATTTACTAAAGGGTACTATATTTTGCTGCAAGATAAACAGAGGCATCAATTTAAGGGGGGATATCCACTGGAGGGATTTTTTTTTCTGGACTCCTTTCTCCCTCATGTTTAGCCCCATTGTTTTTCTAATTTTAAGACGTTTGTCCCCATTATTTTGACGATTTTAAGAACTTTCAACACATTTCTGTCAATTTTAAGACCTTTCGTGCCATTTAGGTGTCGATTTTATTCTGGCGAGCGATAGCGAGCCTGTAATTTAAGTGGAACCGGCTTTCAGCCGGGACATTTTTCTACCGAAAAATGTACAAATTTATCTTGAAAGGGGCTCAAGGGGGTGTAATCTTTAGCTTGAAGGATATCTAGGGACCAAACTAAAAACCTCCCCTTAAACAGTTACACCTGTCTGGTCTCGTCTTCTTGGCTCTGAACGGGCTTGCAACTATACTATTAGGCTCAAGTTATATTAATAAATATAATTGTATTAATTCCACTCCCAACACCAAACAATAAACACCTCCCAATGAAATTAATGAAACCATGTGATCGTCCCGGGATTCGAACTTGGGTTGCCACATACAGATCTTAAACACTCTAATCATAACACCATCAGACTATTAGGAGGACTAATTCTAATAAAACATGGATTCAGAAGATACCACACTAAATTTGCCGATACGAATTGATTGAAATTGTCTTCGTGTGCAACCGCCAAGATACTACGATATGTTATACCTGGCTAAAACGACTTGGGAACACGGTTTGAAAACTTGAAAACAAATTAAAGGTGTATAATATCAAAACAGCTTTATCAAAGAAAGCCAGGTCATTGACTACGAACTAAAGTTCTTTATATAGTATGAAGAAGTTGAGTATACACTGCATTACGTAAAGAGCAAACAATTTATTCACAAAGGTCCAGAGCATTGTGCTATAATATTCCACACATACATAATTTCTCATGATTTTGTGAATAAACAAGGAATATATATATATATATATATATATATATATACCAGACCAGATGGCTGTAGTAAAGTAGGAAAGAAGAGATAGTAAAGTAGGATATATATATATATATATATATATATATATATATATATATATATATATATATACCGGTATATATATATTCTCACTGATGATTTAACGAAAAAGAAAATATATTATAGTTATGGTAATATCATAATTTAACTACACATAACAGCTAATATTGCTCTCATGCTTCGATGGTACTGTAAAACAATTCCAATCGTCCCATTATCGGATTATATCGCTGTAAATACAAACGCACTTTCACGGGGTACGGCGCTTTAAGCC
Organism: Paralithodes platypus; assembly: GCA_032716605.1. NCBI lineage: Eukaryota > Metazoa > Arthropoda > Malacostraca > Decapoda > Lithodidae > Paralithodes > Paralithodes platypus. The sequence continues at coordinate 52,163,958 of CM064502.1, read as the reverse complement.
ACCCAGTTACTAAGTTTGAACCGCTCACTTCAGAATACGAGTGAATGAACAAATGAACGTGTTGAATTATTCAGAATAACTCGCCTCGATGAACAAGAAAATTAAGTGGAGAGAAAGAGAGAGAGAGAGAGAGAGAGAGAGAGAGAGAGAGAGAGAGAGAGAGAGAGAGAGAGAGAGAGAGAGAGAGAGAGAGAGAGAGAGAGAGAGAGAGAGAGAGAGAGAGAGAGAGAGAGAGAGACAAAGAGAGAGAGAGAGAGAGAGAGAGAGAGAGAGAGAGAGACAGACACAGAGAGAGAGAGAGAGAGAGAAGGGGGGGGGGGGCACTAATTAACAACTTGAGACATCTCGGTGCTCCAACAGCTGCCGCCACGTAGAGAATGCTGCGGAACGGCAACGTGTCAACATAATATAAACAAGAACCTTAGAATTTGTTAAATTTCGATAACGCTTGAGGGGAGATGGGTCGTTTTTCTGGTCCCCGTTTTTCCTCATGATTAGCCTAATTAGTTTTAATATTTAATGACGTTCGGCTCATTAGTTTGGCGATTGTAAGACTTTTCGCCAAATGTCTGTCAATATTAAGACTTTTCGTGTCATTTTGGTGTCGATTTTTTCCTGGCGAGCGATAGCGAGCCGGTAATTTAAGAGCAAACGGCCTTCGACTGGGACATTTTTCTATCGAAAAATTTACAAATTTATCTTGAAGGAGGGTCTTGAGGGGTGTTATTTTAATTTTGATGAAGGTTTAGCGAGGAAACTACAAATACATTAATACATGCATAAATAGACCCCCCATAATAACCCCTGTCCCTTTAAATCTGCCACAAACGATAATATAATATATAATACAATAATCACAAACCCCTACCAAGCTACCTCCAGTCCGATTTATTGACAGTCCTAATCATGTCCAATATTAATTAACTGAATATTTTTTGTATTCAATGATAGCTATCTCTCTCTCTCTCATATATATATATATATATATATATATATATACCCCTTTTTATTTTGTGTTTTATGTATATATTTTTATTTTTTTATTGGGGGTGGTCGACTCGAGACAGAGTGTATTCAATTAAATCACCTAAATTGAAAACAAATCTTCGTCTTTTCACGACGATAAACATAATGTGTTTTTTTGTGTGTGTAAGAGTTATTTATTACAGTGGCACTTTCGACACTGCAAGTTGTTCAATCTCTCTCTCTCTCTCTCTCTCTCTCTCTCTCTCTCTCTGTATATTATAACCCAGCGGCTGGATGCGAGACCAGCTGGCAGGAGTCAGGGATTTAAAGTATTTTCGCCCACGGACATTTCGCCCATAAATAAACACATATCCAGTTGAAACTAAGCGTAACTTTAACTAAAGGTGAATTACATGAACGCTCTTTCTGGCTTTCTGAGTTGCACTTGTCCTCTACTTAAATCTACCTTTACCTTTACTTTTCGATTCCAGTTAAAATGGTCCAACAATGTTTTCAGAAAATTGGTACCATTTGCCGAATAAGGCTCTCGTGTGAATACTCATCAGCCAAACCTAACTTAAGCTAACTGAATTCAACGTTTCAGTAAAACAAGGAAAATAGGAGAGAGAGAGAGAGAGAGAGAGAGAGAGAGAGAGAGAGAGAGAGAGAGAGAGAGAGAGAGAGAGAGAGAGAGATTGAAATAACTTAGAAAAGTTGACAGAATTAATATTAACACCATACGAGGAGGAGCACTTTATTGACAACGTTTCGCAGTGACCTGAAGAAGCTATCTGCGAAACGTCAATAAAGTGCTCCTCCACATACGGTGTTTATATTCACAGAGAGAGAAGACTTGTGAGCAAACGGTAATGTAGACGAAACAACCTTAATCCAGAGCGAGGCCTTATAGTGACGTATAGACGACGACGGTGCAAGAAGTAAACAACACAAGGTGACGTCCGCCTCTTGATTGCTGTCCCTTGTTCATACATCATCTAAACTGCTGATGGACTCTTGGAAAATTGGAGGAATCGTGTCGACCCGTGTTTCTCCGCTCGGCCCAACAAAACACTCCTTGCCTAGCTGATGGATCCGGTGCTACGAATAGCTCCAGGTTTCAACACATGTATGACTTGGAGTTGCCGATGTTAAGGGGGGGGGGTCACCTTTTTTTTCTCTCTTTCTCTCCTTTTCTCTCTTTCTCTGGCTTGTATCCATTCGGCCCCATGCAGCAAACTGTTTTAAGAAGTTCATCCATCCCCATCCAGGTGTCGATTTATTGCTGGCGAGCGATACCGAGCCTGCATTGTATGGAGAAATCCGGCTTCGCCGGAGATATTTTTCTATCAAAAAAATACAAATTTAGTTTGCTGTCGAAACAAAAATATATATATGCTGGCCCGCTACCGCTCGCCAGGAATATATTGACACCTTGATGGGGGTAAACGTCTTAAAACAGTAGGCTGAATGGGGTCGAATTAATACAAACCAATGAAAGAAGGAAAGAAAGAGAACAGAAAAGCGAGGTTGGCTCCCTTAACAGCGAGAGTTCTACACGACGTGGAAGGAGTGTAGGAACAACGCTGAGTGAATGGGAGCGAAGTGCAAAGCCTGCCTTCTAGTACGAGGCAACTGAATGAAGGCGCTTTAGTTGCAAAGGAACACAGACTAATCAAAGGGTCACAATGATTGCGCCGAATGTGTTTGTACTCAATGAACATACACATAATTATACTCAATGAACATACACATATACTCAATGAACATACACATATACTCAATGAACATACACATATACTCAATGAACATACACATATACTCAATGAACATACACATATACTAATGAACATACACATATACTCAATGAACATACACATATACTCAATGAACATACACATATACTCAATGAACATACACATATACTCAATGAACATACACATATACTCAATAATATAAATCGGAATTCATAACAATAATTATCTTGCACCTATTACAGTAACCTAATTAAGGGAAACGAAAAATAATGTCAACCCATTTTAATGTTAATGATCTTATTAACTAGCCACTTTACCATAACCACATATCGCTCCCACACATTCCCATCCCACATAACTACTGCATACAAGCTCTTCACCAAAACGCTGAATACATACTTACGCACATCCACCCTATACCCATTTTACACACAACATATCAACTCCATAACCGAAATACATACAATACACTTCTATACTTTCATACACAGTCATTATAATTACCTAAATAATTCAGACAATCACATAATCACAAAATAGGAACGATGACGTATTGCCATCTTTGATTCTGGCTAAAATTAGACGATTTTATGCAGCTAAAGAAGGACACGTGTTATTCAGAGGGTATATGGAGATCGTTTATACCCCTTTCAGTCCTCGAGGTAGATTATAAGTCAAAGAAAATCGTCTAAAGGTAACCAGAATATGATGAAAAATACGTCATCGTGCTGCAGGGAAGAAATTGACCGCGCATTATTTTATCTTTCAACTCTATAAAACCCACATCTAAACATCTCCACACAACACGCCATCACTTTACCTCGAGGACTTAACTCAACTACTGAATAACCACTCCACAACACTCCTCTTTAACTACACATACAGTCAATCTACCTATCTGCATCCTCATAGGCCCTTCGCAACATCATATCGCTCAATATCAGCAAAGAACAGCCATTACAAAATTCCACATGCCCAAACCAACAACAAACGGCTATGCCACGCCATCACGCTCCACACCAACAATAAACAGCCATTCCACACCTCCATGTAACCTACACGCACAACATACAATCATCCCACACCTCCACAGACACATACAGCCATTCCACACCTACACATACACAACTACAAGAGCACAGAACAGTCCCACTCCTCCACATATACATACACCAATAACATACACACATCCCACACCTCCACATACTGTACACAACAACAAGATCAGTTCCACACCTCCACATACAACAATAACATACAGTGGTGATGGGCTGGTCTATCAGAGTGAGAACTGAGCAATCTCTGCCATACCCATAGCTTACTCTGACTGTTCCTTTTACTTATATATTTTCTAGATCTCAAGTGACTGCGTCTCTAACGTGGATTGACCTCCCAATCTACCAAGATTGGAAGCCAAAGCGTCACATTTTTCCCTTGCCCCTCAACTTTCTCTTCATAACTGCTGAGGGACACAGGGCCCTGGGTGGGGCTTTGGTTTCCCGGGCATTTCCGCACCCTCCTCAGCTCCCCGCCATGGAGTGGCTTCGGTCACCCAGGCTTTATTGTGGTCGGCGGGGAGGGTTCTGTGGGGGCGCTCGGTTATGGCCTTGGCCTTGCTCAGGGCCTTGGGGCTGTTCGGCCAGGCAGCTTGGGGAACAACAACAACAACAACAATAATAACATACACACATTTTACAGCTCCACATAGGCTCTCCACCAATAAGCCCCTCCACACCTCCAGATGCCATACACCAATAAAGTACAGCCATTCCACATCTAGACAGAAGTTCTCCACCAATAAAATCCTCCACACATTCATACCATAGCCTCCAAGTCTCTTATATACACTTTCACCCTTTGTTTTCTCTCATCAGACTAATATCTTCCTCCTAACCTGATCTTGCTAATCTCATGGTCTTCCGTCTGATCTCTCTCGCTCTCTCTCTCTCTCTCTCTCTCTCTCTCTCTCTCTCTCTCTCTCTCTCTCTCTCTCTCTCTCTCTCTCTCTCTCTCAGATCCGTGGCCTTTTTATTATTAACCCGGTTTGGTTCTGGGGTTAAGGCGAGTCACCGGCTGTTTGTTTTGTTTCTCTCCTTTTCTCTCTTTCCCTGGCTTGTATCCATTCGGCCCCATTCAGCCAACTGTTTTAAGACGTTTTTCCCCATCCAGGTGTCGATTTCTTCCTGGCGAGCGATAGCGAGCCAACATTGTATGGAGAAATCCGGTATCGCCGGAGACATTTTTCTATCGAAAAATGTACAAATTTAGCTTGCTGTCAAAACAAAAAATATATATGCTGGCTCGGTACCGCTCACCAGGAAAATATTGACACTTGGATGGGGTAAACGTCTTAACACAGTAGGCTGAATGGGGCCGAACGGATAAAAGCCAAAGAGAGAGGAAGAGAAAGAGAAAAAAAGCGAGGTGGGCTCCCTTATGGTAGGTACAGTCAAAAGCCATAATTAGTATACACCCATATGGATAATCGAACCTATAAAACCAAATTTTGAAGCATTTGAGATATTATATATATCACTCTTTTGTCTGGTTTAGGTTCGATGCAGCTTCAACTGGTGTATACTTGAAGCATTTCTCTCGCTATTCTATCGCTACTACAATAATCAGTGTTCCTCAGTGTGTACCACCTCCTTTACGTAGGGTACGTAATACCGGTCTTGCAACACATTCCCATTCTACTCTGTGCAACTCTCCAACTCAAGAGTGAAACGATACTCCCAATCTTTCTTTTATTTAACAGCTGAGTTCTGCAACTCTCTCCCTGAATCCATCTTTCCCTCACCCTATGACTTAAGTTGCTTCAAACTCCGTGTGTCCAGACATTTTGGCTCGAACATTTCTTGATTTTGGGCCTGTTACTTTCTCAACTCTGGAGGAGGCACTCGTCACAGACAGTTTTGCTTTTTGTCTCCCTTATCCACATATGAAAGAATAATATCACTTAATATGGTTTATGCAACAAATAGTGCTGAGGGAATAGGAATAGCACAGGAATAGACTATGTGGTTATGATCCCAGCACTCCATTTTTATTAACCATTCAAACAATACCACAGGACCAAAGCCTCCCCTAAATGTCAGCTGTGTATATCGATATTTGTTTAACTTTACTGTGTTAGTTTTATTAGTCAAACACGGCACCAATAAAATATCGCAAACACACCAGCAAGCACGTTTTATAGGAGTAGGATCTGTTTTATCTCACGTTTCAATTTCGGTTCACTCAAAAACACATAGAGGCCATACTCTTCGGTAAATAAATGGAAAGAAAAAAACAAATTAAATTCGGTATTGCCATTTCGTGCTGGGTTTCCATCCACACACACACACACACACACACACACACACACACACACACACACACACACACACACACACACACACACACACACACACACACACACACACACACACACACACACACACACACACACACACACACACACACACACACACACCACACACAAACACACACACACACACACACACACACACACACACACACACACACACACACACACACACACACACACACACACACCGCTCTGTAAATGTACACGATAATGACCCTCACACATTTTCTCTATTAACCCCTTCTGTACCGACAACGTCATTTTCATTATAATCTGGCAACTATTAGACAAATTTATTCAGCTTAAGGACGTCTATCCATGAAAAAGCAGCAGATCAACTCAATTGATCCTTTTAGCTACCATATATCCATCCTAAACTTCATCAAATCTTCTAAATGTAGCTGGACTATAACACAAAAACCGACACCGGTACAGAAGGGGTTTATTTGAAAACAAACTAGACTTAAATGAACTAACATATATACCACTTCAAATGCAGGGGACTGGGGTTCTCGAAAAGGGGCTCTAGTCCTGAAAGTCTACTTTACTTGCAGTGTGCTGGCTTAATAATCCAGAAGGGTTGATAGCCTCTGAAGTCCTATTTTAACTAACTATGACTAACTAACTTCAAATGTAACTGAGAGCCACACAAGAGCAAAATAAATACAAAAATAATTGCCGGGACATTTGTCTTCCGAAAAAAATAAAAAAAAATATTGAAGAAGGGTCTAGGGAGCGTTTTTGTACAGCTTGATGGTCTAGTGACGAAACTTAAACACAACAATAATAATAATAATAATAATGATAATACAAATATCAAAAAATAAGCAAATAAATACGGCCATCTCCCCTTAAAATAATTATTGTGCGATGTTTCATATTTCTCCTCCCTCCCTCCACACAGGAATATCTCCCTATGTACACACCATCAGAACACTGCCTCAAATTCCACCTCAGTCCACATTACAATATCTCCACCACACACACACACACGCACACAGACAAACACACACACACACACTTATTCTATACTCACACATATATACACAGGTAATAGATACACAGACACATAAAATACATATACACACATAGAGTACTTATACACATGCATATTTTACACTCACACACACACATATACTTGAATTAACTACGCACACATATATACTGGGTCGCTATACTGTTGTTGCTTGATTTCCTTTGTACTGCACACACCACCGCCATCAACAACAATGACAACAACAACACCCTCTCTCTCGCTCCCTCAGCACACCTCTCTCAGTTGTCAATTTCATTAAATCATATCAAGTGTACATTAATCTTCATACAGGGAGGGGAGGCGGCTGTATTTGCATGCGATCTCCCTTCCCATTAAAGGGAGCCCACCTCGCTTGTTTTCTCTTTCTCTCCCTCTCTCTTTTGCTTTTATCCATTCGGCCCCATTCAGCCTACTGTTTTAAGACGTTTACCCCCATCCAGGTGCCAATAGTTTCCTGGCGAGCGGTAGCTAGCCAGCATATATATATATATTTTTTTTGACAGCAAGCTAAATTTGTAAATTTTTCGATAGAAAAATTTCTCCGGCGAAGCAGGATTTCTCCATACAATGGTGGCCAGGAAGAATTCGACACCTGGATGGGGATAAACGTCTTAAAACCGTTGGCTGAATGGGGCCGAATGGATACAAGCCAGGGAAAGAGAGAAAAGGAGAGAAAGATAAAAACAAAACAAAAACGGTGACCCCCCTTAAGCCCCCCACCCCCCGCCCCACGGAATTTCTCTATCACTCTCCCACTCATTCGGGGGCATGCATTTCTTTTTTACCCCACCTATAAGAGACCCTTCAGTTTATTATGTTCAGTTAAGGTCGTTCAGTTAAGTTCGCTCAGATCAATTCAAATCGTTCAACTCAGTTCGATCACTTCAGCTCAGTTCGATCACTTCAGCTCAGTTCGATCATTCAGGTCAGTTCGATGAGTTCAAGTCAGTTGGTTCAGTTAAGTTCTGTTAGTCTATTTTGGTATGGGATAAGCGTAGTGTACCGCTCTTGGGTAACATGATGTGCGAATGTCGGGGGAGGAGAACATAGGGTTGAACGATTAAAAGTTGTTATTCCTTATACTGCCTTTTGTAAACTATAGCTTTAATCTTTCAGTAACATGCGTCGCTTTTCGTGTCATCTTTCTAACAATGTTTATGCAGCGTAGGAAAACCTCTAGCAATCACAAATCCAATACTATCTCAACTTATATTTTTAATTCCAACTAATACCTAATAAGCTAAATATAATCGTTTAATACTAAACAAAACCAGATGGAATAATGTGTTATAATATACTGAAAGGGTTAAACCATTGTACAGTTAGTCGAAGCACAAGGGACTGCAGTTCTCGAAAAGGGGCTCCAGTCCTGACGCTAGTGTTGACTTACAGTGTGCTGGCTTAATAATCCAGAAGGGTTGATAGTCTCTGAAGTTCTATTTTAACTAACTTAACTAACTAACTAACAACTAACTAACTAGTCGAAGGTTTGACTGTAACGTAACTCCATTCATATGGCTGTTATTTGTCCGTCTAGTTTGTACCACTAACAAGTCATACAAGCATAATGTATTCTTAAGATTAGATTGTCTGTTTTTGTCGTTGCTAAAATATATATTATACACAAATAAATGGCTAAAAATAGCTTTACATTACCAACATATATCTATAAAAAACTAATATGTGTCAGCACCGATACTAGTTAAATTAGCATAGCCTTATATAATTTGGTGTGGATAATTAAACTCTATTTAATACTAGTCTACATTTCAAGTAATAAACTTATAGGAAATCAATGTAAAGTCGAATCAGAACGATGCAAAGCGGTGGTGCCTTATACATGTACTGCCCTATCTAAATGGCGTTAAGGGGGTACTGCTTGGTTTTTGGTCTATATATGTACATATTTTATATATTTTTTTTAGTCTCCTCCCTAGACCTCCATCAAGCTTAAACAAACACCCCCTTCAAGATAAATTTGTAAATTTTTCGAAAGAAAAATTTCCCGGCCGAAGGCCGGTTCTCTTAAAATTACAGGCTCGCTGTAGCTCGCCAGGAAAAAAATCGACACCTAAGTGGTACGAAAGGTCTTGAAATTGAAAAACGAAATGGGGCGAAAGGTATTAAAATCGCCAAACTAATGGAAGGAACGTCTTAAAATCTCAAAACTAATATGCTAAACACGAGGGAAAAGGAGGTCCATAAAAAGCGAGTAGTACCCAAAATTCGGTTCCCTGGCGAGGGGGGCTTCCCATTTCCCTATTTACTCAATGCTATTTTGTCCCCCCTCGGTGTCCGCCGGTTCGTGTTGCTGACTAGGGTTTGTTTCCACCTCGTTTCACATTTTTTTTTCTCTCCTGGGCTTGTGTATTGTTATGTGCGTGTTTGTGTTTGTTTTGGCTCCCTGGGTGCATCTGTGTGTGTGTGTGTATGTGTGTGTATGTGTATGTGTGTGTATGTGTATGTGTGTGTGTGTGTGTGCGTGTGTGCGTGTGTGCGCATTTTCGTTCGCCTCCCTACATCGGCTCATGCACAGTGGATGCCCAAACGTTTGTTCGACACTGTTCGGTCATTACGGTGGGTTAGGGAAGGGTGGAAGTGTGGCACAGAGCGAGAGAAAGAGAACGAGCGAGTGAGAGAGAGAGAGAGAGAAAGAGAGCGAGCTAGGGGAGGGGGAATGTTGGAAAATCATATTCTGAACTGACAATCAATTTTCGAGGGGGTTTTGATGAATGGATGCAAATGACGTCGAACGAGCCAACAGCTTTTGACGATGATGACAACCTTGGTCCACGGATGCTGAATGGCTGGCTGGCTAGGCTATGGTGCAGGCATCATCACTACCTATTTACCAGTGACAATAGTGGAGTGTATGGTATTAGAATAACACTATGTATAATTACTAATACATTGCACGTTGATTAATCACGATGCATAATAAGCATATATCAACATTACCAGTACCTATTTACCAATGCCGATAGTGGAATGTATGGCAATAGAATGACACTATATGTATAATTACTAATACGTTGATTAAGCATGGTGAACATATCATCAATACCTATTTACCATTATTAATAGGAGAGTGTATGGCAATAGAATAACACTATAAGTATAATTACTACGGTAATACGTTGATTAATCACGGTGCATATATCATCACTGCCTATTTACCATTATTAATAGGAGAGTGTATGGCAATAGAATAACACTATAAGTATAATTACTAATACGTTCATTAGACACGGTGCATAGTTCATCACTACCTATTTACCATTATTAATAGTGGAGTGTATGGCATTAGAATGACACGTTGATGATGCAGTTTTTAACGCCGTGTGCTCACTTGATTAATAGGGTTAGGGCGTCCTCTTGTTGCAGGGACTTATTATTACTACAATGATTGTTTATATCTATTATTACTACAATGATTGTTTATATCTATTGTATATTTATGAAGAGAGGAGTGTGTTTATGAAGAGAGGAGTGTGTTTATGAAGAGAGGAGTGTGTTTATGAAGAGAGGAGTGTTTTTCAGTAGTTGAATAATCATAATTACTAATACAAAATTATCTTTAGTCCGACCATCAACCAGGCATCATCATTACCTACCGAATTTACCATTGTCAACAGTGGAGTTCATTTAAGGGGAGACAGACCGTTTTTCTGGATCCCCTTCTCCCTAATGTTTAGCCCCACTAGTTTTGAGATTTTAAGACGTTGGTTCCATTAGTTTGGAGATTTTATAACCTTTCACCCCACTTGTTTGTCAATATTAGGACCCGTCGTGCCATTTAGGTGTCGATTTTTTCCTAGCGAGCGATAGCGAGCCTGTAATTTTAAGAGGAATTGGCCTTAAGCCGGGAAATTTTTCTACCGAAAAATGTACAAATTTATCATGAAGGGGGGTCTAGGGGGTGTTTTTCTAAGCTTGATGGAGGTCTAGGGAGGAAACTAAAAATATATATGAATAAATGAATTAATAGACCAAACATTAATTAGTAATAACACTCGCTAAATAATAATTAACGATTTTTTTTTGGCTACCATTATATCCGCTGTATCACTGTCAATACGAGTGTATTTTATATTTCAATAACACCATCCACATAATTGATACCGTACTTTCATTGTCTACCATTATATCAACTGTATTGTTACTATCAGAGAAGGACTGTATATGCCAATAGTACGGTCGCGCTAATAAGTCATGTCCCAGCTGGCATTACGTTTGGCTCTCTCTGTGCTGAAATAATGTCTGTCAGATGTTGAATAGGGTGGGTAAGTGTAGGAACATGGTTGGTATATCTCACGCAAAGAGAAGAATTCATGTGTAAATATTGCTGATACCAATTATTGATCAAAACATAATTGGTGCCGAGACATCACTTATTAGGCCGACTGTGCAACACAATGCCCGTAATTATCAACACATTGATTATGTAGCGTACGTTATAACCACTGTATTATTGTATTATGTAGCGTACGTTATAACCACTGTATTATTGTATTATGTAGCGTTATAACCACTGTATTATTGTATTATGTAGCGTACGTTATAACCACTGTATTATTGTATTATGTTGCGTACGTTATAACCACTGTATTATTGTATTATGTTGCGTACGTTATAACCACTGTATTATTGTATTATGTTGCGTACGTTATAACCACTGTATTATTGTATTATGTTGCGTACGTTATAACCACTGTATTATTGTATTATGTTGCGTACGTTATAACCACTGTGTTATTGTATTATGTAGCGTTATAACCACTGTATTATTGTATTATGTAGCGTACGTTATAACCACTGTATTATTGTATTATGTAGCGTTATAACCACTGTATTATTGTATTATGTAGCGTACGTTATAACCACTGTATTATTGTATTATGTAGCGTTATAACCACTGTATTATTGTATAATGTAGCGTTATAACCACTGTATTATTGTATTATGTAGCGTTATAACCACTGTATTATTGTATTATGTAGCGTTATAACCACTGTATTATTGTATTATGTAGCGTTATAACCACTGTATTATTGTATTATGTAGCGTTATAACCACTGTATTATTGTATTATGTAGCGTTATAACCACTGTATTATTGTATTATGTAGCATACGTTATAACCACTGTATTATTGTATTATGTAGCGTTATAACCACTGTATTATGTAGCGTATGTTATAACCACTGTATTATTGTATTATGTAGCGTTATAACCACTGTGTTATTGTATTATGTAGCGTTATAACCACTGTATTATTGTATTATGTAGCGTTATAACCACTGTATTATTGTATTATGTAGCGTACGTTATAACTACTGTATTATGTAGCATACGTTATAACCACTGTATTATTGTATTATGCAGCGTTATAACCACTGTATTATTGTATTATGTAGCGTACGTTATAACCACTATTATTATGTAGCGTACGTTATAACCACTGTATTATTGTATTATGTAGCGTACGTTATAACCACTGTATTATTGTATTATGCAGCGTTATAACCACTGTATTATTGTATTATGCAGCGTTATAACCACTGTATTATTGTATTATGTAGCGTTATAACCACTGTATTATTGTATTATGTAGCGTTATAACCACTGTATTATTGTATTATGTAGCGTTATAACCACTGTATTATTGTATTATGTAGCGTACGTTATAACCACTATTATTTTGTAGCGTACGTTATAACCACTGTATTATTGTATTATGCAGCGTTATAACCACTGTATTATTGTATTATGCAGCGTTATAACCACTGTATTATTGTATTATGTAGCGTTATAACCACTGTATTATTGTATTATGTAGCGTTATAACCACTGTATTATTGTATTATGTAGCGTTATAACCACTGTATTATTGTATTATGTAGCGTACGTTATAACCACTATTATTTTGTAGCGTACGTTATAACCACTGTATTATTGTATTATGCAGCGTTATAACCACTGTATTATTGTATTATGTAGCGTACGTTATAACCACTGTATTATTGTATTATGTAGCGTTATAACCACTGTATTATTGTATTATGTAGCGTTATAACCACTGTATTATTGTATTATGTAGCGTTATAACCACTGTATTATTGTATTATGTAGCATACGTTATAACCACTGTATTATTGTATTATGTAGCGTTATAACCACTGTATTATGTAGCGTATGTTATAACCACTGTATTATTGTATTATGTAGCGTTATAACCACTGTGTTATTGTATTATGTAGCGTTATAACCACTGTATTATTGTATTATGTAGCGTTATAACCACTGTATTATTGTATTATGTAGCGTACGTTATAACCACTATTATTTTGTAGCGTACGTTATAACCACTGTATTATTGTATTATGCAGCGTTTATAACCACTGTATTATTGTATTATGCAGCGTTATAACCACTGTATTATTGTATTATGTAGCGTTATAACCACTGTATTATTGTATTATGTAGCGTACGTTATAACCACTATTATTTTGTAGCGTACGTTATAACCACTGTATTATTGTATTATGCAGCGTTATAACCACTGTATTATTGTATTATGTAGCGTTATAACCACTGTATTATTGTATTATGTAGCGTTATAACCACTGTATTATTGTATTATGTAGCGTACGTTATAACCACTGTATTATTGTATTATGCAGCGTTATAACCACTGTATTATTGTATTATGTAGCATTATAACCACTGTATTATTGTATTATGTAGCGTACGTTATAACCACTGTATTATTGTATTATGCAGCGTTATAACCACTGTATTATTGTATTATGCAGCGTTAAAGACACTGTATTATTGTATTATGTAGCGTTATAACCACTGTATTATTGTATTATGTAGCGTTATAACCACTGTATTATTGTATTATGCAGCATTATAACCACTGTATTATTGTATTATGTAGCGTTATAACCACTGTATTATTGTATAATGTAGCGTTATAACCACTGTATTATTGTATAATGTAGCGTTATAACCACTGTATTATTGTATTATGTAGCGTTATAACCACTGTATTATTGTAATGTAGCGTTATAACCACTGTATTATTGTATTATGTAGCGTTATAACCACTGTATTATTGTATTATGTAGCGTTATAACCACTGTATTATTGTATTATGTAGCGTTATAACCACTGTATTATTGTATTATGTAGCGTTATAACCACTGTATTATTGTATTATGTAGCGTTATAACCACTGTATTATTGTATTATGTAGCGTTATAACCACTGTATTATTGTATTATGTAGCGTTATAACCACTGTATTATTGTATTATGTAGCGTTATAACCACTGTATTATTGTATTATGTAGCGTTATAACCACTGTATTATTGTATTATGTAGCATACGTTATAACCACTGTATTATTGTATTATGTAGCGTTATAACCACTGTATTATGTAGCGTATGTTTATAACCACTGTATTATTGTATTATGTAGCGTTATAACCACTGTGTTATTGTATTATGTAGCGTTATAACCACTGTATTATTGTATTATGTAGCGTTATAACCACTGTATTATTGTATTATGTAGCGTACGTTATAAACCACTATTATTTTGTAGCGTACGTTATAACCACTGTATTATTGTATTATGCAGCGTTATAACCACTGTATTATTGTATTATGCAGCGTTATAACCACTGTATTATTGTATTATGTAGCGTTATAACCACTGTATTATTGTATTATGTAGCGTACGTTATAACCACTATTATTTTGTAGCGTACGTTATAACCACTGTATTATTGTATTATGCAGCGTTATAACCACTGTATTATTGTATTATGTAGCGTTATAACCACTGTATTATTGTATTATGTAGCGTTATAACCACTGTATTATTGTATTATGTAGCGTACGTTATAACCACTGTATTATTGTATTATGCAGCGTTATAACCACTGTATTATTGTATTATGTAGCATTATAACCACTGTATTATTGTATTATGTAGCGTACGTTATAACCACTGTATTATTGTATTATGCAGCGTTATAACCACTGTATTATTGTATTATGTAGCGTTAAAACCACTGTATTATTGTATTATGTAGCGTTATAACCACTGTATTATTGTATTATGTAGCGTTATAACCACTGTATTATTGTATTATGCAGCATTATAACCACTGTATTATTGTATTATGTAGCGTTATAACCACTGTATTATTGTATAATGTAGCGTTATAACCACTGTATTATTGTATAATGTAGCGTTATAACCACTGTATTATTGTATTATGTAGCGTTATAACCACTGTATTATTGTATAATGTAGCGTTATAACCACTGTATTATTGTATTATGTAGCGTTATAACCACTGTATTATTGTATTATGTAGCGTTATAACCACTGTATTATTGTATTATGTAGCGTTATAACCACTGTATTATTGTATTATGTAGCGTTATAACCACTGTATTATTGTATTATGTAGCGTTATAACCACTGTATTATTGTATTATGTAGCGTTATAACCACTGTATTATTGTATTATGTAGCGTTATAACCACTGTATTATTGTATTATGTAGCGTTATAACCACTGTATTATTGTATTATGTAGCGTTATAACCACTGTATTATTGTATTATGTAGCGTTATAACCACTGTATTATTGTATTATGTAGCATACGTTATAACCACTGTATTATTGTATTATGTAGCGTTATAACCACTGTATTATGTAGCGTATGTTATAACCACTGTATTATTGTATTATGTAGCGTTATAACCACTGTGTTATTGTATTATGTAGCGTTATAACCACTGTATTATTGTATTATGTAGCGTTATAACCACTGTATTATTGTATTATGTAGCGTACGTTATAACCACTATTATTTTGTAGCGTACGTTATAACCACTGTATTATTGTATTATGCAGCGTTATAACCACTGTATTATTGTATTATGCAGCGTTATAACCACTGTATTATTGTATTATGTAGCGTTATAACCACTGTATTATTGTATTATGTAGCGTACGTTATAACCACTGTATTATTGTATTATGTAGCGTACGTTATAACCACTGTATATTGTATTATGCAGCGTTATAACCACTGTATTATTGTATTATGCAGCGTTATAACCACTGTATTATTGTATTATTGCAGCGTTATAACCACTGTATTATTGTATTATGTAGCGTTATAACCACTGTATTATTGTATTATGTAGCGTTATAACCACTGTATTATTGTATTATGTAGCGTTATAACCACTGTATATTGTATTATGTAGCGTTATAACCACTGTATTATTGTATAATGTAGCGTTATAACCACTGTATTATTGTATTATGTAGCGTTATAACCACTGTATTATTGTATTATGTAGCGTTATAACCACTGTATTATTGTATTATGTAGCGTTATAACCACTGTATTATTGTATTATGTAGCGTTATAACCACTGTATTATTGTATTATGTAGCGTTATAACCACTGTATTATTGTATTATGTAGCGTTATAACCACTGTATTATTGTATTATGTAGCGTTATAACCACTGTATTATTGTATTATGTAGCGTTATAACCACTGTATTATTGTATTATGTAGCGTTATAACCACTGTATTATTGTATTATGTAGCGTTATAACCACTGTATTATTGTATTATGTAGCATACGTTATAACCACTGTATTATTGTATTATGTAGCGTTATAACCACTGTATTATGTAGCGTATGTTATAACCACTGTATTATTGTATTATGTAGCGTTATAACCACTGTGTTATTGTATTATGTAGCGTTATAACCACTGTATTATTGTATTATGTAGCGTTATAACCACTGTATTATTGTATTATGTAGCGTACGTTATAACCACTATTATTTTGTAGCGTACGTTATAACCACTGTATTATTGTATTATGCAGCGTTATAACCACTGTATTATTGTATTATGCAGCGTTATAACCACTGTATTATTGTATTATGTAGCGTTATAACCACTGTATTATTGTATTATGTAGCGTACGTTATAACCACTGTATTATTGTATTATGTAGCGTACGTTATAACCACTGTATTATTGTATTATGTAGCGTTATAACCACTGTATTATTGTATTATGCAGCGTTATAACCACTGTATTATTGTATTATGTAGCGTTATAACCACTGTATTATTGTATTATGTAGCGTTATAACCACTGTATTATTGTATTATGTAGCGTTATAACCACTGTATTATTGTATTATGTAGCGTACGTTATAACCACTATTATTTTGTAGCGTACGTTATAACCACTGTATTATTGTATTATGCAGCGTTATAACCACTGTATTATTGTATTATGCAGCGTTATAACCACTGTATTATTGTATTATGTAGCGTTATAACCACTGTATTATTGTATTATGTAGCGTTATAACCACTATATTATTGTATTATGTAGCGTTTATAACCACTGTATTATTGTATTATGTAGCGTACGTTATAACCACTATTATTTTGTAGCGTACGTTATAACCACTGTATTATTGTATTATGCAGCGTTATAAACCACTGTATTATTGTATTATGTAGCGTACGTTATAACCACTGTATTATTGTATTATGTAGCGTTATAACCACTGTATTATTGTATTATGTAGCGTTATAACCACTGTATTATTGTATTATGTAGCGTTATAACCACTGTATTATTGTATTATGTAGCATACGTTATAACCACTGTATTATTGTATTATGTAGCGTTATAACCACTGTATTATGTAGCGTAGTTATAACCACTGTATTATTGTATTATGTAGCGTTATAACCACTGTGTTATTGTATTATGTAGCGTTATAACCACTGTATTATTGTATTATGTAGCGTTATAACCACTGTATTATTGTATTATGTAGCGTACGTTATAACCACTATTATTTTGTAGCGTACGTTATAACCACTGTATTATTGTATTATGCAGCGTTATAACCACTGTATTATTGTATTATGCAGCGTTATAACCACTGTATTATTGTATTATGTAGCGTTATAACCACTGTATTATTGTATTATGTAGCGTACGTCATAACCACTGTATTATTATGTAGCGTACGTTATAACCACTGTATTATTGTATTATGCAGCGTTATAACCACTGTATTATTGTATTATGTAGCGTTATAACCACTGTATTATTGTATTATGTAGCGTTATAACCACTGTATTATTGTATTATGTAGCGTACGTTATAACCACTGTATTATTGTATTATGCAGCGTTATAACCACTGTATTATTGTATTATGTAGCATTATAACCACTGTATTATTGTATTATGTAGCGTACGTTATAACCACTGTATTATTGTATTATGCAGCGTTATAACCACTGTATTATTGTATTATGTAGCGTTAAAACCACTGTATTATTGTATTATGTAGCGTTATAACCACTGTATTATTGTATTATGTAGCGTTATAACCACTGTATTATTGTATTATGCAGCATTATAACCACTGTATTATTGTATTATGTAGCGTTATAACCACTGTATTATTGTATAATGTAGCGTTATAACCACTGTATTATTGTATAATGTAGCGTTATAACCACTGTATTATTGTATTATGTAGCGTTATAACCACTGTATTATTGTATAATGTAGCGTTATAACCACTGTATTATTGTATTATGTAGCGTTATAACCACTGTATTATTGTATTATGTAGCGTTATAACCACTGTATTATTGTATTATGTAGCGTTATAACCACTGTATTATTGTATTATGTAGCGTTATAACCACTGTATTATTGTATTATGTAGCGTTATAACCACTGTATTATTGTATTATGTAGCGTTATAACCACTGTATTATTGTATTATGTAGCGTTATAACCACTCAATTATTGTCGGCAGAAGAGTAAGTGTATGTCATTGGAATAATAAGATGCACATTATTATTAAAGGGAGATTTCCACTTGAGGGAGTTTTTTCTTTACCCCTTTCTCCCTCATGTTTAGCCCCATTGCTTTTGAGATTTTAAGGCTTTCGCCCATTAGTTTGGCGATCTTAAGAACTTTCGCTCCATTTCTGTCAATTTTAAGACCTTTCGTGCCAATTAGGTGTCGATTTTTTCCTGGCGAGCGATAGCGAGCCTGTAATTTAAGAGGAACCGGCCTTCGACCGGGAAATTTTTCTACCGAAAAATGTACAAATTTATCTTGAAAGGGGGTGTAGGGGGTGTAATCGTAAGCTTGATGGAAATATAGGGAACAAAGTAAAAACTTCCCCTTCATACACTGCTTGCCCATCATTATATCCCCCCCCCCCCCCCCACCCTCCCTGTGCTTCACCTTCACCTCGTCTTTCGCCTTCTCCTTTATCTCATCCTGTCCTTCTCTTCTCCTCCCCTCCTTCCTACTCCTTCACCTCGTCTTTCGCATTCTTCTCCTTTATCTCCTCCTCTCCTTCCGTTCTACTCCCCTCCTTCCTCCTCATAAGCTGCTAGAGATGCAAATACCTCACCGGGCCTGAGCTCCGTCATCCAAGTAACACCGCTCATTCATTTGTCATCCTTTATACACCGGGAGGGGACACCTACGAGGACGCTGCAGACACGAGAGAGAGTGAGAGAGAGAGAGAGAGAGAGAGAGAGAGAGAGAGAGAGAGAGAGAGAGAGAGAGAGCGAGAGCGAGAGCGAGAGAGAGCGAGAGCGAGAGAGAGACCTACGAGGACGCTGCGGACACGATCAAGAGCGAGAGAGAGGGGGGTGGCGGGGGACACCTACGAGGACGCTGCAGACACAATCAAGAGGGGGGGGGGGAGGAAGAGAGAGAGAGGAGAGAGAGAGAGTGAATCAACTAGAGTCAATTATAAAAGACGTTGCCCGTACTGGAAGGGTTAAAGTTTGGTTGCGCAACAAGAACTACGAATGTATCAGCCGATGCAATATTGTATTTACACAAACAATCTTATTAAGGGGCTAGTGGCCGGTTTTTGGTCTATTAATTCATGTATTCATATATGTTTTCGTTTCCTAGCTAGACCTCCATCAAGCTTAGAAAACACCCTCTAGACCCCCTTCAAGATTATTTTGCACATTTTTCGGTAGAAAAATGTTCCGGCCGAAGGCCGATTACTCTTAAAATTACAGGCTCGCTATCGCTTGCTAGGAAAACAATTGACACCGAAAGGGCACGAAGAGTCTTAATATTGACAAATAAATGGGGCGAAAGGCCTTAAAATCGCCAAACTAATGGGACAAACGTCTTAAAATCTAAAAACTAATATGGCTAAACACGAGGGAGAAGGGGGCCACAAAAACCAGCCCATCCCCCTTTAACACAGTTAGTAAACAAATATATATAAATGATTCAGAACAATGAAAGTTATGCCGATTCATGCCCACGTATAAATATTCATATTCAAAACAAGGAAGAATATAAGTTACTTAATTCAGCGGCAAATAATTATGATATAAAACTGGACGGAAAATATGCATTATGAACAAAGCAGTAAACAGAAAACATTAACACAGCAGTAAATAGAAAACATTAACACAGCAGTAAACAGAAAACATTAACACAGCAGTAAACAGAAAACATTAACACAGCAGTAAACAGAAAACATTAACACAGCAGTAAACAGAAAACATTAACACAGCAGTAAACAGAAAACATTAACACAGCAGCAAGCATTAAACACTGGACCAACAGGAAATAAACAACATTAGCACAGCGGTAAACCCAAATGCATTGCCACTGTTGAGCTAACTTTTCTTAACTACCAAACATCATAGAGCTAATGCTGGAATGGCGTCCTAGAATAACGAGCAATCTAGAACTATTACTACTACTACTATTACTACTGCAATAATTACTATTGTTGCTACTACTAGTAGTATTAGCAATATAAATTGTAGCATTAGAAGTTGTATTTATTTGTGTTCCAATACAGTCAAACTTCGAACCCTTGCGTTTATAATTTCATACTGATATTTGCTATCATTGATAAGTATACAGCTAATTGTTATATTTTTAAGTATTTTCTTAACTGTTATCTACTTAAGTCTAAAGCTAACTGTTATCTTCTTCACTACGAGAATATGAAATAAAAGTAAACCAAAGTTCGCCACAAGTGATCAAAACCAGAACCACCTCGCTTCTATTCTCTACACTCTTCAGAAACAATAGGAAAAGTAGAATGTAGATACGAGGTGCCGTTGTAAAGGCTTATCCCTCAATACCTTCACCTGACCTAACCTGATCTGCAGGCTGTGAGGGCAAACTAAGCGAGCCAGACCCGCGTAGAAGAGCTCAACTACGGCCCCAAGTTACGACCGATACAGGGGCACTTTTTTGGGCGTAGGTCATATGAGTACCGTGCCGACACTGCAGTACACCACCTATGTTCGCCGGATTGCCAGGTTATGGGCGCAGGATTGGTCGTATAGGCCCCTCAACCACCAGAGTTTGAGGCCCAGATTGTGTGGGAGGAAGGTGAGGAGGGTACTACTGCTGGTGGTGGTGGTATAGGAGCTGGGAGGTGGAGGTTGTCATGATGGTATAGAGGAATATGTAAACTGATGCTTATGTTCTGGGTATGGTGTCCCAAGTTCGAATCCCGGGAGGACCATATGATTTCATTAATTTATTCCAGTGCATTGGGATTTGTAGTTGGTGATTAATGTTAAAAACGAGGTGTTACTTAATAGTGGTGGTGGTTTATATTAACCCCTTAAGAACGGATAATGATTTACAAATATATTCTAAATGCGGCAGTAATAATGATAACGATTCTTATATTAAATTAGACTCGCCCATTACCACATATCCCTAGCCACATTATACTGTGATAACTAATTATTAAATTATGTACTAGTCGAAGCTATTCTTCAATTTCAAAGTTTCTGCAATATCGCTTTAAGGCTTTTGAGTATAGATAACAAAGGCATGTTGATCAAATTTGAGCGTGAATGTATGTGTGTGTGTGTGTGTGTTCACTACTTATAGCATTATGTATTGGTATCTCTATAATCAGGTGATTCTTAAACTTTATACATAAAACTGCAAACATGTAATGCGGTAACAAATTATTAATTAATACCGACTTGCACATAAAACCAGACACTTTAATACTACTTTTATTTCCACAGTATGTACTTATCTATTGCTCTCCACTGTGGCTAAACTTAGGCAAATATTATAAGAAGCCAATTGAACTACAAAGGCATAAGCCATATACTGTATATAAAGTAAGTAGTTTTATGCTTTTTCCACCAACCAACTTCACTTCTAAACTCAATTAATGAAATCAACAAATACATGTGGCACTCCAAGGACTCGAACCTAGGATACTCACACCGAAATTCCGCGCACTTATGCATTACGCTATCAAGACAGTTAATTATACTAGAACAGGAGCTGTGTTGAAAGATTACCTATAGGGAAAATTAATTATATAAGAATGTACCAAATTAATCGTTAGACTTCTTCGACACATATATATATATATATATATATATATATATATATATTATATGTATATTTATTTATTTCCTTATGAGTATTTAGCCATAATTATGTATATAATATATACTGCAAATAATATCAAATAAATAGTACCTTTCTTTTCAATACCATCTCCTCATTTTTTCTCTCTCTCTCTCTCTCTCTCTCTCTCTCTCTCTCTCTCTCTCTCTCTCTCTCTCTCTTACACACACACACACACACACACACACACACAGTCAAACCATTATTTCCTCACACCTGATCTGTCCAGCAGCCACAACCACCACCAGCTCACCTCACCAGTCTCCCCCATTATTGGAACTACCGGTAGTTAACTCTTTATTAAGGGAGTAGTACTGGCTTTTTTTTGGGGGGTCAATAAATTGATTAATTTATTTATTTGTTAGTATGACATGTAAGAAGGTAGTGCTTGATTTTTGTCCTATGTATTTATTATTAACTATATTTTCTAGTTTCCTCGCCAGACCTCCACCAAGCTTATAAAAACACCCCCTAGACCACCTTACAAGATAAATGTGTAAATGTTTCGGTAGAAAAATTTCCCGGCCGAAGGCCGGTTCCTTCTGAAATTACAGGCTCGCTATCGCTCGCCAGGAAAAGATCGACACCTAAATGGCACGAAGGCTCTAAATATTGACAAAGAAATGGGGCAAAAGGTCTCAAAAATCGCCAAACTAACAGAACGAACGTCTAAAAATCTCAAAACTAACATGCTAAACACAAGGGAGAAGGGGGTCCCAAAAATGCAACTACCTCCTCCTTAATAGAAATATATAGGTGGCGAGGAAATACCCGTTCAAAGTGACCGCCACACGAAGGTAATTATCGCCCTGCACATTATAAGGGCGGCTACACACGAACCCGGCCTTCCGGTAATTCTAATCAATAATATTATGTTCTTATTAGGCTCGGTTCTAAAGCTCTATAGATATTGTAACGGCTAATGCATTCTACGGTCAATCTAAATTCCGATATCGATGTTTGTTGCTTAAGAAAACTTATCGATCGACTAGTAAACACAAATAGTGTTCGTATGACTCCCTGTTATTCCCCGGGTGTTTATTCCTCTACCTTGGTCTGTAATTAGGAAAGTCTTAAGGGGGGTCACCGGATTATTTTTATCTTTCTCTCCTTTTCTCTCTTTCCCTGGCTTATATCCATTCGGCCCCATTCAGCCAACAGTTTTAAGACGTTTATCCCCATCCAGGTGTCGATTTCTTCCTGGCGAGCGATAGCGAGCCAGCATTGTATGGAGAAATCCGGCTTCGCCGGAGAAATTTTTCTATCGAAAAATGTGCAAATTTAGCTAGCTGTCAAAACAAATATATATATATATATATATATGCTAGCTCGCTACCGCTCGCCAGGAAAATATTAACACCTGGATGGGGGTAAATGTCTTAAAACAGTAGGCTGATTGGGGCCGAATGGATACAAGCTAAAGATAGAGGGAGAGAAAGAGCAAAAAAGTGAGGTGGGCTCCCTTAATGGCCCTACGTGCATGACACCTGAGCACAAGAAGCGTGGGTGGTTACAAAATGGAAGAGTGAAGGTGGAAGCAAATTAAACGGAAATTTGCGGACAACAAGGAGACGAAAGATGTGTGGATTGGGCGGCAGGCGGGGGGGGGGGGGGGGGGGGGGGGGGGGGGGGGGGGGGGGGGGGGGGGGGGGGGGGGATTTGATGGTGTGAAGTTGAGGGGACATATACCCAAAGTAAAACAAGCTTCTGGTTGAGGAAAATAGGATGTAATTGAGGGGGAAAAAAACAAATCGTATTTTAACATGGAATGTAGAATAAAGGGAGGAGTTTGAGAAGAAAACAAATGGGAATAAAGCCGGGGAAGATATGCGTCAAGATAAGGAACAAGCATAGTGATGAAGAAAATACGTAACCTTAAGGGGAGGTTTTTAGTTGATTCCCTAGACTTCCATCAAGCTAAAAATTATTCCCCCTAGACCCCCTTTCAAGATATATTTGTACATTTTTCGGTAGAACAATTTCCCGGCCGAAGGCCGGTTCGCCTTAAATTACTTTAATTACTTTAAATTACTCGCCTTTAATTACTTAAATTACTTAAATTAAATTAATTGCTCGCTATCGCTCGCCAGGACAAAATCGACCCCTAAATGTCACGAATGGTCTTAAAATTGACAGAAATGGGGCGAGGGTTCTTAAAATCGCCAAACTAATGGGGCGAACGTCTTAAAATCTCAAAAACAATGGGGATAAACATGAGGGAGAAAGGGGTCCAGAAAAAAATCCTCCAGGTGGAAATCTCCCCTTAAGGATAAATGAACCATAGAACAGGGAGAAGGCTCAGTAGGAAGAACCCAGAACTGCGGATATATGTGTGGAAATAATTATGAAGACATGAAGGTTGCGACCGTGAAGTTGAAGACATTGACCGTACAATCCCAGCGACCGTTATAGCCGCCAGTAATGTATTTGTCTTTTAACTGCCTGGACAAGGCTAATATATATATTATATATATATATATATATATATATTTTTTTTTTTTTTTTTTTTTTAAAGTCGTGTACAAAAAAAAAAAAAAAAAAAAAAAGTGATAGATCCATTCTTGCCTTATCCCTTGAGGTGAAAAGGTGGTCTCTCCTGTCATTTTGGCCACATTGCTTGGGACTGCTGGGGACTTTTATTACTGTATCCTACGGTACAGTACGGGTTAAAGGAAAGGATAGACAAAACGGGAGAATGAAGAAATAAGTATGGTGTTGGAAAAAACGCTTAAAACTGGGAAAAACAACTTCACAAAAGACGTGTATAGTAAAAAGTGAGCCCTGATATTAGAGTGAGAAATTTTAATTTTTTGTAACTATAATGTATCATGAATCGTGGGAAAAAAAACAAGCGTAGAGGTGATGAAAGAATACGTAACATTTAACCCCTTGAAGCTCTGACGCGTTTTAGCAGTTTATTTTGGCTATCATTAGACGATTTTATGCAGCTTATGAAGGATCTGTGGGTATTAAAAGGGTAAATACTATCTCAATTAACCCTTTGACTTTCATATACTGTTACTAATCTGAATAAAATCGTCTAATAGTAGCCAGAAAACAGAACAGAAAGGCGTATTGGAGCTTGAAGGGGTTAAGCAATAAGCGTGAAGAATCATCACCCCCTACCCTCCAAAAAAATAAAAATACGGACTAAAGTGGAAATGGATGGGAAACGGATATGCAAAGTTCTTAGCATTTGATGCGTGATGATGTGGAAGACATATGTGAAGTTGAAGATAATAATAATTAAGGTTAAGACAGAGAACACAATAAGAAAGGATAGGTGTAGTATTAAACATCGAGACATAGAGCAAGATGACTGAAATTCTATATTTCAATCGGACATTTAAGGGGAGAAAAGCCGTTTGTTTGGTCATTCATTCCTTTATTTCTTAGTTTCCTCACTAGACCTCCAACAAGCTTAAAAAAAAAAAACTAGACCCCTCTCAAGATAAATTTGTACATTTTTCGATAGAAAAATTTCCCGGCCGAAGGCCGGTTCCTCTTAAAATTTCAGGCTCGCTATCGCTCGCCAGGAAAAGATCGAAACCTACATGGCACGAAAGGTAAAAACATTGACAAAGAAATGGGGCGAAAGGTGTTAAAATCGCCAAACTAATGGGCCGAACGTCTTTCAATCTCAAAACAAATGGGGCTTAACACGAGGGAGAAAGGTGACCAGAGAAACGACTCGTCTTGACACCGATTCCTTTCAGTTTCGTTTAATACAAATTAAAACATTTTTGTTACCGTCAGTAAAATATAATAGGTAGTTAAAATGAATCAATAAAACAAAAATATTTCAACCAACGAATAATTGAAAGATGAAAATAATAATCATAATAATATAGATAAGGAATATGATGGAAATAGTTATATTAACAACTAGCAGGGGTACCCGGCGTTGCCCGGGTAATCACCATAATCACCATCACTACTACCACCACTACTACTACCATAATCACCATCATCAATCACTACTACCACACCGGCCTCGACCTCCCTGTGCCTCATTAAACGGCGACCTGATTTCGGCCACTAAATGACCTCCGATTTTGGATCTGACCTCATCCGTACCCCCATTTCGGGGGGCTGCGAACAACTTTCGTTCCATACACCTTTTCGATCGGAGGCCTCCTTCTGCCCCAAACGGCCCTTTTTCCGATTTCGCGCCCATTTTCTCCGTCCCTTTCACCCTGGGGAATTATATTTTTTCACTAAAACCTGCCTAGGGACCCCCTTACTATGCATACCAGGTATGAACGCTCTAGCTTAAAAACTGCGGCCGCCTATAAAGAACAGACAGACAGACAGACAATCGAAATTATTATATAGATAATAATAATAATAATAATTACACTGGAGAAAAAAAAAACCCAGACCAACATTTCATAACTACTACAGTATACAAAGGGAACAGATACGCCAGTTTTAATTTAAGTTTCAAGTAAAATAGGTAATATACTGTATATATAAATATATATAATTATATACAGTATATATACTGTATATACACAATATATATAACTATGTACAGTATATATGAACTAATGCGTAATTTTAATCTATTTTCGTTTAATTTTGAGCATACAATAATTCTAACAGCATATAAAGGAGATCTAATAGTGCTATATATTACTGTTCTGCTCTTGAACGTGTGCCATGCATTAGCAAACACAGCAATACTTGTTTTATCTAATCTATTTACTTGAATTAACCCGTGGTCACTCTCTCTCTTTACACACACAGACACACACACATGTATACAGTATATATATCACACAGACACACACATATACAGTATATATATCTCTGTCATATGTAACTATTAATGTCATTTACAATATATTAATCGGAATAACAAACATGATAGACGATTTCCTTCACAATATTCCTCAGCTTTTAAATCAGCATCGAATGGAAAGTACAAACAGATTTTCAAGTGTAAAACTTTTGGGGAAAAAAAACAATTAAGTTGAACAAAAACACATAATACATTTTGAACACGATCCATTAAATATTAGAAGTCGGATCAGGACTCACTAAAACATACTATAACCCAAGATAGTAGTGTCGGACTCCCAATTTCCCACAGCGTAAAACGGAAATCGTACATAAATCCAAATGTATCGCCGAGAGAGGAGCGTCAATGCCTGATAAACAGCACTTAAGGCCCCATCAGCGGAGAAGGGGCTGAGACGACAGGAAGAGTCATTATATTAGGGGAATGATAGAACGAGGGTGCAAGGAGAGGAGTGAAAGGCATAATGAACCAGAGAGAGAGAGAGAGAGAGAGAGAGATTTACATATATTCACTGACCACACAGACCTTACGATCCAAACGAGGTGGTCAGGACTTAATTCTAGTAGAGAGATGGCATATCCGATAGAAAAGGAAAGTTGAAGGAAAGGATAGAAAAGAAGAAGGCTGAGAGAGAGAGAGAGAGAGAGAGAGAGAGAGAGAGAGAGAGAGAGAGAGAGAGAGAGAGAGAGAGAGAGAGAGAGAGAGAGAGAGAGAGAGAGAGAGAGAGAGAGAGAGATTTGTCTTGTAATAAACACAAAGATTCATCACAGAGACATAATAAACATTACTATCCGGACTTCATGAGCAATGGAAATAATAATAGATTTAATCGCTACAATTATTTGTCTTGTTGCACTGTTGTCGTGTAATTAACTCTTTCAGTACCGGTGCTGGCCTTTTCCTATATTCTGGCTACTATTAGACGATTCTATTCAGTTTCAAATGCGCCTCCAGTAATTAACAGGTTTCGAACTATCTCACTTACCCATGTTTACTACCACAAATCCTTCGTAAGCTGCACAAAATCGTCTAAAACAATAAGAATAAAATGAAAAAAAATACGTCGCCGGTACAGAAGGGGTTAAATAATAATGAGTGTACAGTACAGTCAAATTATTACTTGGTTAAACAGAACAAATATTTTACTGTAATAGGGTTTGCATGCAGAGATTAAGATAGTCCACAAATTATACGAAATGTGCGATTAAGGGGTAAGGGTATATTTTGTGGTCGATTATTTCATTATATTTATTATTGTTTTAGTTTCTTCCCTAGACCACCATCAAACTTTAAAAATCATCCATTAGATCCCCCATTCTAGATTAATTTGTACTTTTATCAGTAGAAACATTTCCCGGCCAAAGGCCGGTTCATCTAAAATTACAGGCTAATAGCGTTCGCCAGGAAAAATATAAGACCCCTAAATAGCACATAAGGTCTCAATATTGACAAGGAAAATGGGGTTAAAGGTCTTAAAATCGGCAAACTAATGGGGCAAACATCTTAAAATCTGAAACCTAATGGGGCTAAACATGAGGAAGAAGGGGGACCAGAAAAACGACCCATCTCCCCTTAATGAAGCACAATTCAAAGCAACGTGTAAGAACTAAAACACATGGCTATGATGTTGCTACTTCTGTGTTGAATCTAAGTCGAACCCAATTTAGACTCTTTAATCGTCTACTGTGGTTCATTTGCTTCGGATGTTTTACTCTAGTTCATAGCCGCAAAAAAAAATAATATTGCTTTCAATTTCGTTTTCTCTCTTTGTAATATATCTATCTATCACTATCCATATGTGTAATTATTTATATATTCCACAATTTTGTTGTATCTCTCTTTGTAATCTATCTACATACATATCTATCTATCTATCACTATCCATATATGTAATTGTTTATATATTCCACATACATGCCATATAGTTTGTTTCCATTCCTCTTCCTTATCCGGGCTAAATGATTCACTGGACTCCCTCCGCTCTACCTTCCTCCACCTCACTAACTCAGAAGCTGTCCCATTTCCCTCACTCCAGAAAGCTAACCCCTCCTTCCTTCCTTCCTTCCTCCCTGCTCCTACCCTGCAGATCTCCAAGGGCGGCGTTCATAAGGGGAGATGGGCCGGGTTTTTTTGGCCTATTATTCCATACATTCCTTTATTTCTTAGTTTCCTCGCTAGACCTCCATCAAGCTTAGAAATACACCTTCTAGATCCCCCTTCAAGATAAATTTGTAAATTTTTTCCTAGAAAAATATCCCAGCCGAAGGCTGATTCTTCATAAAATTTCAGGCTCGCTATCGCTCGCTAGGATAATATCGACACCTAAATGGAACGAAAAGTCTTAAAATGGACAACGAAATGGAGCGAAAGGCGTTAAAATCGCCAAACTAATGGGCTGAACGTCTTATAATCTCAAAATAAATGGGTCTTAACACTAAGGAGAAAGGTGACCAAAAACACCGGCCCCTCTCCCCTTAACACTGATGAAATGACAGCTCCCCTCCTTCCACTGAGCGAAGGCTAGGGACTCCAGTGTTACATTAACCTTAACAGTGCCAGGAAAGTATTCGGTATTAGGTTGTGCCTAATGGTAGACAATTATACTTAACTAAATATGAAATTCCTGGAATATTAAGGTGAATTTATTTGAAGTTATTGGTGCTGAGTGAAATGCGTGCCATTACAGGTTTTGTTTTCGGTTCTTTCCATGTGCCTAACTGTCTGTCTGTTCGCAATACACTTAAAATTAGAATGACAGGATTTTGACTTGATTAGGTATATATATGTTCAATGAATGGCTGACGCCACATAATCATTATATTGTAGTCGATAACTAACAGCAATCATGGAAACAGTGATACCCTAAATATTGCGAACAATGCGCAAAGTATGTATTATATACAACAAGATCAACTTTCCTTAATAATTAAATCGATGTTTCAAGAGAACTGACCCGTTGACTATTGTTCAATGACATACACTATAATATGTTATCTTGTTCTATTTGCTTTCCTACCTATATTGCAACTAAGGCGAAAACACAATCGCAAAAAATTATCTCTTTCTCTCTCTCTCTCTCTCTCTCTCTCTGAAAAATAAATAACAATAGAAATAAATTAATATATGAATAACAAAATATAAATAAAATAAAACACAAATAAAGTAGCTTTTAAGGCCGGACTACCTACTAAGGACCTCGGGATCTGTGTATCTATGTATCTCTATGTAACTCTCTCTCTCTCACCCCTGCCGTCTCTCTCTCCCCTCGCTAGCCCTCTCCTATTAAGCACTGGGGAGGATATGAACCCTTTCCCCTTCACTCATTGCCCGCGTCTTTAGTACTCGTTTAAAAACACACCCGCCGCACCTCGCCCTAATAAAAACCTTTACGCACCATTTCTTTGTCAATATTAAGACCTTTCGTGCCATTTAGGTGTCGATTTTTCCCTGGCGAGCGAAAGCGAGCCTGTAGTTTTAAGAGTAGCCGGCCTTCAGCCGGGACATTTTCCTACCAAAAAATTTACAAATTTATTTTGAAGAGGGGTCCAAGGAGTGCTTTTTACAGTTTCATGGAAGTCTAGGGAGGAAAAAAAGAAAATACTAATCAAATAAATACGCCCTGTTCCCCTTACATACACACCCGCCACACCTCGCTCTAATAAAATCCTCTCGTTTTTTTTTGCTGGCACCCCTTCTCCCTCGTGTTTAGCCTTATTGGTTTTTAGATTTTAAGAAGTTCGTCCCACTAGTTTAGCGATGTTCAGACTTTACGCCCAATTTCTTTGTCAATATTAACACCTTTCATGCCATTTACGTGACGATTTTTCCCTGGCGAGCGATGGCTAACCTTTAATTTTAAGAGTAACCGGCCTTCGCCCGGGAAATATTTCTACCGAAAAATTTACAAAATTATTTTGAAGAGGGGTTCTAAGGGATGTTTTTTACAGCTTGATGGAGGTCTAGGGAGGAAACTAAAAAAAAAAAAAAATACTAAACAGAAAAATACGCCCCTCTCCCCTTAAATAGACACCCGCCGCACCTCGCCCTAATAAAATCCTCTAGCCCGGGATGGCCAAGTCTCGCCCGTTAACCCCTTATTTACCGGTGTCGACGTTTTAAATATATGCTGGTAATTATTAGACGATTTCTGGAACTTTCTTAGGATGTAAAACTGTTAAAAGGTTTCAAACTATCTTAATCACCCGTTTTTACTACCACATATTTTTCCTAAGCTGCATAAAATCGTCTAGATATAGTTGAAAGAACGCACAAAATATCCTCGGTAGTGAAGGGGTTAAGATGTGCGTGTAGGGTTGTGTCTTTACCCGTGCTGTACCAGCGACGTCCTTTTAATAGAGAAATCCGGCTTCGCCGGAGACATTTTTCTATCAAAAAATGTACAAATTTAGCTTGCTGTCAAAACAAAAATATATATATGCTGGCTCGCTCCCGCTCGAAAGGGAAATATTGACACCTGGATGGGAGTAAACGTCTTAAAACAGTAGGCTGAATGGATACACGCCAAACAGAGAGGGAGAGAAAGAGGGAGGTGGGCTCCCTTAATCCAAACTTCTAGAATATAGCATTGTTGAATAATTACGTAATGTGAACGTCATTGAAGCCGCTGATGTGGGGGTCTAGCGCTTATGACAATATAAAACACCAGCAATCATTATTATTATTATTGTTAATGTTATTATTATTATTATTATCATTAGTATTGTTGAAGTTCTTCTTGTTGATACTAGTAGTAGTAATATTGTTGTAATTACTATTATATATATTAATATTTTATGATTAATATAATTTTAATTATTATTATTATATTATTGTTGTTGTTGTTAGTAGTAGTAATGTTATTATAATTACTAGTGTATGTATATATATATATATATATATATATATATATATATATATATATATCCCCGTGGTTGTTTACTGTATATATGGATGGAGTCATGAAAGAAATACTATCAAGAGCAGTGGATGTTGGTGTATCGCTGAAAAGGGAGGAAAATGAGTGGAAGCTACCTATACTGCTGTTTGCGAATGATACAGTTCTGATGAGTGATAATGAATGGGAGTTGCAGGGTCTGGTAAATGTGTTTGGAACAGTGTGCGAAAAACGGAATTTGAAGGTAAATACGGGGAAGAGCAAGGTTATGGTCTTCGAAAGGGGTGAAGCTTAAACGGTCAGGCTATGGAGATCGTCAACTCTTTTAAGTATCTGGGCAGTGTGTTGAGTAAAGATGGGACTATGGATGAAGAAGTGCGGGAGAGGGTACAACAGGGGAAGAGGGTTGTAGGAACGCTAAAAGCAGTAACAAGAAATAGGGTGGTCAGTATGGAAGTGAAGAAGTCCTTGCATGACAGTGTGGTAATCCCGACACTGACTTACGGAAGCGAAGCATGGACGTTGGTTGAGAGATTCAGACCAAGAGTGAGAGCAGTGGAAATTAATTACTTAAGAAGTGCGTGCGGAGTTACATGGAGGGATAGACAGACTAATGAAGAAGTAAGAAGGAGGTGTGGTGTGGAGGTAGATGTGCTGGAAAGTGTGAAGAGGAACAACTTGAGATGGTTCGGCCATATGGAACGTATGGAAAGCGAGAGAATGACTAAGAGGGTGTACGAGAGCGAGGTGGAGGGACAGAGAGGGAGAGGTAGACTGAAGGAGAGGTGGAAGGATGGAGTGAGGAAGTATATGAACGAAGGCGGTTCTGGTTGGGGGGAGGGGCGTCGACTGACTGGGGACAGAGGTGCATGGGGGCGGTTCGTTCGTGGCTACCCCTTCAGGGATCACGGCGTCAGGCAATAGATAGATAGATAGATTTATTAATATATAATTAGTATACTTATAATTATTATTATTATTATTATTGTTGTTGTTGATATTAGTAGTAGTAATGTTATTATAATTACTAGTGTATAATTATATATTAGTGTTTTTGTGATTAGTATACTTCTAAATATAATTTTTATTAGGATTGTTATTATTATTGAAACAGTGCGATAAAGTGAGCCCGTCCAAGTTGAGGAATATAAGAACAGGGAGCCAGGTTCTACAAAGGCCCTCCATCCTTCACACCGACCAAAGCTAAATACCCAGAGCATCAAAAACCCAAGACAAATATCACGCCGGGGATCAAAAGGAAAATGGAAAAGATCTTGATGGCCAAACACTCCGAGCCTCTCTGGCCTTACGAGTACCGATGTGTTCTAACAGTTTGGTGTGTGTGTGTGTGTGTGTATGTGTCTCGGTGTGTGTGTTTTTTTTTTTTTTTTTTTGTATTGTGTGTTTTTCGTAGCCCCCTCCTCCCCTCTGATGCTTGTGTACTTGTGGGGTTTATTACTGATTGTCTCTCTCTGTGTGTTTATTTGTTATTCATATATTAACCTGTCTGATTATTCTTAGCAGGAACATGGTCACAAACTTTGCAATGTGGATTGAATAATAAGATAAATTTTGCCATTATTGAATATATAGCCTCCCTCTCTCTCTCTCTCTCTCTCTCTCTCTCTCTCTCTCTCTCTCTTCCTCTTCTCTCTCTCTCTCTCTCTCTCTCCTCTCTCTCTCTCTCTCTCTCTCTCTCTCTCTCTCTCTCTCTCTCTCTCTCTCTCTCTCTCTCTCTCTCTCTCTCTCTCTCTCTCTCTCTTCTCTCTCTCTCTCTCTCTCCTCTCTCTCTCTCTCTCTCTCTCTCTCTCTCTCTCTCTCTCTCTCTTCTCTCTCTCTCTCTCTCTCTCTCTCTCTCTCTCTCTCTCTCTCTCTCTCTCTCTCTCTCTCTCTCTCTCTCTCTCTCTCTCTCTCTCTCTCTCTCTCTCTCTCTCTCCTGCCACCATCAACACCGCCACCCCACATCACCCCCTCGTCCAAAGATCCGATAAATCATTAATTAAAACCAATCAGAAGCGAGGGTGAGGAGGAGCCGGAG
Source organism: Paralithodes platypus (assembly GCA_032716605.1). Classification (NCBI taxonomy): domain Eukaryota; kingdom Metazoa; phylum Arthropoda; class Malacostraca; order Decapoda; family Lithodidae; genus Paralithodes; species Paralithodes platypus. The sequence goes on along the minus strand of CM064502.1, from coordinate 52,129,548 downwards.
TGGTGTGAAGCAAAGAGGGGGAGGAGGAGGAGTGAGAGGGGATACGAAAAAAAACATGTGAGCTCAAAACACTCACACACACAAACAGTCACACACACGCAATCACTAATAACCCCACAAGCACACAAGCATTAGAGGGGAGAAGGGGGCTACGAAAAACACACACAATTTCAAAACACACACACACACACAACAAACACAAACAAGCACATACACATACAAACAAACACATACACACACATACACGCACACACGTACAATCACTAATAAACCACACAAGCATCAGAGGGGGGATGGGGGCTACGAAAAATACACACAATATCAAAACACACACACACGCAACAAGAACACACACACACACACAAACAAGAACACACACACACACACAAAGTCACACACACACACAAAAGCACACACACACAAAAGCACACACACACACACACACACACACACAAAGCATCAGAGGGTCGTTTGGGAGGGCCAGCGTTTGATCCTCGCACCTCCGTGTTTGGGGTTCGAGTTTTCTGGCATTCTCTTTTGTTCCCCCCTCCGATTGTGAATTTCTGATGCTGCGGAGAGTTTTATGTAGGGGGGGGGGGGGCAAGGTGTACGTACGTAGCTCCGGGGGTGGGTGTGGGTTTTACTAATTTGTGTGTAACCAAAATATGTGTGGCAATTAAGCAGACGTGTATTCATTATGTGTGTGTATGTCTGTTTGTGTGTGTTTTTGTGTGTGCGTGCGTGTGTTTGTTTCGTGTGTGTGTGTGTGTGTGTGTGTGTGCGTGTAAAGAGAGAGAGAGAGAGAGCACTATGTTCCTAATATATGTGCATGTGTGTGTGGGTTGGTTGCACAGTATGTATGAATGCTAGATATATGCTGATGAAGTGAACCTCTTATAATATTATAGACTGACAATCCGAGGCTCTAGAATAATAACTTGTCCGCGTCTGTACAAATGCTACTGAAAATATTAAGGAGAGACTACCCGTTTTTCTGGACCCCCTTCTCCCTAATGTTTAGCCCCACTAGTTTTGAGATATTAAGACGTTGGTTCCACTAGTTTGGGGATTTTATGACCTTTCACCCCATTTCTTTGTCAATATTAGGACCTTTTGTGCCATTTAGGTGTCGATTTTTTCCTGGCGAGCGATAGCGAGCCTGTAATTTTAGGAGGAATAGGCCTTTGGCCAGGACATAATTCTACCGAAAAAAATTCAAATAAATCACATCTAGGGGATCTAATGGAGGCTTTTTAAAGTTTGATGGAGGTCTAGGGAAGAAACTAAAACAAACCAATGAACATATAAATATATAGACTCCAACAAATAACCAACTCGATTCGGGTGTTTAGGATCTGTATGTGGTTCGAATCCCGCGATGATCAAATGCTTTCATTAACTTCAATGGGAGGTGGTTGGTGTTAAGAGTGGAATTAAGGTGGAAGGGTTTACTTTTTAGTCGAATATTTCGTGTATTTAAAATTATTTTAGTTTCCTCCCTAGACCTCCATCAAACTCATATAAAAACATCCATTAGATCCCCCTTCTAGATAAATTTGTAAATTTTTCGTTAGCCGGTTCCTACGAAATTACAGGCTCACTATCGTTCGCCAGGGAAAAAAATCGCCACCAACATAGCACGAAAGGTCTCAATATTGACAATGAAATGGGACGAAAGGTCTTAAAATCGACAATATAATGGGGCAAACATCTTAAAATGTGAAGGGGGTCCATAAAAACGACCCATCTCCCCTTAATACACACATAAGATTTCTCGGTGATGGATAGCCGGTCAGGTCAGCGCGTTCCGAGCCTGCAGAGGAGGTAATGGCCCCAAAACAACAAGGCATTAATCCCACCTGCATTATAGATTGGCGATTATCACAGTCTGAAGAGCAATTAACAAGTTAGAAATGTGGGTTGGGTTGCCAATCAATTACAGGCGGTGCGGACCCTCACGCGCCTCGCTAACTACGGCCATAACACCGGGGGGGGGGGGGGCCGCACTGCTCTGGGGGTTATACCAACATATTAACCCTCTCCGACATATGACGCGATTTTGAGCCTATTGGGGATATTTTAAAGCTTTTGTTACCATCAGGGGTATTTAGAACCCTTCAGTTTAGTTACTTCAACCTCTGCAGTTGTCTTTGAGTTAGCTGTGGGCAGAAAACTAATTTTTGGAGAGGTAATTATATGAGTGAGAGAACTCTATTTCTTATTGCTAATCTGGCAACCTCTGCGTCATAAATGCGTGAACGGGTTAAGTCCGCTAGATAGTAAATAAATGCCGATAATCGCTAGACTAATGGCACAATCTCCACAATACATCGCTAAACAGGCTCAAATCACCGAGTATCGCTAGAATTCATGTCGATGGATGTAAACATTTGCCTCTAGATCGAAGTACATACCTCTAAATCTAGCGGGAAATTAGCGGGGAGCCAGCCGAACGGAATGCCCAGCCAGGCTTCAGGCAACTTCGGTTACTGAGTTTTTTAAGGGGGGTGACCTGCTTTTTTCTCTTTCTTGGTTGTATCCATTCGGTCCCATTCAGGCTACTGTTCTAAGACATTTATTCCCATCCAGGTGTCGATTTTGTCCTGGCGAGCGATAATCAGCCAGCATTTAATGGAGAAATCCGGCTTTGCCGGAGAAATTTTTCTATCGAAAAATTTACAAATTTAGCCAGCTGTCGAACTCATTATCGAAAATATATACAATATATATATATACTTGAAACAATCAGAAGGGACCTTGGGAATCGCCCACTTGCGAGTTTCAGGCTGTAAGGACGTTGGAGTTTTTTACATTGACATTTTGCAGATTTACCAGTTAAAATGCGGTTGTAGTACATTTATAAATACACACAACTAAATTCAACATACGTTTTATCAATTAGACATCTACTTTATTATTGTATATCTGTTTAATACCGATGTTTACGGCACCAACTTCCAGAAACTCGCAAGTGGTGAATTGAGGTGTATAAACTGCCAAGCCTCTTTGAATCGCTTATAGTTATCCGCCATCGCTGCCGCCTGGAGGAGGGTCAAGATAAGAAGCCGTGACCTTTAACCCTTTGAGTACCAGCGACGTGTGTTATCTTCTATGCTAGCTATATTTAGACGATATTATGCAGCTTAGGAGGGATCTGTGGTAGTTAAAATGGTTGGTTGAGATAGTTTGAAGCCTTATTATTGCTAGAGGTCCTTCCTAAGGTGAATGAAATCTTCTAATAATTACTAGAATATGATAAAAAGGACATTCCTGGTGATTGGTTTTTGGTCTATATATTTATGCATAAATATATTTTTGAGTTTCCTCGCTAGACCTCCATCAAGCTTAGAAAAACACCCCCTGGACCCCCTATCAAGATAAATTTGTACATTTTTCGATAGAAAAATGTCCCGGCCGAAGGCCGTTTCCTTCTAAAAGTACAGGCTCGCTTTCGCTCGCCAGGAAGAAATTGACACCTAAATGGGCACGAAAGGTTTTAATATTGACAAAGAAATGGGGCGAAATGTCTCAAAATCGCCAAAATAATGGAACGAACATCTTCAAACCTCAAAGCTAATATGCTAAACATGAGGGAGAAGGGTGTCCAGAAAAAGCGAGTAATACCCCCTTAAAACCTTAGGACGCCACCGGAAGACTGCGGTCGACCTGACATCTAACCCTTCACGCCTCAACACTCACTCTCACTCTCTCTCACTCTAGCTCTCTCTCTCACTCCCTCTCATCGGGTTTGCTATTATCTACTAGAATTAAGTCCTGACCACCTCGTTGGGATCGTAAGGTCTGTTTGGTCAGTGTATCTATGTAAATCTCTCGCTCTCGCTCTCGGCTCAATTTGTTAGCGAATTTCTGCCGGAGTCTGCTGACCCCGTTTGTTTCCAATTAGTTGACATAACTTTAAGATACCTAATAGTACTAGGAAAATTATAAAATTTGTTTAAATAATCTAACTTACTACATGTCAATAAATATTGCAAACATATAATTATTATAACTAAACTTCAAAATATTATACCCGACTACAATACAATTCGTTGACAGCGGCTTTGGCACAAGAGCTATTTCAGTGACGGATTGTTTCGGAGTCACGGAACGAAATTATAGTAACTAAATAGCATATAAATTCGATCCATAGTACTATAATGCTAGATAGTCAGCTTGCAATTTCAACATTAGTAACACTCTTTCAAAACAGTCTGATAACTCGTCCCGAAATGCAAGACCCCGATACAATTACGTCGCGCGAATGTATTCGTGTTTCTACGTTGTATGGTTAGTCTTTCGTAAATCCCTAAATTCTAGATAGCCCTTTTAGTTTCCAAGAAAATCGGTGTCACAAAAATTTATTTTAGGTAGTGTTATTTATTCATTATTATTTGTATTAGCTTAAGGGGAGATTTCCACTTCAGGGATTTTTTTCTTTACCCCTTTCTCCCTCATGTTTAGCCCCATTGCTTTTGAGATTTTAAGACGTTCGCCCCATTAGTTTGGCGATTTTAAGAACTTTCACCCCATTTATGTCACTTTTAAGACCTTTCGTCCCATTTAGGTGTCGATATTTTCCTGGCGAGCGATAGCGAGCCTGTAATTAAAGAGTAACCGGCCTTCGGCCGGGAAATTTTTCTACCGAAAAATGTACAAATTTATCTTGAAAGGGGGTCAAGGGGGTGTAATTTCAAGCTTGATGGAAGTCTAGGAAACACTAAAAACCTCCCCTTAACGAACATTATCTCTCCCGACCTTTCACCGCATATTTGAAAAATTTACGTTTGGTTAAGGAATGTATACACATTTAGTTTCACCCTTCACTTCGAAGAAAAAAATATATTCGAGCCGTTTAACTGACCATAATTTTTTTTCCAACCCCGAAACATTTTCTGACAGAGGTAGGGTCTAGCAAACATGTTGAAAAAGTAAACCCGTATGAGGAGGCCGCCTATACTCTCAACTAAGGTTTTCTAGCTCTCTGTATCTTTCTCATTGATCTGCCCATCCTTTTCACTATCTCCCTACCAATCCAATAGCCGTCTAGTTACATCATTCTACTGATATTTCATAGCGTCCTGAATCGTGACATCCTTCTAGCGTTGTAGTTGCCTCAATAGTCACTCTGCGCCATTGTTTCATGCATTCCTTCATCCCTCTATATAATTAGTTATTTCCATGGACATCCTAACCTCATTTCTCTGTATCGTTGGAGCTTGTTTCTTATCCCTCTTCGCCCCAAACGCTCAATATTTGTTTGAGGGGAGATGGGCCGGTTTGCTAGACCCCCTTCTCCCTCATGTTTAGCCTCATTACTTTTGATATTGTAAGACGTTCGGCCCATTAGTTTTGGCAATTTTAAGACCTTTCGTCCCATTTCGTAGTCAATTTTAAGACCTCTCATGCCATTTAGGTGTCGATTTTTTTCCTGGCGAGCGATAGCAAACCTATAATTTTCGTAGGAACCGGTCTATAGCCGGGATATTTTTCTACCGAAAAATGTACACATTTTTCTTGAAGGGGGTCTTGGGTGTTTTTTTGTTCTTCTAAGCTTGATGGAGGTCTAGGGAGGAAACTAAAAAAATCTATGAATACATGAATTAACAGACCAAAAAAACAGCCACTACCCCCAGGTGCAACGTCTTCGGGGTTATTATGATATTTTTTTAAATTATTAATGAGAGTTTTAATAGTTTTAGCCATTTTCGAACAATGTGTATTTAGTTAACCCCGAGACTTGGAAAAAACGCCTCTCCGAACCCCCTTCAAACAAAAAAACGTTCCCCAGACCCACTTCAAGCTAAATATGTACATTTTTCGGTAGAAAAATGTCCCGGCCAAAGGCCGGTTTCTCCCAAACTGCAGGCTCGCCATCGCTCACCCAGGAAAAATCGACACCTTATTGGGTTGAAGCATCTTATAATCGCCAAACTAATGAGGCGAAACGTCTTAAAATCTACAAACTAATGGAGTAAAACAGGGAGGATCGAAATTGGCCCGCCCTGCACCTAATAGGGTTATTAGGTCATTCTAACCTCTTTTTATCTACGCATCCCACACTGTTTTGTATATTCCTTAATTTGTCCTCCTCGCTCTACCATTGCTTTCATTATCATCCTAACCTTCTATCTTTGTTGTATAGCACTTTCATATATTCTGTAATTCTCCATCTTTCTCGCTCAATATAGTTACCCCCTGCGACATCCTAACCTCCACCCACTCGGTCATCTCTCTCTCTCTCTCTCTCTCTCTCTCATATTAACTTGGCCATGTACGCTCTCTCCATCGCCTTGGTCAATTTGTTTGCATCGATAACGCACTTTTTGTATATGTCTCCCAATGCAAAGACTTAATTATACAATACCCAAATACATATTCGTTTGTGTATTTACCTAATTGTATTTACCTAATTGTATTTATCTAATTGTATTTACCTAATTGTAGTATACAGGAGTTGAGCTGCTTAGGCTCGTATTGTCCCGCTTCCTGAGTTACAATTATCTAACTTTGACTTAAAAATATGTGTGTGTGTGTGTGTGTGTGTGTGTGTGTGTGTGTGTTAACCCTTCCAGTACCCGTGACGTGTATTTTATTTGATTGCCACTGCATTTAGACGATTTTATTCAGCTTAGGAAGGACATACGCGGTAGCTAAAAGAATGGATTGCGATAGCCGGTAGCCTTTTTTTTTATTTGGTAGATGCCCTTCCTAAGCTGAAGAAAATCGTCTAATAGTTGCCAGAATATAATTAAAAATACGTCGCCGGTACAGTAGGGGTTATTAAGGGGGCCCACCTCGTTTTGTTCCCCTTTCTCTCCCTCTCTCTTTGGCTTATATTTATTCGGCCCCATTCAGCCTACTGTTTTAAGACGCTTACCCCAATCCAGGTGTCAATATTTTCCTGGCGAGCGGTAGCAAGCCAGCATATATGATTTTTTTTTGTTTTGTTTTTCAGCAAGCTAAATTTGTATATTTTTCGATAGAACAATTTCTCCGGCGAAGCCGCATTTCTCCATACAATGCTGGCTCGCTATCGCCCGCCGAGAAGAGATCGACACCTGGATGGGGATAAACGTCTTAAACCAGTTGGCTGAATGGGGCCGAATAGATACAAGCCAGGGAAAGAGAGAAAAGGAGAGAAAGATAAAAAAAAAGCCGATGACCCTCCTTAATATTGTCGTATAACCCATTACTATCTTTGTTTTACCTCGTCATCCTCCTTCTCTTATCACACTTCTCTCCACCTCCTGTTTAAGGGGAGATGGCCCGTTTGTTCTGGTCCCCCTTCTTCCTCGTGTTTATAGCCCCATTAGTTCTTAGATTTTAAGACGTTCGGCTCATTAGTTTGGCGATTTTAAGACCATTCGCCTCATTTCTTTGTCAATATTTAGACTTTTCGTGTCACTTAGGTGTCGATTTTTTCCTGGCGAGCGATAGCTGGCCTGAAATTTAAGAGGAACCGCGATATTGTTCTATCAAAAAATGTACAAATTATCTTGCAGGAGGTATCGGGGGTGTTTTGTTAAGTTTGATGGAGGTCTAGGGAGGAAACTAAAAATATGATAAAAATACCAATACATGAGGAAATAAATACGCCCATTCCCCCCTAACACATTTTCTCTCACTTTTGCCCTCCATCTGTCAGGCGCTTCCTTTATTTCATCGCATTATCTCCCCTTGCATCTCAATTTGATGCGTTCTTTCCTGTAGCACCAATGTCGGCAACCCTCTGTATGTATCTCACTCTTTTTCATAATTTAAGGGGAGGTATTTAGTTTGTTCACTAGACCTCCATCAACCTTAAAATAACACCCCCTTGAGTCCCTTTCAAGATAAATTTGTACATTTTTCGGTAGAAAAATGTCCCGGTCGAAGGCCGGTTCCTCTTAAATTACAGGCTCGCTATCGCTCGCCAGGATAAAATCGACACCTAAATGGCACGAAAGGTCTTAATATGGGGTGAAACTTCTTAAAATCGCTAAACTAATGGGGCAAACTTTTTATAATATCAAAAGCAATGGGGCTAAACATGAAGGAGAAAGGGGTCAAGAAAAAAATCCCTCAAGTGGAGATCTCCCTTAAGGGGACAGTGGCTGTTTGTTTGGTATATTAATTCATTTATTCGTATTTTTTTTTTTTTTTTAGTTTCCTCCCTAGACCTCCATTAAGCTTAGAAAAACACCCCCTAGACCCCCCTTCAATATAGATTTGTAAATTTTTCGGAAGAAAAATGTCCTGGCCAAAAGCCGATTCCGCTTAAAATTACAGGCTCGCTATCGCTCGCCAGGAAAAAAATTGACACCTATATAGCACGAAGGGTCTTAATATTGACAAAGAAATTGGGTGAAAGGTCATAAAATCTCGAACGTCTTAAAATCTCAAAACTAGTGGGGCTAAAAATGAGAGAGAAGGGGGTCCAGAAAAATTGTCTGTCTCCCCTTAACTACCTTAATGGTGTAATGGTTAGAGTGTTTAAAATATGGGTGTGGTAACCCAGGTTCGAATCCCGGTGGATCATATGGTTTCATTCATTTAATTGGGAGGTGTTTGGTGTTGGAGTGAAATTAATTATAAATAAATTACAGTCACTGTTCTTTCCTTCTTCTTCTTAACCCTTTATGTACAGTCGCGCTAATAAGTGATGTAAGCAAGTATGTTTTGATCAATAATTGGTATCAGCAATACCTAAGCTTCATTTCTTCATATCGAGTGAAATATACACACATGTTCCTACACTTACCCACCCTATTCAACATCTGACAGACATTAATACAGCACAGAGCGAGCCAAACGTAATGACAGTTGAAACATGACTTATTAGCGCCACTGTACCGGCGACGCCTATTTACTTTATCTTAGCTACTATTAAACTATTTTATTCAGTTTCAAAAAGGCCTCCAGCAATCAATAGGCTTCGAACTATCTCACTTAAGGGGGGTGACCTGCTTTTTGTTATTTCTGTCCTTTTCTCTCTTTCTCTGGCTTGTATCCATTCGGCCCCATTCAGCCAACTATTTTAAGACTTTTATCCTCATCTAGGTGTCGATTTCTTCCTGGCGAGCGATAGCGAGCCAGCATTATATGAAGAAATCCGGCTTCGCCGGAGACATTTTTCTATCGAAAAATGTACAAATTGAGCCTGCTGTCAAACAAAAATAAAAAATATGCTGGCTCGCTACCGCTCACCAGTAAGAAATTGACACCTGGATGCGGATAAACGTCTTAAAACAGTAGGCTGAATGGGGCCAAATGGATACAAGCCAGAGAAAGGTAGAAAAGGACAGAACAAAAACAGGTCACCCCTTTGGCTACCACAGATCCTTCTTAAACCACACACAATCGTTTAAACAGAACTGAAATATAAACCACAAACATCTCCGGTAGTGAAAGGGTTAATATTATCCCTATAAGGCCTCGTTTACCCAGAATCTGATAAAATATCCAACAATAACTTATTTTCTACATTATTTATCACGTTATTGTTTTTATTATTATTATTATTATTATTATTATTATTATTATAATTATTAATTATGTATTATTTATCTACTGAAACCCTGATCAATGAAATAGTCATCGCCGATACTATAGTCTATTCGCTGTAAGTAGGCGAAAAATAATTACTCAATAACCTCTGTAACTCCAAAACAACTAGAGTAACCGAGCTAATATTTCTACCATTTGGGAAGAGTCAGTCAAGGAATAGACGTGAAGATTTACAGCCAATTTGCTCTAGCCCTTTTTGAGTTACAGAGGATAGAGGTCATGATTCCTCGCCTACGTACAGCGAATAAACTATAGTGTGTCGCTATCATTTCAAGTATCCGAAACGCGTTCCTTGGTTCAACTTTCTTGTTATCGTTTCTATCTTGCGTTCATCATGTTCAACTCCAAGTAACACATTCCGGCAATACATTAAGGGGAGATGGGCGTATTTATTTGTTTATAGTAGTATTTATTAGTAGTAATTATTATTTAGTTTTCTCCCTAGACCTCCATCAAATTGTAATAAACACCCCCTAGACCCCCCTTCAAGATAAATGTGTACATTTGTCGGTAATAAAATGTCCCAGCCCAAGGCCGGTTACTCATAAAATTACAGGCTCGCTATCGCTCGCCAGGAAAATATCAACGCCTAAATGTCACGAAAGGTCATATTGTTGACAAAGAAATGGGACGTAAAGTCATATAGTCACAAAACTAATGAGTCGAACGTCTTAAAATCTAAAAACAAATGGGGCTAAACATGAAGGAAACGGGGGGCCAGAAAAAAAGTCCCATCCCTCCTTAACATAAGAATCCGCCCATGGAAGCAACTACAATCTATCCTTTGTGGAGGATTCTTTGTCTAGTTTATTTTATCTTTTATTAGCATATCCTTTACTTACTAATGTCTCCTCTGGTATTTCTTTTGCAATATTCTTAAAGAAGTTTATTAGCAAAATTATACAGTGGTCTCAAAATTATACAGTGGTCTCAAAATTATACAGTGGTCTCAAAATACCTAATAGCAAAGTCTGTAAATTGAATAGCTTAGCTCGCCTTCGTATATCCCATTATTTTCAGTCAAGCAAATTAATTATTCATTGTTAGTATGTAAGTGTAGATGCTCATGTGCAATCTCTTACTTTGTTCCATATTTTATTGTAGGTTAATATAAGTTAGAGTTAAGCAGTAGCCTACCATAGTGCGGTTGGGAATATGAACATGATTAGATTAATATCCAGTATTCGAGAATGGATAATAAGTCGTAGGCGTGTGCATAAGCCTTTAACCGTCCTGGTGGTGTAATGGTTAAGGTGGCAAAAATATGTGTGTGATAACCCGGGTTCGAAGCCCGGTGGATCATATATACTTTAATTAATTTCATTAGGGGTGTGGTGGTGAGATTAATAAAAAATAAGATTATATTATGCAAGTATATTAGTCGTTGCACAGCATAATCATCAATAATTTTCAGTCACTAGTTTGTCATTTATCAATACTTCAAATCTCACACAAACATCATCTTCCATCAACACACATTATTCGTTACCTCATAATTTGATCAGAAGTATAACAGAGAAAATAATGCGATATACAAAATGTCTATTGCCTCCATATACTCTCATATTTGATACCTTCCAACTTGCATCTATTTTCAGACCAGACCAGATGGCTGGGGTAAAATAGGAAAGAAGAGTAATTGGACAGAGGAAGAACAAGCTGAGAAGTGTCCCATCCCTGCCCAACCTTTATACGAACATATTGCAACAATAAAAGATATAGAAGAATAAATTCCCCTTTCATGAATCTCTTCCGACCATTTTCAAACATTTACGTCTTTTTTCGATCGCCCTAATCGTGCATGCTAGTCTTCGTCCATCTACCATACACATCCAAACCAACATTTGAAACAATACCTCATCGAAGTAACATTTCAGCGAATCAAATCAATCGTAGGCCTATCAAAAATTTCCCTCGTTCCTTTCATCCCTCCCGACACAAACACCTACACACCCACACCTAAACACACACACACACACACACCTAGACACATCCTACTGTATTATCCCTACGCTTGATTCCACTGGCCCTTGTCCTATCGAACACACAGCATGCTTTACATTTTCAGTATCTTACGACCAAATTGCAGCAAACATTCATTTCAACAGAGACGAATTATCCCTTCATTAAGCATTTCCTCCATCTCCATTGACAAATAAAAACTCTTACGATATACTTAAGGGGAGGTTTGTAGTTTGGTCTCTGGATATCCATCAAGCTTAAGATTACACCCCCTACAGTCCCTTTCAAGATAAATTTGTACATTTGTTGGTAGAAAATTTTCCCGGCTGAAAGCCGGTTCCATTTATATTACAGGATCGCTGTCGCTCGCCAGGATAAAATCAGACACCTAAATGGCACGAAAGGTCATAACATTGACAGAAATGAGTCGTAGGTTCTTAAAATCGTCAAAATAATGGGGCGAACGTCTTAAAATTAGAAAAGCAATGGGGCTAAACATGAGGGAGAAAGGAGTCAAGAAATAAATCCCTCAAGTGGATTATCTCCCCTTAACAAACTTGCACCTATGATATATCCCATTGATACCACTTGCACCCATGATATATCCCATTGATACCACTTGCACCCATGATATATCCCATTGATACCACTTGCACCCATGATATATCCCATTGATACCACTTGCACCCATGATATATCCCATTGATACCACTTGCACCCATGATATATCCCATTGATACCACTTGCACCTATGATATATCCCATTGATACCACAACATTGGACCATGGACAAGCTGAATATAGCATAAACATACTTACATATAGAATAAACAAGCTTATTAGTGAGATCATCCGGAACCCTAACTAATAGTTTAGCAAACCCAGAACCCTTAGCACTAGCCTATCCGATGCTGGAATATTTATTAACATGAGTTTTTGTTTAATTTATTTCAAGGCTTTTGATTGCATTTGCCATTTTCGACCAATTTACTTTGAATTTACCCCAATTAAAAACAATAATAATAACAAATTGTATATACAGTATATATATATATATATATATATATATATATATATATATATATATATATATACCTGTATGTATATAAATAAATCTATGCATTTTTCAGTAGAATATTGTTCTGGACGAAGGCTGCTTCTCCCTAATGCCCGTTATCGCTCGCCCATACAAAATCGACACCTGAATGAACTGAAGCGTCTTATAATCGCCAAGCTAATGGGGTGAAAAGTCTTAAATATATCGCCCGAAAAATGGAACGAAACAGGGGTAGCCCAAAAAACGACGACCCCAGTGTTAGCTAGTGTTAAAACCAGCCCAAAACCCGTCAATAATTCCCGCAACCAGACCCACATAAATACAGCCCCCTCCTCCGCCTCGGACTGTCTGGTGAGGGGCGGGCTGTCTAAGGAATCCTTGCACTCATTATTTATCGCTAATTCTCGTCTGGGAGTTTGTGAATCGGAGTATTTAAGAGGAGAGGGGTTGTGTTTTTCTAGACCCCCCTCCCCCCCCCCCTTCTCCCTCATGTTTAGCCCCATTAGTTTTCAGATTTTCTGATGTTTGCCGCAGACTGTCCACATCAAGGGGGTTCAAAGGTTTTTCTCTCTCCTTTTCTCGCTTTCTCTGGGTTGTATCTATTCGGCCTCATTCAGCCCACTGTTTTAAGACGTTTGCTCCCATCCCGGTGTCAATATTTTCTTGGCGAGTGGTAGCGAGCCTGCATATATAAATATTTTTGTTTTGACAGCAAGCTAAATTTGTAAATTTTTCGATAGAAAAATGTTTCCGGCAAGCCGGATTTCTCCATACAATGCTGGCTCGCGAAGAAATCGACACCTGATGGGGATAAACGTCTTAAAACAGTTGACTGAATGGGGCTGAATGGATACAAGCCAGAGAAAGAGGTAAAAGGAGAGAAAGATAAAAAAAAAGCCGGTGTCCACATCAAGGTGTCTGGCGAGGGGCGGGCTGTAGGAATCCATGTAGTCATACTTTATCGCCAATTTTCGTCTGGGAGTTTGTGAATTAAGAGTATTTAAGTGGACAGATGCGGTTTTTTTGGTCTATTAATTCATGTATTAATTCATGTATTCATTTATTTTTTTAGTTTCCTCTCTAGACCTCTATCAAGCTTAGACAAACATCCCGTAGACCTCCCTTTAAGATAAATTTGTACATTTTTCGATAGAAATATTTCCCGGCCGAAGGCCGCTTACTCTTAAAATATCAGGCTAGCTATCGCTCACCAGGAAAAAAATCGACACCTAAATTGCACAAAAGATCTTAAAATTGACAATGAAATAGGGCGAAAGGTGTTAAAATTGCCACACGAATGGGCCGAACGTCTTAAAATCTCAAAGCTAATGGGACTACTAAGCATGTGGGAGAAAAGGGACCAGAAAAATAACCCATCTTCCCTTAACGCTTTCTGTACTATAACACTTTCTTATGGTTATTTTTAGACGATACTATGGAGTGTAGCAAGTACAGTCGCGCTAATAAGTGACGTCTCGGCACCAAGTATGTTTTGATCAATAATTGGTATCGGCAATATTTTAGCTTTATTTCTTCATATAGAGTGAAATATATAAATATGTTCCAACACTTACCCACCCTATTCAACATTTCACAGACATTAATACAGCACAGAGCAAGCCAAACGGAATGACAGCTGGGACATAACTTATTAGCGCGACCGTACATGTGTGTGTAAATCTGTTAATCGAAGTAGACTCCATTTTCTCTCCGATTGACTGATATCCTTCAGAAGCCGAATAACTTGGCTTAATGTTATATAAATGACATACCATCGTACCAAAGACGTTATAACCTTTGAATACCAGCGACGTGTGTTAATTTTATTCTAGCTATAAGTAGACGATATTGTGCAGCTTAGGAAGGATCTGTGGTATTTATAAGGGTTGGTTGAGGTAGTTGGAAGCCTTATTAGTACTAGAGGTCCTTCCTAAGCTGAATAAAATCATCTAATAGTAGCCAGAATTGAAGACTTAAGAACCTCGGTCACAATAGAGCTTTTAACGTATTTGTATGGCAATTCACCTCTGGCAAGTTGTGAAAAAAGGAGAGATGGGCGTTATTGTTTACTAATTAATGTATCTTTATATTATATTATTAGTTTCCTCCCTAGACCACAATCAAACTTAAAAAATACCCACCCAAGACCCTCTTTCAAGATAAATGTGTGCATTTTTTGGTAGAAAAATATCCTGGCCGATGGCCGGTTTCTCTTAAAATTTCAGATTCGCTATCGCTCGCCAGGAAAAAATCTACACTTAAATGGCACGAAAGGTTTTAACATTAACAACGAAATGGGGCAAAAGGTGTACAAATCGCCAAACTAATAGACCGAACGTCTTATAACCTCAAAACAAATGGGGCTTAACATGAGGGAGAAAGGAGACCAGAAAAACGACCCATCTCCCCTTAACGCATTCTACCAATATACAGTAAAATGCCCAACATCAAACACAATTACAGTCTAGTTGCCAATATACCAGCGCCACGAAAGGTCTTAATATTGACAAAGTAATGGGGTGAAAGGTCTCAAAATCGCCAAACTAATGGAATGAACGTCTTAGAATCTCAAAACTAATATGCTAAACATGAGGGAGAAGGGGGTCCCGAAAAAGCGAGTACTACCCCCTTAACCCAAACCGTACCGGTGACGTCCTTTTTATAATATTCTGGCAACCATTAGACGATTTAGTTCAGCTTAGGAAGGACGTCTACATATTTAATAAGGCTGAAGACTATCTCAATTCATCCCTTAGCTACCACAGATCTTTCCTAAGCTTGATAAAATTGTCTAATATAGTGTCCAGAATATTATGAATATGACGTCAGCGGTACTGCTGTATGGGTTTAAGGGGGTAGTGTTTGGTTTAAGGGGGTAGTGTTTGGTTTTTGGTCTATATATATTTATATTTTGTATCTATGGTTTAGTTTCCTCGCTAGACCTCCCTCAAGCTTAGAAATACAACCCTTAGACCCCCTTTCAAGATCATTTTGTACATTTGTCGGTAGAACAAATTCCTGGCTGAAGGCCGGTTCCTTCTAAAATTAGAGGCTCACCATCGCTCGTCAGGAAAACATCGAAACCTAAAGGCCACGAATGGTCTTAATATTGACAAAACAAATGAGGCGAAAGGTCTCATAATCGCCAAAGTAACGGAACGAACGTCTTAAAATCTCAAAACTAATATGCTAAACATGAGGGAGAAGGGGGTCCAGAAAAAGCGAGTACTACCCCCTTAAAAGGCTACCCGTAATGAACTTGCCTCACGGAAATTGCCGACTTGCGAGTTTCGTTCTTTAAGGAAGGTGGAGCTGTAGGCAACGATATTTAACAGAATGTACAGGTGAAATACGGTCGTAATACATATATAAATACATACAACCCAATTCAACGTACCATTTAGCCATCAGAAACCTACATCATTATTGCATATCTGTTTAATGGTCACGGCTCCAACTTCCTTATAGCCTGAAACTCGCAAGTGGTCAATTGCCGGAAACCTCGTGCTAGTGTGACAGAGCAAGAGGACAGGGCGGTGGGTTTGACCTTTTGGGTGGATGGACGTTCTGGTTAGGTCAGGGAAAGAGGTCAACTTAATTAATAGATACTTTGATAACAGTAGCTACTAAGCGGAACTGGGAGGGAGCGTTGTAACTAATAATGATAATAATAATAAAAGTAATAATAATATTAATAATAACGATAATAATATATATAAATACACAAGGAAATATTGAACAGATGATCACGCATATTCAATGCACACACACACACACACACATATATTTATACATGTATATATATATATATATATATATATATATATATATATATATATATATATATATATACTGTATACTGTATATTTACGCACATTTACGCATAAACACAAATAGCGCACAAACACACTTACCGTACATATATACATAAACTCACTCACAATCGCACACACTAACATACATTAATATTTTAAGATAAAACATCGACGGTCATTTTTACTTTCTAGTAAACGTATGAAAATCTTCTTCCTCTTAACTTTTTATAACTTGTACAATTTGTCAATGACTGTAAATATGTCGTCAGAATACCTCTTAAATCCTGGAAAGTAATATATATACCGGTATATACCTCCAACAAAGAAAAACAAATATATATATATATACATTCTATTTGTTATTTTGTTTGAGGCAATAATTTAGAGGTAGTGACTGGCCTTAGGCATTTTTATGAGTGAATTAATTAGCAATAAAAAAGTAATATTTCTCTTTATACTGCGACCAGCGACGTTCATACGCGCACAAAGAAATGCTTCATAGCATTGCTACACCAAATTAATGTGATTAACATACTAAATTAATACTTAGTTTAAGTTTTAATTGAGTGTTTAAGTATAATTATTTCAGCTTTATGCGAAAACAGTAATGATAGCAACCAGGGCCTTTAAGTATAAAGGAACTTTTTAATAATAACTACTGTACCGTACTAATAATACAAATAATATTATTATTTATTCTACTAATTATTATGATAATACATTATTTAATTATAAACAATAAATTAAAAAAGTATGTTTAATTATTATAATAAAATCAAAGATAATTATTATAACTCTAATAATTACAATAATAATACTAACAAATAAGTCCAGATTGACCAACAAGAATACAAACGATGTATAATAATAAATCATTGCTAACAGATGGATTTATATTAATCGGAATAAAAATGTCCGTATTAGTTTTATCTAAAATATATAAAATAGGTAAATAAATTACAATTGAATTTGATGTAATTTAAAAAAGAATAACAGCACATATCGTCATTTACCTCAATATAAATGTCTGCTGGTAAATTATGGCAATTACTTTAGTATTTTGCCACGGTGAGAAAGTAATGCTGTTAATTTCCTAATGGTAATTACAGTCATTACAGGGGAAAAATATATATAATAAGCAGCTAAGGGCAATTTTTCATATAAATTAGTAATGAATATTTATAAATATAAATAATAATGAACACCAGGGGAACTATATGTACACTCGGAACATAAGGGTTTTTACAATAATAACATCACATTTTACCGGGTTATTATTGAACTATGCATTAGATAAAATAATATTTTCATTAATATTTATTTAGCTACAAAAAATAATATGACAGATGTTTACCTTTCTCTTCATATATTAAAATCAATAATACAGTATATGTTGTGGGTTATTTTAAGAAAGTAATACAAAGGTCAATAAAATGTACACGCTGGGGTAGTTAACATTAAAATAAGTCATCACTTATCGAGCTGTGTGTTGGGCCTGTGTCAATGCAGGAGAGAACCTTATGTTATTAACCTTACAAACACCAGTCTTATTTGTATTCCTAATATTATTATTATTAGTAGTAGTAGTATTGGTGGTAGTAGTAGTAATATTTATATATACATACATATATAATATATATGTATGTATATATAAATATTACTACTACTACCTGAGGAAGAGACAATATCGGAAAGCAAGGATATAATATTAATATATATATATATATATATATTTAAATATATACAGTATATATTTTACAGTATATATATATATATATATATATATATATATATATATAATATAATATAATATATATATATATATATATATATATATACACTGTATAATATATACTGTATATATATATATATATATATATTATATCCTTGCTTTCCGATATTGTCTCTTCCTCAGTTTCTAAATAGTACCGGTAATAGTAATCTGTATTTGCCATTTCCCGGCCTTACGGCATCCCATTTACTTCTCATTCTGTACCCACCCTACTATTAATATTCCTCCCCCTCAATACGTTCAACATCGATATTACTGTCTCTATACTCGACATGACTTAGGGTATTCATGCAGCTCTGTAATTAACACATAATCAACTTGTTTGTGGTAGTCATTAATTAGTCATCGTTCTCTCAATATCAACCTAGCTCTCCAATATCCTTGTTTATCTTTTTACTGTATATCAATCTTGCGCCCATGTATCTCCCTTTCCTTTATGATATTCGGTCTTGTCTCTCAATATCAATCTCGACCTGTCTACCTCCTATGTTGTTTGTAATCCGTTCTTGTCTCGCAATATCAATCTCAACCTGTCTACCTCCTATGTTGTTTGTAATCCGTTCTTGTCTCTCAATATCAATCTCGATCTGTCTACCTCCTATGTTGTTTGTAATCCGTTCTTGTCTCGCAATATCAATCTCGACCTGTCTACCTCCTATGTTGTTTGTAATCCGTTCTTGTCTCGCAATATCAATCTCGACCTGTCTACCTCCTATGTTGTTTGTAATCCGTTCTTGTCTCGCAATATCAATCTCGACCTGTCTACCTCCTATGTTGTTTGTAATTCGTTCTTGTCTCTCGGTTTCAATCTCGCTCTCGTTATGTGCCTCCTATATATTACCTTCCGCTATTCCCGCGGCTGTCTTCCAATCGTCCTGGTCGGTAAACATGACTGGCGTTAATGATGCCTGGTGTGGAGGGGCGAGTGTTGCGCCTGCCACACACAGGATGTAATCATATTTCCCCCGTAGTTCCTGGCGCGGACACCACCCAGAGCATCTGTCATACATCTCCTCTGCCTGGTTAAAGTGAACACCGTGCATGACAGTCAAGAGGATTATTCTACATACGGTGAATGAATGTATATACTCTGTATGTAATGAAAGAAAAATATGCATGCCGTGGAGTGGGTAATATACACGTCATGGAAGAGGAATATAGGATCATTTACCGTACTGATAAATTTGTTTCTGTTCTCGTTACGTGCGATTGGGATGCAATATGCATACGCCGTCTGTAATCATTGAAACAATAACGTTTGTGAGAAAAAAAATTGCCTTCAATATTAATGCATATCTTATGACACATCAAACCAAAATGTTGTTATTTTTAATCTATCTAAATTAAGTACTGGCATACATATTCTATATATATCTATGAATCCTAAAACACGATGGATAGAATGGCAAATACAAAGTCTACTGGAGCATGAAGTAGCTAAGTGAAAGAGGTAACAGCTAGGTTACCCCTGAATGATGGAAATGAGCGCTGACGGCTAAAGGCTGAGTTATAACGGGACCAAGGAGGTACTTACGGGAGAGGTGGAGGAGGCTCCCGTATAGGTGACGTTGGCCATGTCGTGTGTCCGTGCCTCGAGTGGCAATCACCCCCAGGTAACAACACTACCCTCAACCACTGCAATCACCGATCACAAGTATCTAATATTTACCACCTGAGCAATGACGTCCATGCCTCACACACTGCACATTGGCTCCCGCGGCGGCACTGGAGAACCTCAATTATCCCGTGGCACTGGGTGTACTGGGATCTGGAGGGCGTGTCAGGTCACTGGAGGGTCTGTCCTGCCCGAGGATAAGTGCCCCTCGAGGGTTGTTAGCGGGCTGGGTCGGCCTGGCGGGGATGTCACGTGACGGACACCGCTTGGGTCAGCATGCTACACACGTCTTGTGGCGCCCGGGCCTCTACACTAAAAAACAGTTCCGTCGTTACCTGAGCGTCTTTACAGTTCGGCGGATAAAAACAACTGGTGTATGGCTGAGCGCTGGCTTGTTCACCGTATTGCCGGGTGCTTGAGCTAATAGCGATCACCAGCGCTGGCCAATAGGAAGCAAGGGAAGCCACCCAGCCGCTCTTTCGGGCTGCTCCTGCCCGCGCCAGCCAACTACTGGCAAAAATCAACGTTATGAAATATTTTCTCAACACACATAATATTTCATTCGGGCCAGCCAAGATAATCGCCCCACAACGTCAACACGCGAGTTTAAGGGTGGAATTAGCTTATCGGTGTGCTGAGCGCGCATTGGTGGTGAAACTGTGACCCCGCCCAGGCCCGCCCATGGACCCCGCCTACTCTGATAGCCCACCATTCCACATAAAGGATTCATGGTGGGCGGTGCTAACGTGGAGGGAAGTTGGGTTGCTGTTAGCGGCAGGCGTCATTTGCAGTGAAGCGTACGGAGTAGTGGGGTGATCCGGTCTCCGTAAAGTGTGCTGGAGCGACCTACTACTATGGTATATGATGCATGGGAACGATTGCCACGTGGACGCGACAATCTGATGTACTTAACTCAATAAATACATATATGAAACCCCCCCCCAAAAAAAAATAAAAAAAATAAAAAAATAAAAAAAAAATCTATCAATCTTATCTATCTACTCAGGCCCAATCAAATAAAACAAAATTATACACAAAATAAATAATAAATAATAAATAATAAAAATAATAATAATAATAATAATGATAAAATAAAAATAATAATCCTAAATGTCTTGTACACTTGCAATATCCATCCATAATTAATATAATAGCATTTATATGTAAGGCGCTCCTGCTCGCATAGTAGTGTGAGTGATTACTTTCTGGCTAATTGGTCAGAGCTGATAACTTTATCGGAGTAGCATGTCCTATTAAGGTCGTTGACAGTACCTTGCACACAAAATAATGAAAATGTGATAGGATGCCCTTATATTTAGGCTCAAGTTATTCCTAGACTCTATTTTCTGTAACTAGGCGAGAAATCATGACCTCTAACCTCTGTAACTCAAAAACGACTAGAGTAATCGAGCTAATATTTCTACCATTTGGGAAGAGTCAGTCAAGGAATATATGTGGAAATTTAGAACCAATTTGCTCTAGCCCTTTTTGAGTTACAGAGGATAGAAATCATGATTTCTCGCCTACTTACAGGGAATAGACTATAGCACAAAAATCAGTCAAGCAGCACTATAATAAGGATGAGATAATGATGGTGACGGACTGACTGGCAGTTTAATTAGCACGGAACTTTCATATTCTAAAATTATTGGTTATAAGTAAAAATAAAATAAAAATATACATAAATACGTTTTTAAGGCAACTTGTTTTAATTGTTATCAGTTACCTAATCTGGGGTTTGGAGCGCAGATCGTCAGTAGAATGCACCAATTAGAAAATAATGATCTAAACAGTGTATAAAAAAAGTCCCAGTAGTGCTTTAAAATATTATCTAGTCCGGTTCTCGTAGTAAAAACCTTACAAATAAATAAAGAGTAAATTGGGAAGATAATCTCGAACAACATAGATAGAAACGATGCCTTCTGGTCACAAGAAGGCAAGGTAAAATTTATGATCTTCTGCACAACTAGGACACAGTGGTCGAACAGCTTGTCTACAGTGCGTGTCCTCGAGTCCTAGTTATGTCGCTTGCCACTAGGGCGGCGCCACCCACTGATGCTCCACTCGTACACCCAAGTAGCTAGGTAGCGTTATATATTTCTCTAATATCACTGTATATACAAACTTATGTTATCGTGTTCATTTATCATAATCAAAAGAAAATGCTAAGTTATATATAGTTATGTGTAAAGCGTCATCGATACTACAGGGAAATATAGATTCCCCTGGATTATCTGGAAAACCCTGGCATTTACTGTAGGAGAGGCAGAGTGGGCTAACTTTGCTTCAAAAATTATTATCTCCAATTTCGTATCCACAAGTTAAGATCATACCTCTTTAAAAAGTTATGCAGTTAGCAAACTCGCGCTATCGATTAACTTGTATGTTCCGAGGGCACTGGGATGACGCAGGGTGGAGGTGTGTTGATAATAATGTGTGGAAATTAGGCAAAGGTTAGAGGGAATACGCTTCCAGGGACCGTCTGGAAACTCAGCTCCAGCAGCCCCCTCCCCGTATCATACTCCCTCCCCTCCCTCTGACAAAAATGGTCAAAACCTGAAGTGAAGAGTCCGAGTCAGTAGAAGGTTGGACTGCCTGAGGGAGGGACACAGAAACCCTCACTCCCTCACAGGCGATGATTCCAGGAGCGTCCGAAAGGAAACGTCCGACCACAAAATTGGAGACAGAACATATTTAAACATGTCTTCATTAATGACACAAATATGTGGCTTCATTATCATATTGAACTATCTTTAAATTATAAACTCAAACAAGTTGCATTAGACAAACTATGGTGAATAATCTCATAAGCCTTTAATATTTGACAGGATTTCTTATCCTAATTTCCTCTATTATAACAGCAAGCAATTTTCTGCAGACCTTATCTTCCAGTTTAGTATTTAGAATAATATTTCGTACTATTAAGCATTATGTAAGCCAACTCAAAACAATAACTTTGTCATAGTATGTATGTTCAAGCCAATGTGCCATTAGTATTATGTTGTTCTCCTTAATTGTGTTTTACGTCACAGAAGCAATAACGCGAAATGCTCTTCAACACAGTAGTATCATAAAGAGAAAAACAAAAACCCGCACACACTCACAAAAACCCGCACACACTCACAAAAACCCACACACACTCACAACATTAAAATTCTTAAATGATAACAAAAAAGAATCGATGAACATTTTGGCTCGTGTGTACGTATGCGGTCATGTGTGGGTGTGTGCATGTATGCGTGTGTGTACACTTTTAATGGCTTCAAAAACTCATGAGCATGTAGCAATTCAGTTCTTTTTAATTAATCTTATCAGTTGGTATAACCCATGTTATTCGGCTTGTAACGCATTCCCTTAAGGGGAGGTTTTTAGTTTGGTCTCTAGATATCCATCAAGATTAAGATTACACCCCCTTGAGCCCCTTTCAAGATAAATTTGTACATTTTTCGGTAGAAAAATGTCCCGGCTGAAAGCCGGTTCCTCTTAAATTACAGTCTCGCTATCGCTCGCCAGGATAAAATCGACACCTAAATTGCACGAAAGGTCTTAAAATTGACGGAAATGAGGCGAAAGTTCTTAAAATCGTCAAACTAATGGGGCGACTGTCTTAAAATCTCAAAAGCAATGGGGCTAAACATGAGGGAGAAAGGGGTCCAGAAAAAAATCCCTCAAGTCGATATCTCCCCTTAACTTAAAAACGCTTAGGGAATGTTTAAAGAATGCTAATACCACACCAATCTGTACTCTCAGGAAGTGTGTGTTTTTGTTTTTGTTTTGTTTTTATATATATTTTGTTTTCTTCAGTTGTTTAGCTCTTTACCTATCTATCCATACTTCAAAGTATCTAACCAATTGTTTCTAAATGTTTGTCTTCCAAGTGTACATAATATATACTGGACACAATAACGTAGGAGTGTTGAATGTGCAGGGATTATTTCATGAACATACAATACAGCATTACACTATGTTATACTGAATAGTCAAATGAATTCCAATGATGTATTCGGAGGACCGATCTTTACATACGGGAACACATATGATACGAAAAGTAAACATTAAGGAGAGATATCTACTTGAGGGAGTTTTTTCTAGACTCCTTTCTCCCTCATGTTTAGCCCCATTGCTTTTCTAATTTTAAGACGTTCGCCCCATTATTTTGATGATTTTAAGAACTTTCAACCCATTTCTGTCAATTTTAAGACCTTTCGTGCAATTTAGGTGTCGATTTTATCCTGGCGAGCGATAGCGAGCCTGTAATTTAAGAGGAACCGGCTTTCAGCCGGGACATTTTTCTACCGAAAAATTTACAAATTTATCTTGAAAGGGGCTCAAGGGGGTGTAATCTTAAGCTTGATGGATATCTAGAGACCAAACTAAAAACCTCCCCTTAAAGCACAACAGGGTCAATATAGAAGAGATGGGGGGAAAATGCGACTCCCGAAAACCTGAACTGCATGTAAGAGAAAATGGGCATCAAAGAGAATGGATGGTCAGGGGTAGTGGTGGAGGATCTGGAGGGGTAGACAAGATTATGCAAGTGGTGATAGAGAGGTGGATAAGGAGACAAGGAATAACGAACAAATAATGTTTATACTTTGAAGATTGGGGAAGAAAATTAGTTTGCACCAGTGTAAACAAAAACTTGTAACATTCAGCACTTCGACTTCACTCTCCTCTTTTGGTGGAAGACAATTTCCTATTTAACAAACCTGAATAAATCAATTGTATTGAGGTATGTATTTCTTAAAGCATATACAAGATCAACCATTCTTGATCCCTTCAATAAGACAACGCCATTCTATTTTGTTTATATTCTGGCTATGAAATTGTCGTATTCAGCTTAGGAAGAATTTATTGAATTAAAAAGGTATATGTTTTCATCTCAGCTATCGATTCAAACCAATGACGATGGAGTTTACATTTATTCTACCCGCCCCCAGACGATTTTCATAGTCTAGGAAGGACCTCGTAGCAAGTCAAGGGTGAAAGTTGCGGCGATGAGTCTTGGCCACGACTGTACCGCAGGGAAGCCGAGGGATGAGAGAATGGGCGGAGGGGAGGGTGGAATGTAAGAAAGAATGTGTTTTTAGGGGTGACTCCACTAGCCAGAGTTTGTGCACACGCTGCCTCTTTATTATCTAACATCGAGTATCGTACATTAGTTGGGAATATTATCACGCCTATAAACAGTCAGTTCATAATACTGTACGCTCTATATCAAGTAAAGTCATTAGTGAACCTGAAACCAAAGCGGTGTACATGATGCACGGTCAATAATATACGATTTGGCATGTTTAGGGTAGGTTAGGTTAGATATGCTATATTTGAAGGTGTTAGCTTAGGTTAGTGTAGGTTAATTAATATATGAAGGTTAGATTATATTAGGTGTGTTTTATGTGGCTAGCTTAGATAAGTTATATATTGTTGGTCAATTATATCATATATTTATTATGTTCTTATAGTATAGGCGAAGTAATGAGGTGGAACTGAATTGACCCGGGGTTGGATGAACATGGTACCATCTTGCAGTCCTCCACCTTGTGCTGGTTTGCTCCCCCAGGCACAAACACAAACACAAACACACACACACACACACACACACACACGATCTCTCCTCCCTCTGCTCCCCGCCTCACCACGGAGATGCCACAGGCCGTCCCCTCCACCTGAGCCATCTCTACAAAATTCTAGCCATAGTGTTTGGCTTTACTGTAATTTACACGTTTTCTGACTTCATATTGTTGGTCTTCATGTAGTTGAATTTAATTATGATCTGATAAACCTTCGGGGGAATTATATCTATTATGTTTATTTATGCTCTATCTGCAACATCAATAAACATTGGAAGACAAGATGAATGCTATGGAAGGTTGGCAACATGGCTTCTACTAAATTTAAAAACAAAAACAAAAAAGGCGAAGTAAAAATTTCGTTTATATATGAATCTAGCCTCCCCACCATGACCCCCTTCTTCACCCCCAACTAACCCAGGTAACAACCCCCTCCACCCTGCTCCATCACCTCCACCTGCTAGGAACAAGAGCCATCCAGCACTGCTCCCACCATCAACCATCCACAACACCGCCCCGCCAAGACGCCTCCACACAACGACACACTGAGCGCATTCATCAAAATCAATCACATCGAGGGAGAGTCAGATGGGCGGCCCTTCTCTCCCACCTCCCTACGGCACCAGCCTCCCTGTCCCCTCCCCACCTCCCGCCTGCGGTGAGAGACAGAGTGGGCTAACTTGAGCTCGCGGTAAAAATCTTGTATGGCAGCTCGGCCAATCAGAGGGAGGGAGCGCGCGCGTATCTGTTCCTGCTTGCTTGCCTGCCTGGAGTGCTTGCTGCTGCGCGGTGGTGGGGACCCAGGTCCCGGCACTACACACACAAGCAAATTGTCCCCTTTGCCTTGCCCATGGTGATAGCTATTTGCTTGAACATGCAACCCCGGCGTCTACGGCTGTACTTTGTGACTGCAGGTAAACGTGGACCGTCTTGCTTGTGTCTGGTCCGTCTGACAACGGCGGAACGGAAAGGTTCGTTGGTTACTCTCAAAAAGTTTCCATTAGATATGTCGATGACGAGTTTGTGATTATTTATATCTGTCTTTGATGTGTTGTGTCAATTGGCAGTTTATATCAATCTCAAAGAACTACAGATATTCAGAAGTTCAGCTTTTATCTTGATATACAATAGTATGTTGTCCTTTCATTCAACATTCATCCAGATGTAGAGACGAAAGTTTTCCACAATACTGCATTTTGTTTGTCATCATGAATATATATATATATATTTTTTGTGCATAACTATTACCGTATGACATGTATATTCCTTAGTGTTCGATAAATATGTTAATGAAAATAATTACTTATGACTTGAGCCAAGGTTATTTAAGTTGAAATATCACAATAAATGTTAAATTAATGTTATGTAGCCATTTTAGTGAAAATGTAGAATTGAATTCATGTAAACTAAAAATTCGAATAATGTTTTCAACATTCTACATGAATAATATACTTCTGTGTAAACGAAATCAAATAATGCATTTGTATGACTTATCATGATTTGTTGTCACAGTTAAGCTGGTGTTACACGAGCGGTTTTGCAATAAATTGGTATAGGCAATTGTAGTCTGGGATCATCAAAATTCAAGTCTTATCATAAATCAGCCACCTAACATAATCTACCTTCAGTCTAGTTTCCGATGCCAGTGTGAAAGAGCGTCAACATATTACGAGAACAAACTTGCTAATCGAAAATTGCTGGAAAAATCGCTCGTGTAACATCGCCCTTAATTAGCAGTTTGGTTATCTTTTCCAGCACTGCAACATCTGGAAGTCTTGTACAGCAATACTCCGTCGTCTCATAATATTCTGGCAACTACTAGACGATGTTATTCAGCTTAGGAAGGACCTCTAGCAATAATAAGGCTTCAAACTATCTCCACCAACCGTTTTAACTATCACAGACCCGTCCTAACCTGCATATTATCGTCTAAATATAGCTATAATATAATATAACACACGTCACTGGTACTCAAAGAGTTATATTTTCCAGCACTACAACATCTGCAAAGCTTGTACAGCACTATTCCGTTGTCTGATTCCAGAAACCAATTTCCCACTGCAGTTTCTGGGCGTTAGTAACAGTATCCAGTTTTCTAGCATTAGTTTCCAGTTGTTCAGTGCCATGGCGCTATCTATTAATATTGGTCAGATTTTAAGATGTTTGTCCCATTACTTTGTCGATTTTAAGACCTTTCACCCCATTTATTTGTCAATATTAAGACCTTTCGTGCTATTTAGGTGTCGATCTTTTTCCTGGCGAACGATAGTGAGTCTGTACTTAAGTCTAACTTTATCGGGTTTTTCCAATCTACGTATATTAATGTTGTCGTCCAGTAAAATGGTATCCACATTTCTAGTACAGTTGCGCTAATAAGTCATGTTCCAGCTGTCATTACGTTTGGCTCGCTCTGTGCTGTATTAATGTCTGTCAGATGTTGAATAGGGTGGGCAAGTGTAGGAACAATTTGGTATATCTCACGCAAAATGAAGAAATCACGTGTAAATATTGCTGTTACCTAATATTGATCAAAACATAATTGGTGCCGAGACATCACTTATTAGGGCGACTGTGCCATGTTTCCTGTGTCTTCCAGTACTACATTCTCTACACTCTTTCGTGTAACCTAGTCCGGTCTTCCACTGCTATTAGCCTGTTCATTATAGGTAGACCAGAAATCTCGACTCCAAACCTTTATAACTAAAAAAAGGCTAGAGCAAATGTGCTATAAGTGTCCACACCTATTCCCTGGCTGACCATTCCCAGATGGTAGAAATATCAGTACTAGTACCCAGTCTCCCAGTACCAGTGTCCAGTTTGCCAGTACTAGTGTCCAGTCTTCCAATGCCTGTGACCAACCTTCCAGTACCAGTGTCCAACCGTCCAGTACCAGTGTCCAACCGTCCAGTACCAGTGTCCAGTCTTCCAGTGCCAGTGTCCAGTCTTCCAGTACCAGTGTCCAGTCTTCCAGTACCAGTGTCCAGTCTTCCAGTGCCAGTTTTCAGTTTTCCTATACCGGTGTCCAGTCTTCCAGTGCCAGTGTCCAGTCTTCCAGTACCAGTGTCCAGTCTTCCAGTACCAGTGTCCAGTCTTCCAGTACCAGTGTCCAGTCTTCCAGTACCAGTCTTCCAGTACCAGTGTCCAGTACCAGTGTCCAGTACCAGTGTCCAGTCTTCCAGTACCAGTATCCAGTCTTCCAGTACCAGTGTCCAGTCTTCCAGTACCAGTGTCCAGTCTTCCAGTACCAGTGTCCAGTCTTCCAGTGCCAGTGTTCAGTTTTCCTATACCAGTGTCCAGTCTTCCAGTACCAGTGTCCAGTCTTCCAGTACTAGTGTCCAGTCTTCCAGTACCAGTGTCCAATCGTCCAGTACCATTGTCCAGTCTTCCAGTACCAGTGTCCAATCGTCCAGTACCAGTGTCCAATCTTCCAGTACCAGTGCCCAATCTTCCAGTACCAATCAATCAATCAATTCAATCAATTCCTTTATTTCGCAATACATATGTACAGTACACAGTACAAAACACACACATTACATAATCCAATACAAATTATAGTAAAGTTAAATCAAAATGTATTAAACATTCAAAATTATTTCATATATACAAACTATTTACAATATTAGCTTCTGATAGTCAGGATAAAATCATCAAATAAAATATTATAAAAAATATATGCATTCAAAACTCAATTATGAGGATGGAAGTTATGCGATAATGAAATTATCGAATTCAATTAAAATGCAATTTCTAAGACGTATTTGTTGCATATAACCGCTGTTAAAAAATAATAGTTACGCCCTTCAAGAGCTAAAACCCATAATAGAAACATGGACCTCGCCTGTCCTCATGCCCTTGTACCCACTCAATCCTGGCTCTCAAAACATCTAGATTTTCTCCTAGTACATCTACATTATAAGTTTTTCGAAACAAATTGACCACATTTTGAACCATGAAACCTTCTTTAATAATAGGAATATTATGCCTAATTATAGGATTTTGAGACCTTAATACTCTTTTGCAGTATCGTGCTTGAACTAATGCTGTATGTATGATGATTGAGTAGCAATTGTTTGCATCGAGCTGCCGTGATATGGCTGCTGGCGTAGGGAGGTACGCCACAAATACGCTTAAGGGATTTATTAAATGCAACTGAAAATGCTTTAAAACCATTAGAATTAAAAGAACTGTCGTGATTCCATAGGGGAAGTCCATAATCTGGTAGACAGTAAGAATTAAACAGAAATAACATTGTATCTTTGTTCACTTGTTTGTAATTTCTAAAAATACTATTAAAAGATCCATACAAATTATTTATTCTAAAAGTTATGTCATCTGAGTCTTTAAAATTAAACAAAATATTGTGGCCCAGATATTTGAATCCCTTCACCACCTCCAAGGTATCTCCGTTCAGCTCAATGCTCTGCGTCTGCTGATTATTATTGGTAGTAAATATCATGCATTTAGATTTATCTCTGTTAATTTTAAGTAAATGTTGATCAATACAAGAACATAATTTGCTATATAATATATCCATATCTTGAAAAGAATCAGCCAGGAGGACTATATCATCAGCGTAGGCTAATATGTTGCATCTCACATCTCCATATTTACATCCTGCATTAGTACCAGCCACTTCATTTATAATTTTGTCCATGTATAAATTGTATAGAAAGGGTGAGAGTATTCCACCTTGCCTCACACCTTTCTCAACATAAACATAGTTGCTATAAGAGTCTTGCCATCTTACATTCGCTTTCTGATTCCTTAGGTAATGCATTAAAATTAATATTACATCTACTGGTAGTGACAATTCTAATAATTTGTTCCCTAAAATAAAATGGTCTACCCTATCAAATGCTTTACTTAGGTCAATAAATGTAGCTACTGCATTGTTCTTACAATTCGAGTATTTTTTCATAATGTCTTTAAGAATAAAACAAGTATCTGTGGTTGAAGACCCTGATTTAAACCCGAATTGTCTAAAGTTGAGAACCACTTTTTCAGATAAAATATCTAAAATAAATAATTCAAATAGTTTTAAAAGGCATGAGGACTGCATAATGGGTCTGTAATTATCTGACTCTGTAATATTTTTCCTACTGTCTTTTATAATAGGTGTAATAGTACCCTTCAGCAAGTCACCAGGGAGATAGCAGTGGATAAAACAAGTATTTAAAAAATGAGCAATATTTTCCAAAAAAGACCAAGAGGCATTCTTTAAAAAAATTGTGTGAATAAAATCATGACCTTCACCAGAGTTAAGACGCATTAACAATTGTTTTATAGTGTGACTAGAGATCTTTAAACGCATTTTTCTACCTTCAGGCCACGCTTGCTTAATATCATTTAAGAAGTCTCGCTCAGCGTTATGATTATTTGGAGGTTGACTTAAAAGAAATTTTTCTTTAAATACTTTAGTTATATTAGAATTGCCACTCTGGCCATTTATAACACTTGATACCTTTTTACACCCTTTCTTTATTTTTACTTCATTCCAAAATTCACTCTTATTCTTATATAAAAACTTTTCCGTTATTGAATTACAAATCTCTCTCTGTTCGTTAATTTTACATTCATTTAGTGCCTTTTTAAATTCCTTCCGACTGTCTAACATATCTCTATGAATATCTGTTCCTCGTATCCTGCCATTCCTCACCCAGGTTAAGAATTTCTCCCTGGCAATAGTGTGTTTAGCCTTAATACACCGGTTCCATCCTGGTATCACTTTATATTTGTTCTTTTTAATATTAGCACGTGCATAGTCTCTACTAGCGCTCACAATGCTGGTCGTGATTAGTGAATACAATTTATCAATCCTTCTTAGATGACTGGGATCCCGACACCCTAACCTATGGCAATCATGAATAGGGAAGGAATAAAAATCTTGTAAAAGATTGTCAACCCTCTGATTAATATGATTAATTTCTTGCATGCTTAACCTTTGCCAGTTAACACGAGTTTGATTATTGTCAGCAAGTGAGCCAGAATCTTTAATCTTTTGACCTCCCCTAGTAAATTTTAAAGTAGCTTCCATTGGCAAGTGGTCCGATCCTATAATGTGTTGAAGTATTTTTATGTTGTTAATTGTAATATGATTGTGCACCTTTCCTATTACATGATCCAGCCATCTGGTGACGGAATCCCCATATCCAACAAATGTATAGGAGTCATTATCCAATATATCCACATCATAACACCTCAGTGAGTTTCTATTAATAAACTCTGACAAATTTCGCCAGGCTCTACCTGAGAAAGGGTCGGCATTGAAGTCCCCTATCAGAAAAATGTCATCGTAATTAATATTGCTGATAAGATCCTCCAATACTGATAAGGACTCTAAATATTTATTTAAAGTTTCAGCTCTCCATACATCACTATTCAGATAAATATTGATAAATGCCACATTGCGCCCAAATATATTTATATTAAGGACCATATAATTTGTTTCCAATATTACTTTATTGAACTCTATTTGTAGGTCCTTTCTCCACAAAATGGCCATTCCTCCCTCAGGTCTGCCGGCATTACTTACCAATGATTTATGAGAATAGGTAGCCCCCACAGCAATGCTATCATACTCCTCATCTACAAAATCTAATATTGCTAGTTTGTCGTCAGTTAAAAAAGTTTCCTGTAAAAAAATAAAATCATAGCCAGAAGATGCTAAGTTTCTGACTAAATCAATATTCTTCTTTAAAGAGCAGCAGTTATAAGAACATATTTTTATACAATCAGAAGCCATTATTAAAAAGAAATAACTAAAAAATATAAACGTGAAGAATATCTAAATGGTAAATACTAATTATGTACTAGCTTGTGCCTCAAGTCCTCGGGACCTATGTACCAGTGTCCAATCTTCCAGTATCAGTGTCCAGTCTTCCTGTACCGGTGTCCAGTTTTCCAGTAGCAGTTTCCAATCTTCCAGTACCAGTGTCCAGTCTTCCTGTACTTGTGTCCAGTTTTTCAGTAGCAGTGTCCAATCTTAAGTGTCCCGTCATTCAAGTGATTAATTTGCCAGTACAAGTTAGTCTTTTAATAGGGTATCTAGTTTACTTGTATAGTCACATATTCCAGTAGTAGGCTACACACCATACACCTAACTCTTGTTGTACAGAACATTGCAAACACTAACTGCCACAACATCCAGAACAATAATTTCAAATGTTCAGTATTATATTATAAAGTTTTCCATTTACTTAAGGGGAGATTCACTTGAGATTTTTTTTTTCTTGAACCCTATCTCCCTCATGGTTAGCCCCATTGCTCTTGATATTTTAAGACGTTCGTCCCATTAGTTTGGCGATTTTAAGAACTGTTGCCCCATTTCTGTCAATTTTAAGACTTTTCGTGCCATTTAGTTGTCGATTTTTTTCTGGCGAGCGATAGCGAGCCTGTAATTTAGGAGGAACCGGCCTTCGGACGGGACATTTTTCTACCGAAAAATGTACAAATTTATCTTGAAAGGGGGTCTAGGGGCTGTAATGTTAAGGTTGATGGAGTTCTACTAGTGAAGAAACTAAATACCTCCCCTTAACTCACACACAAGGACTGGAATTATCGAAAAAAAGGCTCCAGTCCTGAACATATTCTTGACGTACAGTGTGCTGGCTAAATACTCCCTTGTGGTTGATAGCCTCTGAAGTCCTATTTTAACTAACTAACTAACTCACAGTCGATCCACACCTCAATGCTATGCCCTGCAGTTGTGCATGTAATCCACAGCCTCATATTAGAACATAATATTGTTAGCATACTACAAAAGCAAGTAGTTTAACCCTCTCCGACATATGACGCGATTTTGAGCCTATAAGGGATACTTTAAAACCTTGATACCATCAGGGGTATTTAGAAATCTTTAGTTTAGTCCTAGTTACTTCAACCTCTGCAGTTGTCTTTGAGTTAGCTGTGGGCAGAAAACTAATTTTGGAGAGGTAGCCTAATTATAAGAGTGAGAGAACTCTATTTTTTATTGCTAATCTGGCAACCTCTGCGTCATATGAGTCTGAAGGGGTTAATATAGTGCAACAAAAATCATCCATTACCATAACAAAAATCATCCATTACCATAACAAAAATCATCCATTATCATATATCCCAGTATTACCAGGATCACAGATTATTAGCTACCAGGAGCACAACACGCAAGCTTTAAGGGGGGGTGGTTGGTTTTTATGCCCCCCCCCCCCCCTTCTTCCTCATGTTTAGCCCCATTAGTTTTCAGATTTTATGACGTTCGGCTCATTAGTTTGGCGATTTTAAGAACTTTCGCCCCATTGTTTCGTCAATATTTAGGCCTTTCGTACACTTTAAATGACGATTATTTTCCTGGCGAGCGATTGCGAACCTGTACTATAGTAGTAACCAGCCTTCGGCCGGGATATTTTTCTATCGAAAAATATAAAAAAATTATCTTGATTCGGGGTCTTTGGGTTTTGTTAAGCTTGATGGAAGTCTTGGGAGTAGACTAGGAAAATAATAAAAATATATATTAATAAGCAAATAAATATACCCATCCCCACTTAAATAAGTAACACAGTAAATTTGTTGTGTTCAATAGAATCGCTTGTAGATTTCCTCTGCCATAATATCAACATTTCAATCCCGCAGCAGCGATCTTCTCGTGTCACAAAATATTCTCTTTCAAAACCACAAGTTACAGTACAACTTCTCCATTACCACAACATAATGTTTTCAGGTTATATATACTTTATATATAAAATTATATACTGTATATTAAAGATACGACAGTTTCGGCTCAAAAGACAAAGCAGGATGTAACAAGTGTCCTTCCCTCCCCAAGTTGAAAAAAAATATAGAGCAAAATTCAAGGTACGTTAGAGTCAACATGTCTGGACACACTAACATTTTCGTTCATCGATTTGTCTGTATATACGATCATATTTTACTCCGATTCCGCAACTCCCAAACTAATTTAAAGTTCTGCAATATCACTTTACCGTTTCTTTTTTTCTAGTTTCCATTCACCAAATAGTTGAATTATGTGTACTCTAGTGTATTTGTATTAAACCGGAATCTGTACACATTACATAACTAATTAGTTCAATTTTGTGTATCTCTATACGTTTACATTTTCCTAATTCGTAATTGCCAACATCAAAATCATCATCAATACCACCAATATCATCATTATATTCAACATAACTGGCAGCATTCGACATTTCTTCCTTATCGTGATTCGATCTTCTTTCATGGTGGCAATTTTTATACTTGATATAATTATATTTAGATCGATATTAGGCACCTCGTACTAAGAGATAAAAGAAATCCGATAATCCGGTTAGCATAGCTGACTTTTACCCTATCAATATGTGAAAACGCCGAATTATTTAATTAAGTTTGGCAATTACTTCCCGTTAGTAACAGGTATAATCGCCCACTAGATGACAGTCGTTTTTTAATGTTACGCTTAGTACCTTCGGACGATAGTATTCGGCTTAATAAGAACCTTCAGATTCAGAGACATTTATACCCATCTCTAGTAGACCTATGCAGTGATATGTTTTCTATATTTGAGACTGCATACAAGGATGTTATTTAAGCTTAGGAAGGTGCTCCCAAATCAAAACTTTTCACATGAATATGTATGTTGACCGTTACAGGGAAATTTAATCTCTCCTTACTTCAAATCTACGGTTCGCTAGCAGGTGCAACACCAATAATGCTCTTAACTTTGTGTTAGCTGCTTCGTGAAGTACTGGCCATATACTGCAATCTATCAGTACATGACTTTACTCCAAATTAACTACTGATAAGTAAGTGAAAATATATATATATATATATATATATATATATATATATATATATATATACATATATATATATATGGACTAATTAGTGTGTATCTGTTTTCGTATTAATTTGTCGTTGTGTTTTACTAATCACCATTGCATAATGATATCTTAGTGTAAATCTCTGAAAGTAACTATACCTCATCTATACAGTAGTAATGAAATATATTATATGTAGAAATTATAAACAAATGTAATAATAATTATAATACATTATGGTTCATTGTGTTCTTGTAGTGCAGTGCTTGGAGACGAAATACGATAACACACTTAAGAAAAAAATAATATCAACTATGTCCTACAAATAGACACTAGGCTTCATAGAGGGTATTTTCTGCTTGAGCTTTATGCGATCACACACACACACACACACACACACACACACACACACACACACACACACACACACACACACACACACACACACACACACACACACACACACACACACACACACACCCACACACACACACACACACACACACACACACACACACACACACACACACACACACACACACACACACACCACACACACACACACACACACACACACCACACACACACACACACACACACACACACACACACACACACACACACACACACACACACACACACACACACACACACACACACACACACACACACACACCCTTGAATTCTAGCTTAAGAACAACGTATCACAACAACAGTTCATCAACATCCTCTCTAATAAATAGTATATGACTATATGACTGTCAGCTTTAAATCTATTACTTACATATCACGCCATTATTTGGACTGTACTCTCTAAGTTTATCAAACAAACTAATACAAATCTAAATACTAAATAGACGAACAAATAAACATAAGTTGTGTATGCAAGTTAAGTAGGCATCTTGGTTCAATACATCAATTCTCCACTGCTTTTGAAATACATTACTTATTATGGAAGGTAGGTTACAATAACAGATTTTAAAGAGTAATTCCAGGATATTATCCCTATAATACGTTTGTAATGCCGTGAAGCGGTTTCCCAATGGCTGGGAGAATTGGAGGAAGAAGCACGAATGCATAATTATACAGTGTGTGTGTGTGTGTGTGTGTGTGTGTGTGTGTGTGTGTGTGTGTGTGTGTGTGTGTGTGTGTGTGTTCAGTAAATAATGCATTAAAGACTAATCACCTGATTGTCTACGCAATAAAAACAAACAAATATCAAGAAACAAATAATTTTCCATTATTTGGCATTCTATCATGAGTTTCCTTGAGTATGCAATCATATGACACTAGGTGAATACGCCGGTACAATCATATGACACTAGGTGAATACTCCGGTACAATCATATGACACTAGGTGAATACGCCGGTACAATCATATGACACTAGGTGAATACTCCGGTACAATCATATGACACTAGGTGAATACGCCGGTACAATCATATGACACTAGGTGAATACGCCGGTACAATCATATGACACTAGGTGAATACTCCGGTACAATTTATCACTAAAGCACATCGCGTGACGCCGGCCTTAGAATGGAATGAACATGCCTTTTATTTCATTTTGACGCCATTTTGAAAGCATAAACCCATTCCATAAAATACTACTGTATATAGCAGGCTTGTTATGGTTAAAACATCGGTAATTAATATCTACATCTTATCTCTTAAGCTGTTTAGATGACACCGTCTCTCTTCTCTTATTAATTAATAGACACTATGAATGCACTTAAAAGGCATCGCAGTCAATAGGTTAACAAATAGCTTGTGCTACTTCAATACAATTATGTCGGATTTTTTGCGTGTCTTCATTAGTTGAAATTAGACGATAATATTGAACCGAGGATGGTAAGTCAATCGTATTCACATAATAGGGACAGCCAATGTGGTGTGATGCAATGTGACAGCACGGTGCTCTCCTATAAAATCATCGGGTTCGAATCCCACTGGTTGGGATTTTGTACTCCAATATAGAGCATACATAGATATAATCCTAGATGTAAGCATACAGTTTTTATAAGTGTCCGATGTTTCTAACATCAAAGCTTCAGCATTCCCACAGTATCCAAACTTGTTTACTGAAGGATCTCCAAGATGGATTAATCACTTCTGTACCGGCGACGTCTTTTTAATTTTATTCAAGCTCATTTAGACGATATTGTGCAGTTTAAGAAGGATCTGTGGTAGTAAAAAGGGTTAAGTGAACTAGTTCAAAGCCTGTTAATTGCTGGAGGCCCTTTTTAAACTGAATACAATCGTCTAATAGTACCCAGAGTAAAGTTAAAAGGGCGGCACCGGTACAGAAAGGGTTAAAAGTACAACATCATTATGAGATGAACGACGGTGCGGATGGGCGGATTCACGGAATAACTACAAATAGCCCAGAGGACGAACAGAAGAATGAACATATGATGGCACGAACGGTTGGATAGACAGAAGGTTGAACGGATGAAAATACTTGAAGGGCGTAAAGGTAGACGGACGGATGGAGTAAAAGACGGACATAAGGACCCTTCACACCCACTCAAACCCCCTTATTACCTCTCTTGGATGAAGCCATTTCCTGTTCTGACACATATACGTTTTTATTATTGATCAGGAGGTAATTTTATTTGCCAAGTGGGCTATTACTGTTGGTTAAGGGGAGGTTTTTAGTTTGGTCCCTAGATATCCATCAAGTTTAAGATTACACCCCCTTGAGCTCCTTCCAAGATAAATTTGTACTTTTTTCGGTAGAAAAATGTCCCGGCTGAAAGCCGGTTCCTCTTATATTAACAGGCTCGCTATCGCTCGCCAGGATCAAATAGACACCTAAATGGCATGAAAGGTCTTAAAATTGACAGAAATGGGTCGAAAGTTCTTAAAATCGTCAAAATAATGGGGCGAATGTCTTAAAATTAGAAAAGCAATGGGGCTAAACATGATGGAGAAAGGAGTCAAGAAAAAAATCCCTCAAGTGGATATCTCCCCTTAACGGTAGCCATCTTCCATTTATATTTCAATAAACTTGGCTGTTTATTGGCATTTCGGAACTACCACGTGCAGTTTGTGTTTAAAACTCCAATGTAGTTGTATTTCGGAACTACCACGTGCAGTTTGTGTTTAAAACTCCAATGTAGTTGTATTTTATTATCTTTTTACATGGACTTTGCAACTACATCTTAAAAGGAAAAGCTGTAATCTGACTCATTATAGCCTACTTATCCCAATTACTCTCTACTGCGGTTTAGGGGTAACAGATATAGAATTGGGTGTTGAGATGCAGTATTCATTTATGGTTGTCTATGTCCTGTTGCTAAGCAAGTAGAATGACAATGAGTATATTTATTGTTGAAGTAGAATGACAATGAGTATATTTATTGTTGAAGTAGAATGACAATGAGTATATTTATTGTTGAAGTAGAATGACAATGAGTATATTTATTGTTGAAGTAGAATGACAATGAGTATATTTATTGTTGAAGTAGAATGACAATGAGTATATTTATTGTTGAAGTAGAATGACAATGAGTATATTTATTGTTGAAGTAGAATGACAATGAGTATATTTATTGTTGAAGTTATTAGTTATCCTGCACCTTTTGACAAGACGCTGTATATTGTCAATGGAGCAACGCTCACAATTTTACAATTGTGCAAAACGGAAGTGAAGAACAATGGTAATGGACGACTGAAATCCAATGAGGTCGGTAAAGAAACCCAGGTTCCATCTCAACACTTTCAACATATGATGATGCCTCGTTGTTCCTGTATTATTGCTAACTTTGATTATTTTATCCAGCGTAAGTAGAACAATCATTGTTAGATAAGTTATAATCGAATTGTATGTGTTTCACTCCAAACACCTCCCAATTAAATTAATGTAAGCATGTGATCCTACCGGGATTCGAACCTGGGTTACCACATACCGATCTTAATTAAACACCATACAGACAGTTAAAGGTAAATTAAGTACATGACTACGATTTTATATCCAATTATCGAATACTGGATATCAATCTAATCATGTACTCAAACCCAACTGCACACTGAATAGCCTATTGCTTAAGTGAAAGGAAAGGACATTTATGGGGCACAGATAATATAGATCTCGAATATATGTCCCTTAAAACTTGTCGCTTTTATAGTATTTTATTATTTTTCTGGATAACGTCAACGCGATTTTTCGGTAGACTTATTTCGCTCACTAAGTCGAAAGTGTTTGTTGTGATATCGATCCCGACTATATGCCACGGGTAAAAGGAAGATTAGACATTTGACAGTACATCCTTAACCCTTTCACGCACATATGACGCAGAGGTTGCCAGATTAGCAATAAGAAAGAGTTATCTCACTCTTATAATTACCTCCCCAAAAATAGTTCTCTGCCCACAGCTAACTCAAAGACAACTGCAGAGGTTGAAGTACCTAAACTAAAGGTTTCTAAATACCCCTTATGGTAACAAAGGCTTTAAAGTATCCCCAATAGGCTCATAATCGCGTCATATGTCTGAGAGGGTTAAGGGGGGTCACCGTTTTTTTTTTTTTTTTCCTCTTCTCTCTCTCCCTGGTTTGTATCCATTCAGCCCCATTCAGCCAACTGTTTTAAGACGTTTATCCCCATCTAGGTGTCGATTTCTTCCTGGCGAGCGATAGCAAGCCAGCATTGTTTGGAGAAATCCGGCTTCGCCGGAGACATTTTTCTATCGAAAAATTTACTAGCTTTCTCTCAAAACAAAAATATATATACGCTGGCTCGCTACCGCTCGTCAGGGGCATTTTGACACATGGATGGGGTAAACGTCTTAAAACAGTAGGCTGAATGGGGCCGAATGGATACAAGCCAAAGAGAGAGGGAGAGAAAGAAAAAAAAGCGAGGTGGGGTCCCGTAAGGACCATTATTTAAAATATACTTTCGACTTAAGGTATTCATTCCTAAGCGAATTTTAAGCCATATAATTCACATATTTAGATAGCTTACAGGCAATCAAAATTATTTATATTATTGACTCAAGCTCAAGCAGGGCTATTAGTAACTGACTATCATAGAAGTATTGTATTGAAAATTATTCTATGTGAAACCTGAAAATGTTTTGTGCGAGTTAACCTAAAAATGTCTGTCTAAAAATATTATGCAGGATTATTTGTAACTGAATATATGTATTATAACGAAAAAAAGTATCCCAATAGAGTATGTGATACCGGAATTTGTATCATACGAAGAAACACGAAACTTACTATATGATAAAATGTCTCAAACAATCTCTGTGCAAGGTCACAGAATGTTTGTTGGTGACTCGTAAAACAAATGATGACGCCATTAATGCCTGATGTCTACACGTCAACTACTGAGCTCTGGAACTCTCCCAGAATCAGTCTTCCTATGACTTAAATTGCTTCAAACTCCGTGTGTCCAGGCATTTTGGCTCGAACGTCCCTTGATTTTGGCCCTGTCACTCTTTCAACTCTGGGTTAGGCACTCGATACAGGCAGTTCTGCCTTTTGTATCCCTCACTCACATAGAAACAACCGTATAGGTTGACGATTTGC
Source organism: Paralithodes platypus (assembly GCA_032716605.1). Taxonomy (NCBI): domain Eukaryota; kingdom Metazoa; phylum Arthropoda; class Malacostraca; order Decapoda; family Lithodidae; genus Paralithodes; species Paralithodes platypus. The sequence continues at coordinate 52,088,866 of CM064502.1, read as the reverse complement.
TGGGAAATGGTAGAATCCGGCATAATAGTTATCATATCTAATTAAAATATCTACTACAGTAAGAACATGTTTTGTAGATTATATGTGTAGCGTAAATGCCTCCATGATTCTGATTTTTACCCTGGCATTCCTTTCCTTAGTGAAGTTTTAAGGTCTGAGCGAAAGAAATTGAATGGAGCAGTAATCTATGATTTTTTTTTTAATATGTATATAATATGTAATATAATATTCTGTCACAAATCAACATTCAGTTTCTTAACCTTCGTTTGATATACTAAAGGCAACGTCAATGCCGTATGCTTAACCAATTTAGTATATGATGACACGTGTTTACTTTATTCTGGCTATTATTAGACAATTTTTCTCCGATTTGAAAGGCCCTATAGGAATCAAAGGATAAAGTTTATAAATAACCCTCCGATATATAGAATGCCTTGCTAAACTGAATACAATATTGATATACAGAACAAAGGTAACCAAAGCGTCATGGTATACAGAAAGGGTTATAACATGATCGAAAAACTCAACCATTGTTTCACTTCCCCTCATAACTCAGACGCCATCACAATCACGTGAATAGTCCCTCACCCGCAGATTATATGGCATAGGCGATATGAACCGGTGCAAATCGTCTATACAACAGTTGTGACGTGAGTGACAGGGGGTTTTACAATACGATATGACGCACTAGACTAGCCCAATCATATTGTTTTGCTATATGTATGAAAGATACAAAAGGCAGGTTGCCTGTAACGAGTGTCTCCCCAAAAGCCAAAAGAGTGACAGAGAGCCAAATTCAAGGGACGTTGAGGTAAAAATGCCTGGATACAAGAAGTTTAAAGCCGTCTAAGTCATAGTATGAAGGAAAGATTGATTGCGGGAGATAGTTCCGGACTTCATTGTTGAGTAGAAAAACAAAAAAAAAATTTGTTTTGCCAATTCTAGGGTTGGAAATCAGGACAGAAGAGTAGGACTGTTGAAAAGCAGGTGCCTCGCACTCGCCGTAATGGAGGGGGTATGCACTGAGAGAGCTCTGAAGAACACTCATTGTTGTAATAGCGGTAGAAGAGTGAAAGAGATGCAACATTGCGGCGTGTAGAATAAGTTTGTAGGGAACTACATAGTAAGATCGAGGAAGTGAGTTGATGAGGTGAAATGTTTTTGACTACTCTTTCGAGAAGTGCGGTATAGGTGGAACCTCCCCACTACATTGCACTATTCAACAAGCTTTCTACAACATTCTTCCCAGCAATTACTTCAATACTCATTTGAGGAGGTCATAGTGCACCTATCTTCTGATCTTCCTACTACAGTATATCTGATTGGGGCAGAGAAAATCTTGTTACTTTCAATACCTCCAAAACTTGATTTCTCCATTTGCCTATTTGTCATAATCTTCCACAAGACTATCCCTTACTATTCAACGACATACAAATTAACCCTTCATCTGCTCTTACTATTCTCTGTGTCTCTTCTGATCTCTCGAAAATATTATATTACCACTCTTGCTAAAACAGCTTCCCAGAAGCTAGGTGTGCTCAACCGCCTCAGGGGGTTCTTTACCCCTGCACAGATTCTTGCTCAGCACAGTGAGTCAGGGGAGGTGTGGTGGAGTGGTCTTGCCACTAGATTGGTAATCCAATGGACCCGGGTTTGAATCCCGATATGTCAATGGGAAGATATTATTGGGATGGAATTTGTGCTGTATCAGTGCATTACCACAAAGCCCACCGAAACGCCAAAACAATACCCTCATTGTTCCCTGATTAAATAGCACTGCATGAATATTCCCATTTTCAAAATATGCTACAGGGGTGCAATGCCTAGTGAGTTGATTGCTCAAAAGGTAGCGCTCAGAGAGTGAGGGTCCGAGTCTAGGGGTTGAGATGGTGAAGCACAGGGGGCGAGCTTCAGAGATGGGGCTGCTTCGAGCCGTGAGTGGGTGCTTCTCATGTCTCACTCCCTAGGCTGGAACGAGACCTCACGAGCTTCACCGTGCTGAGCGGTAGAATGTACTGTCATACAAAAAAGTATCCTTACTAAAATGACACGCACCATTTAGACTCAATGGACGAAGTAATATGGAAACTATTGTTTGAGCTCGAATCGTACCCCACTTTATGAAACTCAACGTTCACGAGAGTAAGGATACTTTTGTGTATGATAGTATAGGCTCTCAGCCTATGCCCGAGAGGGAGTAGTTGGAATTATATATATATAAACAATAAAAATTGTTATTGAGTATTGTTCACACGTGTGAGGAGGCTCCTCTCATACAGCACTTTTAGACAAAGTAGATAAGAAAGCCTTTCGCAAAATTAATTCACGTCCACTCACTGATTCTCTGCAGTCTCTCTCTCTCTTTGCCGCAATGTTGCATCTCTCTCACTGTTCTACCACTATTACAATAATCAGCGTTCCTCAGAGGTCTCTCAGTGTATCAATTCCCTCTACATAAAGCATGTAACACCGGTCGTGCAACACAATCCCACCTATACTCTGTGCAACTATCCAACTCTAGTGTGAACCAATATTCCCAATCTTTCTTCTATTCAACAGCTAAGCTCTGAAACTCTCTCCCTTCACACATCTTTCCCTCGTCCTATGACTTAAGTTGCTTCAAACTCCGTGTGTCCAGGCATTTTGGCTTGAACGTTCCTTGATTTTGACTGTCACTCTTTCAAATCTGGGGGAGGCACTTATCACAGGCAGTTCTGCATTTTGTCTCTCTCATCCAAATAGAAAACAACAAAAATCTTCCAGCAAGAAGGGAGACGTTCTAGAAAAGACAGACGAAAAAGTGTGTCTAGGCAGGGAGTCAGCACTGAAGAACATTTTTTTTTAGTACAATAGGAGGAACACCATTCGGTCCATACACCTTCTAAATATTAAGCCCAGAGAGGACAGAAAGTACATCTTTAGAAGAGATTATGATATTAGTCATAAGTAAGTGAGAGGGGGGTGGAGAGGGAGGAATAGCACCAGAATCATCTAAGGTGGAGATTTTAGCGAAAGTTGAGCGAAGAGTTCAGCTTTGTCAGAGGAAGAGGTGACGGCTGTCCCGTCAGCGTTGAAAAGAGGAGGGAAAGACGAGGAAGTGAAATTGTTGGAGAGGTCTTTGGCTAGATGCTCGAAAGCTTGGGAAGAACTAGAACTGTTAAAATACCCTCAAATTCTGCTTCGTCTCCATTAAGTACCATCGATATACAGTACTTAGTTATGTTTTCCCTTCATAACTCTTGAACATCTACGCTTCTATCTTCATTTTAAGCATCTTTCAATATAATTTCCAACGCCACAAACTAGACGCTGACTGAACAGCTCGACCAGCAGTATCTTTCAAATAGTAACTTGCAATTAGTGTTAAATTAAGCAATACTTTTAGGATAGGATAGCTTAGGGTTAAGTTTGGTTATTACTTTATGTTGGCAATAGTTCTTGATTGATTCAGCACTGGTTGAGATCTACTGGTTGAGGAGTTGCCCGTGAACTAAACCAGAAAGGTCCTACCCCTATTTTCTCTGCATCATGGCATGCATCCCTTACCACACAGCCTCATTCTCTCCATGTTCTTGTTGTACCTTTCACCATACATTGCATCCCTATTTCGAGCAGTACAGTACTATTTACCATGTACCCGTACTCACTGCATACAAGCTTTCCCTTCTCTCTCTCTCTCTCTCTCTCTCTCTCTCTCTCTCTCTCTCTCTCTCTCTCTCACCCCACCCCAACACACACACACACACCTCTTTACCACCACACTCTACAATACCCTTTTACCTACCACAACAACCACACTCGTATTCTCTTTGTTTGCTTCTTTCCAATTGAAAGCTGCACATCAATAATCCTTGTTTGCCTGTTTACTACCACACCCAACTCTGTGGGGTATCACGCAAGAGGAGCTTTTATCGTCAATTTCAAAGACCAAAATGTCTCTGGCAACATTTCTAGACTATTTTGCAATGGTAACATAAAATAAGTTGCTGGTAGATAATAACACAAAACCTGAATACTTATGCAACATAGAAACTGTCAGATCAGATTATCCGAAGCGAGGTGAAGGAAAAAACACTTGTGATACTGGCTTTACCCATACCCCCATATCCTTCTTTTCTACCACTCACACTTCCTCCCCCTCCCCATCCCTCCTTCTCCACCCACTCCATGAAGACGACGGTGAATGGAATTTACGATCCGTGAGTTTGTCCACACGGAATAAAAAACAGCCCAGTGTGGTATACAAACACGCCACCCGATAGATTTAGTTCCTGTGGGCCTGATAATGGCAACTAGCATGCTGAAGTGTCTCATGCTATACAATTGCAAAGATATTAACCCGAGAGAAATGTTGTGGAGTCGACCTGGCTGTATTTATGTGTGTGCACAATATTAATACGAACAATATTGTACTTATTTACTTCAACCAACATTATTACAGAAGGGTTAACTAAATCAAATCTCCTTCAAACTGCATATAAACCCGTGAAAGCATAATCAATCTGGTATTCCTTTACAATACAACACTATCAATGTCTTGGTAACTGTACGTAAATGATCGATACTGTGGTACATTATCTATAACCTAGCTTCTGTGTTAGCAATCACATCTACGATTGACATATTAGTAATATGTTCTTGTTTAATGTATGTATAGATAACTGGAATGTATGTATAATATTCAACAAAATTACGAAGAGGCACTAGAACGCAAATTATGTCTTGATAACGTAATGCATAGTGCGCGGAATTTCGATGGGAGTATCCTGGGTTGAGTCCTCTGAGTGCCACATGAATTTGTTGATTTCATTAATTGAGTTTAAATGTGAAGTTGGTTGGTGTAAAAAACAATAATATATGCTGCAGAGGTGGTGCTGAGCTAGAACAGAATACGAACGAAAGGGATGATGCGCATCAATCTTGATATATCTTTATTTTTTCTTCAAGTGGTATCCAAGCCCATTAATGCATAATAGGCAGTTTAAGGATATCCCCTATGAAGTTGGTAGTTTCTTTCGTATTCAGCGATCATTACCTCTAAGAGGAATTTGTTGGTACAAAGGGCACCAAATATACATACAGGCAGGCGTCATTGAGACCGGAACCACTGCTAAATATTAGGTTTTCATTCTTCCTTTCGGGACTCAAGCCTATAATTGTAATTGATGATTAATTAATGTTAACAACGGGGTGTTACTTAAAATATACACCCGGTCATTGTAATACCGGTAGCTAAAATAGATGTTCTATACTACACAAATTTAACGGTGACCGGTCAACTCAACCAGTAGACCATTTCAACCAGTAGCTCTCAACCAGTACCAAATCAACCAATACGGTTAATTAGGTTAGGTTAGGTTAGGTTAGTACTATATTTTGGCACTGGTTTGGTTGGTCTGGGTAAATTTGGCACTGGTTGAGAGCTACTGGTTGAAATAGTCTACTGGTTGAGATGACACGGAACCAAATTTAACTTATCAAGGAGACTATTATAGTTTTGAGTTATATTTAGGTTGAAGGTGAATCGGTGATCAGAATGACATGGAATACTCTTAAGTACACCTGAAGTTATACGTAGACTGTAAAGTATCCTAACCCGTTCACTCAGATGGTGACTTTTAATAGGTTATATGGCTACCTACATACGATTTTATTCAGAATAGGAAGTGTCTATGGTAATCAAAGGGACACAAAGCAATTTACTAAGTCCTTTCGTTCCAAGAAAGCATTTCTAAGCTTTATAAAATCGCTTAGTGGTAGCTGAAATAGTATTCAATTTGGCGTCATTTGTTTGAAAGGGTTAAATCTATGAGCGAATTGTTATATAAATAAATGAACCTGAATTATTGATTGTAACTGAACGCAACTTTTTTTCGAAACTGTTTGGGCATTGAAAGTGTTGTTGCTTAGTTATAAGAGCTATAAAAATTAACTTTATTGCCATCCGCATTCAAGGCCACGGGTATTTATGCACCGCTTGAATTCCATAAATAAATGGAATAGCTACCACCACCTCGTTTATATATATAAAAAAAAACAAAAAACAAAAAACGCATACTTGAACATAGTTTCTCAACATCTCCGGACAAGCCACATTATAGTAGAGGCAATTCGAAGATAATAGACAGGTTTTGAAATCAAGTTCATATACTATCGAATATGTTTTGCACAATTTCAAAAGATGATATCCTGTAGCACATAATCGAAAAACTCTAATAATTAAAATAAGGCGAATACCAATGAAAGTTTTAAATCGGACATATTAGAATAAACAGCGAGGACAAAAAACATTATACTGCACGCTCACCTACCCTGAGAGTTTCATAGAGCTCGAACAAGGAAAACGACGACAATTTCGGGTTAACCTCTCCCAAAAATCCAGCCTGGCCGGAATCTCCAAAGGCACCGCTCCCCCACTTAACCCATTATTACCGCCATTCACATTCTTGACCGGTTTTAAGACGACCTGATCGCAATCACGCGTCCTCTCCCGACACCACACGTAAATTCGGCCAGGAATGCTTGGTGTTGTCGGGTTGGGTTAGTTTAGGATAGGTTCGGTCTTGTTGGATTCACTGCCACTGGTTTGGGTGAGTTGGTTAGTTAAACTAGGACTTCAGAGGCTATCATACCTATTGGATTATTAAGCCAGCACACTGAAAGTCAAGATTAACGTCAGGACTGGAGCCTTTCTGCGATAACTCCAATCCCTTGGGTGTGTTGGGTTACGTAGGGATGGGTAAGCTCGGTTTTGATCCTGTGTATAGTTCGGGTGAAATAGGTTGACTTATATTAGATCTGTTTGAGTTCACTGTCAAGTTTGGGTGGGTCGTGTTGGTTGGATTATATCTGGTTGGGTTCATTGCCTAGTTTGGGTGGGTCGGGGATTAGGTTTACTGCCTAGTTTGGTTGGTTTGAGTTTGGTAGTGTCGGGTCAAGTATGCTTGGGGTGGGTGAGGCTGGGCTGAATCTGGTTCTGAGTCATGTTCAATAGATAGCTTGGTAAGGTTGAGTGCCTTTATTTGTCAGACTATTTGCTTCAAGTATTTGTGTGTCCTGCATTATTAGGTGGGCTCAATATGTGATCGAGTCAGATTTAGTGTCTGGTTGGGTTGGGTTCATTGTTGGGTATATTTGAGATTAAGGCTTGATCTGGTTCGTTGTGTGGTTTGTTGGGTTTGTTGTTTGGTTAGGTCCTTTACTGGTTTGGTCGATTTAAATAGATCAGGATTAGTTTCAAAGTTTGATTGGGTTGGGATCATTGTCTAACTGGGTTGAGTTCGCTGTACAGATGGGCCAGATTTGTTGATTAGTTTATGCGTGATATCTCGTTAATTTGTGATGAAGCAAGTGCCCTTCTACACACGCAATAGATGCCTATGATAATCTGTCATGAATGAATATTATAAAGTGTCAAATTATCCAATAGCCACCAGTGTGGATTTTTCTGCCACGATATTGTTTCCACCATATGAGATTATTATCTACCCGAACAAAGATCGAAATAGGTTTCCTATAACCTTGCTTAGAATTATGGGTATAGTTTACTACATGACCGAAAAATTAATTAGTTAATTAATATAAGACTTCCGAGGCTATCAACCCTTCTGGATTATTGAGCCAGCACACTGCAAGTCCACAATAGCGTCAGGACTGAAGCCCCTTTTCGGGAACTCCAGTTCCTTGACCGAAATAATTTAGTGAGTGTTAATAATGCAGAGAGGATTATAATTTGTTTTCAAGCCAGAATGGAACAACACAGTACCAGTGCAAACAGACAACTACAAATCTAGTCTCCAATGAGGGCAGAAAATAAACTAACTATCTCTGTCAGACTCCCAGTAACTGCAAATAATCGTACATCTAGTTAGAGTGCCCGTATTCATGTCTTGGACCCCCACTGAACACAGCTGCTCCGTGGACAGTGCGTGGCCCTACCTGGTAAGTAAACCTGGTAAGTGGCCTCTTATAACGACCGTCCGGGGTTTGTATTCCCACTGGTGCACCTAGTGAACCTATGATAAACTTAGGACGAGATGCATTGACGAATAATTTAGCCGAATTAATTATAGGAAATCATAGTTGTTTTAATATATTCCATAATTTTATCGTCACCCCAGTTTGTGGCAGGGAAAAACTCGAGCGAATATATAGACACTTATAACTACACACACACACGAATTGGAGCAAGATGAAACGCAGAATGTGATAAAGAACACCCTAAGTGCAAGTAAACAGCAACACGGTATTAAGGGGCGATTTCCACTTGAGGGATTATTTTCTTGACTCCTTTCTCCCTCATGTTTAGCCCCATTGTTTTCCTAATGTTAAGACGTTCGCCCCATTATTTTGACGATTTTAAGAACTTTCAACCCATTTCTGTCAATTTTAAGACCTTTCGTGCCATTTAGGTGTCAATTTTATCCTGGCGAGCGATAGCGAGCCTGTATTTTAAGAGGAACCGGCTTTCAGCCGGGACATTTTTCTACCGAAAAATGTACAAATTTATCTTGAAAGGGGCTCAAGGGGGTGTAATCTTAAGCTTGAAGGATATCTACGGACCAAACTAAAAACCTCCCCTTAATCTTGATACAGGTTGTGAACTGTATGTTATGAATATATGCTAACTAATAAGACAATAATGTCCCCTTGTATCAAATTTCATAATTATCCATGTACAGTTGGTAAGATATAAAGCTGAGACAAGTGCAATGAATGAGTGACGATTTTTGTTCTATGTGGACGAAGGAGACAAAAGGCACAGCTGCCTGCAACAAGTGCCCTTCCCCAGGTTGAAAGAGTGATAAAGCCGAAATCAAGTTACGTAGTGTGTTGGAAATCAGTTTGGTGACATTGATTAGAGTAGTGAAATGAATAGGAGGGAGAGGTGTTTGTGAGAGTTAGCTGGATTACTCTCTGTGTAGGTGAGGCACAAATAGAAACAGTGGGGGACGCCAAGGAAATGAAAAGTTCCAACAACTCCTTATCATATGTCTGTTTGGGTAACCGGTCAACTCAACCAGTAGACCATTTCAACCAGTAGCTCTCAACCAGTACCAAATCAACCAATACGGTTAGGTTAGGTTAAGTTAGTACTATATTTTGGCACTGGTTTGGTTGGTCTGGGTTAATTTGGCACTGGTTGAGAGTTACTGGTTGAAATGGTCTACTGGTTGAGATGACATGGAACCGTCTGTTTGGACTCCCTGGGTACTGCCCTGTTTGATTGGTGCCTACCATCTCCCCACTGCTGACTATGTATATATATATAGTTTGAAGGGGAGTTTATAAGCCTACCATTTTGCAATTATGGTTTCTGACCTGGGTAAGATTGTGTATTATCATCAATACTATACGTTAACTACGTATTAGATACTAACATGAAATAAAAAGAATTTGTGTGTATACAAATGCAAAGGTGTGTCTGTGACAGTTTAATCAATTAACCCGTTCACGCATTTATGACGCAGAGGTTGCCAGATTAGCAATAAGAAATATAGTTCTCTCACTCTTATAATTACCTCTCCAAAATTAGTTTTCTGCCCACAGCTAACTCAAAGACAACTGCAGAGGTTGAAGTAACTAAACTAAAGGTTTCTAAATACCCCTGATGGTAACAGAGGCTTTAAAGTATCCCCAATAGGCTCAAAATCGCGTCATATGTAGGAGAGGGTTAATAAAAACTAACAACTGTGATACTCTAATGCATCATTATACATGACAATATATCAACGAACGAATGATATTACTTGGTTAACTTTTCATCGAGCACTATTTGATTTTGGTGAGGTGTTCCGATAATTCTAGTCCTGATTGTATTTTGCTTCTGATATGAAAATCGTAAAGACCCTTTCCCACCTACAAGAATCAGGCGGCGACTTGCCACGAAACGCGTTCGTGGCCAATTCGGTATCCAAGTTATTATATTCTCAGGATACTCCTTGATGGCTCCTAGATCACCGTAATGTACTGTGGCATGTCGGCAAACGCCAGGAATATTTTGATCATGTTCGAAAATTCCCTGTTATGCGTCGATTTTTGGCCAGTCCATGAGCCACTTCCTGGCATTCCGTGCCGAATCCAAACTCATCCAAGCTAATTTTTTTGCTCTGGTGCAATGTATTTTTTTTTTTTTTTTTTTTTTTTGCAGCAACGGAAAACCGTGGAAAAAACATTACAAGGCCATATTATTGCATTGAACCGCACAGAATACCAAGAAGTGCCAAGATCTCTCTCTCTCTCTCTCTCTCTCTCTCTCTCTCTCTCTCTCTCTCTCTCTCTCTCCTCTCTCCTCTCTCTCTCTCCTCTCTCTCTCTCCTCTCTCTCTCTCTCTCTCTCTCTCCTCTCTCTCTCTCTCCATCCTCTCTCTCCTCTCTCTCTCTCTCTCTCCTCTCTCTCTCTCTCTCTCCTCTCTCTCTCTCTCTCTCTCTCTCGCTCTCTCTCTCTCCCTCTCCCTCTCTCTCTCTCTCTCTCTCCTTCATCAATCATATACCTTCCACTTCATCATAACCCTAATGTCAGTTGTTGTTAACATACAGCAAACAAATCCTCCCACTCTATCATTAGTATTTGTTTCTTATTCATAATATTCTAAGATTCTAATAATTCAAATTAATTATCACAACTTGTATTTAGATTAGAAACTTAGCCCACTTAGCTACAGATAACTTCTTAGTGTAACGTTAAGAGTTTTAGCTATTGAATATATTATGAAATATTGTAAAATTGTATACAAAGTTTAGAAGAACAAAAAATCAATGATATTCAAGGTCAGTGACGGAAGACTTTTATGGGGAGCACTCGACCCAAACTTTTCTAGGGAATTTGTTTAATTGCGGCTAAGGCTATGTACAGTATATGTGGTGGGGCCGCTGGCAAGAGGAATAACTGTACTGGGCAATTAACCTGGCTCTCTATATATAAGGTTTGGAAGCATAATCCGTGGTTCATCATGGCATCCCGGGGATTCCGTAGATGGTTTTTATTAGTTCCAAGCTCATATTTATTGCTCCGAAGGGTATTCCATAACTACATCGTAGCGCCCTCTACTTAACAGCGAAATTGGGGTCAAAATGCAGAATTCTTCATGATTTCCAGTTCGTGATAAGTCGACATGTGCTTCTTGTAGGTGGGAACGGAACTAACACGAACATTATACAGATATGTGTATATTAGGAAACTCCAATTGAAGAAATAAAGACCTCACAGGAAGTAAATTATCATAAAAAGCGCTATGTAATGCCTCTAGTTCAAGACAAATTTATGTCCCCATGGTTGTTCAAGAGAGATATATACTGTATACAGTATGTGTGTGTGGAGTCATAAAAGAAATACAAATAAGAGCAGTAGATGTTGGTGTATCCCGATTAGGGAAGGGAGTGGGTGGAAGTTAACTGTGCTGCTGTTTGCTGATGATACAGTTCTGTTGAGTGATGATGTGTAGGAGTTGAGTGGGTGTTTGGAGAGGAGTGTGGGAAATTGAACCTTAAGGTAAATGTGGAGAAGAGTAAGGTTATGGTCTTTGAAAGGGGTGCAGTCACAGAGTGTGAGGTGAGGTTGAATGGCCAAGTTATGGAGAATGTCAACTCATTTGAGTATTTGGGCAATGTGACGAGTAAAAATGGGGAACAATGAAGTGTGGGAGAGGGTACAACAGGTGGAAGAGGGTTGTAGGAATGCTAAACGCAGTGACAAGGAATGGGGTGCTGAGCATGGAAGTAAAGAAGTTATTGCATGATAAGTGTATCAATCCCGACATTGACTTACGGGATGAAGCATGGACGTTGTTGGAGAGACATAACTAAAAACTGAAAGGGGTAGAAATGAGTTACTTGAAAAGTGTGTACGGAGTTACAAGGGAAGATAGACAGACGAAGCAGGAAGTACGAGAGCCTTGTGGTGTGGATGTGCAGGAGTGTGAAAAGTTACACCTTGAGATAGTTCAATCATGTGGAACGTATGGGGAGCGTGAGAATAAAGAGAGCGTACGAGAGTAAGGTGGAAGGGCAGAGAGGAAGAAGTAGACCGAGAGTAAGGTGGAAGGTTGGAGTTGAGATGTATACGAGTGAGAGTGGTGTTGGGTAGGAGGAGGGACGCGGGATGACTGATGACAGAGGTGCATGGAGGCGATTTATTCGTGGTCGCCCTTCCGGGGTTAATGGCATCTAGCGATAGACAGATAGATAGCTAGAGAGATAGATAGATAGATAAATATAGATATAATTACTGCAAGTCAATATACACAGCAAACCCACGTACAACACGTAACTTATTTATTAAGGCGAGAGGCATACTCCCTGACAATACTAAATAATGTAAAAAGATATATCAGGAGTTAAATCAACGTTGAGGAACTAACAATTTGAAACATAAGTAAAGAAAGTCTACTGAAAATAATATACTTGCATATTATTTAATTATAAACGCCTGATTAATAAACATATGTGCTTTCTATTAGACTGTATTTACTCAATGGACAATTAGGATATCAATATGTTTACATTTTCTTCTGGTATAGCTATTCATGTTGCGCAATAAAGAAATATATAACCGTTCTTAGTCAATATATAACCGTTCTTAGTCAATATATAACCGTTCTTAGTCAATATATAACCGTTCTTAGTCAATATATAACCGTTCTTAGTCAATATATAACCGTTCTTAGTCAATATATAACCGTTCTTAGTCAATATATAACCGTTCTTAGTCAATATATAACCGTTCTTAGTCAATATATAACCGTTCTTAGTCAATATATAACCGTTCTTAGTCAATATATAACCGTTCTTAGTCAATATATAACCGTTCTTAGTCAATATATAACCGTTCTTAGTCAATATATAACCGTTCTTAGTCAACATATAACCGTTCTTAGTCAATATATAACCGTTCTTAGTCAATATATAACCGTTCTCAGTCAATATATAACCGTTCTTAGTCAATATATAACCGTTCTTAGTCAATATTTTATCATAATCAGTATTTTTTTCCGCTTGACCACCTCCCATATTTGGACACACCATCATCCTACTGTGGTCAGTCGCACCTGGTCTGAAATACATAGCTCACAACGCATGTATTAATGTATTGTCAAATTGTTTACTGTATGTCAGTCTAAATTATATATTACTATCTATCTTGTATCTACTTTTCAAACACTAAACCCCAACTGTATATATATTTGTAAATACCATGTAAGAAGAATAACCACGATCGGTGGAAATAAACTTTATTATTATTAGACTTCCCCTCACCTCCCCGGGGACCCTACTGTCCCTCTCCTTCACCCCCCCCCCCCCTCCCTCCCTCTGCCCTCATCCTTCAAGGATCAGGTTGCAAGTATTGGTCACTATATGTTTTACTTCATGTAAGACCTCGTGCTTACAGTTAAATATTCAGGCATGACCTAAACTTCTTAAATTACTTGGAGATTGATGGATTAATTGGCAGTACCTTCTCAACAGTTATACAATTGTTTGTTTTATCTTTCGATCTGAGAGAAACTTACAAGGCAATATAGTTTAACATAGTGGTAGCTATATTGAGGTTTAAAGGCCATCACGAAATCATTAATAAAGATATTGTTATGCTCCAAACAATTCTCACAAGCTAAATTAAGCTGTTTAGTGCTCATCAAAATGCATAAATAAAGGCGTAGTATAGATTAAAGGATATTTGATAGGTCGGCTCTACGGTATATAAATTAAATGGTGATGGTTTACAGTCCACAGTGTTTAAGGGGCGATAGTTCACTTTTTGGTCGATTTGTTTTTGTATGTATTCATTGTTTTTCTACTTTCCTCCCTAGACCTTCATCAAACTTTAAAACAAAAATCCATTAGATCCCCCTTGTAGATTAATTTGTACTATTTTTGGTAGACAAAATTACCGGCCGAAGGCCGATTCTTTAAAAATTACAGGCTCACTATCGTTCGCCAGGAAAAAAAAAACAATCGACACTTAAATAGCACAAGAGGTCTTAATATTGACAAATAAATGGAGCGAAAGGTCTTAAGATCGACAAACTAATGGGGCAAACATCTTAAAATATGAAAACTAATGGGGCTAGACATGAGGGAGAAGGGTGCCCAGAAAAAACGACCCATCTCCCCTTAAGAGGTTGACGGACGCCTTTATAAACCAGTAATGACGTGACATTTGATCCGCGACCACAGGTTCAGGGGAGCTGAGCCGTTTTTTCTGGTCCCCATTCTTCCTCATGCATATCCCTATTAGTTTTGAGATGTTAAGACGTTTGCCCCATTAGTTTGTCGATTATAAGAGCTTTTCCCCCATTGCTTTGTCAATATTAAGACCTTTCGTGCCCTTTAGGTGTCGATTTTTTTCCTGGCGAGCGAAAGCGAGCCTGTAATTGTAAAAGGAACCGGCCTTCGACCGAGAAATTTGTCTACCCAAAAATTTACAAATTAATCTCGAAGGGGGATCTAATGGATGTTTTTTTTTGTAAGTTTGATGGAGGTCTAGGGAGTAAACTAAAAAATAAATTAATATATAAATATATAGACCCCCACAAATAACCCCTGTCCCCTTAACTGGACCTCGGCTGCCACGCCACAAAATAAAAACAATCTCTCGTACAGTCAGGGTTCAAAGTCGCGTTATACCTTCACAACATTAACCCTTTGAGTACCAACGAGGTGTGTTGGATTATATGCTGGCTATATTTCGACGATATTTTGCAGCTTAGGAAGGTATCGGTGGTTGTCAAAAAGGGTTGGTCGAGATAGTTGGAAGCCTTTTTATGACTAGAGGTCCTTCCTAAGCTGAATAAAATCGTCTAATAGTTGACAGAATATGACGAAAAGGACGTCATTGGTACTGGATGGGTTAACGTATGAAATATCTACGGTTATCTCCAATTCAAAAGATGCGTCCACATGACGGTGTATAGTAACCCATTCGATCAGGCGAAAACTTATATATTTTGATAATGCAACAGCGAGAGGACTTTCTTAATTTTCAGAAAATAAAACTAGGAGTGAAAACTAACCCGCTAACTCTGAGAAGTTCTTACTAAGTTGAATCAATCGTCCGAGTGTAGGCAAAATTAAACATATATTGACGGTCATTTAATTTGTTAGTAGCGGTTAAATTAAACGAGACTCGAAGTCGAGGTGTTGCAGGATTAAATACACCACCTGTACATTGTCGTCACTAGCAGACAAGATTAACCCCTTCTGTACCGGCGACATCTCTTTAATGTTATTCTTGCTTATTATTCGACGATTTCATTAAGTTTAAAAAGGGCCTCTAGCAACTAGCAGGATTAAAACAATATTACTTAGCCCTATTTGCTGCCATAGATCCTTCTTAAGGGGAGGTCTCCACTTAAGGGATTTTTTTCTTGACCCCTTTCTCCCTCATGTTTAGCCCCATTGCTTTTGATATTATAAAACGTTTGCCCCATTAGTTTAGCGATTTTAAGAACTTTCACCCCATATTAAGACCTTTCGTGCCATTCAGGTGTAAATTTTATCCTGGCGAGCGATAGCGAGCCTGTAATTTAAGAGGAACCGGCTTTCGGCCGGGACATTTTTCTACCGAAATATGTACAAATTTATCTTGAAAGAGACTCAAGGGGGTGTAATTTTAAGCTTGATGGAGGTCTAGGGAACAAACTAAATACCTCCCCTTAAACTGCACACAGTCATCTAAACATAGCTAGAATCAAATTTACAAAACGTCTCCGGCACAGAAGGGGTCAAGGGCCTGGCCTAAAGATGCATATATCCACATTATGCGTTCAAACCCCGCCAAGGATTCATCACGATTCTTGAAATGAGGCTTGATTTATGGTTCTGCCTGGGCCGGAGAGTGGGTGTATCTTCTGCAACACAGTTCTAATCAATCGTACTGTACGCCTGAACACACGTCCCGCTGGCACAAAACTACTTTCAATCACGATGTTATATACATATTAGTGATCGGCTTAAATATCATACATTATACTAATTATGTAAAATATGGCCATGTGAGCAACTGTACATATGGCACCATCATCTCGTGTCTAAGTCACTCTCTACATATACTGTATACAAAAGGACTCTGATGAACTGTAGTTATTATAGTTATGCTACATTGCTGTGCCAGTGCACGAATAAGAAGAATATCAGAAGTGGGTTGCAGTAAATTAAACCAGGGACCAAGGATGGGAAGAAGGAAGGGAGGAGCGAAGATCTCCTCCCTTTACCCAGCCAGTCAGTGTCCGGTAATTGGCAATGGCATAAGGGTCACTCGTTTCAATTAAGGCGAGAAGAAAAGTGACAGTCGGTTGGTAGAAGGAGGGAGAGGAGGAGGAGGAGGAGGAGGATTGGTGAGGTAGATGACAAATTAGTAGAAAACAAATGGCGAGAGAGAGAACAGGAAACACAGAGTAAAATAGGAAGAGGACAGAATAGATTGGAGAATGTGGGGGTAGAAGAAGAAGAAGACAAAAATAGATACACTATTTGAGCTCGGTGGACAAGCCGGAGAAGGAGACTGGCAGAAGAGAGACTAAAACTAATATACAGATGAACAATTGTATGGTCAAGGGGAGAAGTGATAAAGCAGAAGAAGGCAAAATGGAGAAGAATAAAAACAGAGAGAAATAACAGTAAGAGAGGAGTGAAGGGAAGCAACAGACCGTAAAAGTAGAGAGAGAGAGAGAGAGAGAGGGATGAAAAAGGTAAGTGACGACAGGGGAGAAAGTTCGGAAAGAAGAAGATAGACAATACAGAAGAAGATAGACAATAAAGAAGAAGATAGACAATAAAGAAGAAGATAGACAATAAAGAAGAAGATAGACAATAAAGAAGAAGATAGACAATAAAGAAGAAGATAGACAATAAAGAAGAAGATAGACAATAAAGAAGAAGATAGACAATAAAGAAGAAGATAGACAATAAAGAAGAAGATAGACAATAAAGAAGAAGATAGACAATAAAGAAGAAGATAGACAATAAAGACGGAAAAGGCCATAGTGCTACAGTGACACAATTGAAGATTAACCCCTTCTGTACCGGCGACGTCTTTCTAAGTTTGTTTAAAGAGGGTGACCTGCTTTTTGTTATTTCTGTCCTTTTCTCTCTTTCTCTGGCTTGTATCCATTCGGCCCCATTTAGCCAACTATTTTAAGACGTTTATCCCCATCTAGGTGTCGATTTCTTCCTGGCGAGCGATAGCGAGCCAGCATTATATGAAAAAATCCGGCTTCGCCGGAGAATTTGTTTTATCGAAAATTTTACGCATTTAGCCTGCTGTCAAACAAGAATACAAAATATGCTGGCTCGCTACCGCTCACCAGTAAAAAATTGAAAACCTGGATGAGGATAAACGTCTTAAAACAGTAGGCTGAATGGGGCCAAATGGATACAAGCCAGAGAATGATAGAAAAGGAGAGAACAAAAACAGGTCACCCCCCTTAAGCTATATATAGACGATATTGTGCTGTTTACGAAGGATCTGTGGTAGTAAGAAATATTAAGTGAGATAGTTTGTAGCCTGGTAGTTACTGGAGGCCCTTTTTAAATGAAATAAAATCGTCTAATAGTAGCCAGAATAAAGTAAACCAATAAAAAGACGTTCTCGGTACAGAAGGGGTTAAAGTGAAAGAAAGAAACATGCGGAACAACTGTATAAGGAATAGAAGTATATTTATTAAGGCGATATCACACGAGCTCTCTTTCCGTCAATTTTTACCAGCAATTGTAGTCTGGAATGTTCAAATGTTCAGTTATATCATACATCAGCCACTTACCATTATCTACCATCAGTTTAGTTTCCGATGCCAATGTGAAAGAGCCTCAAAATATTACGAGGAAAAACTTGCTCATCGAAAATTGCCGGAAAAAGCGCTCGTGTGACACCAGCTTTTTCTTCACCTACTTCTTCCTACCCACTTTGTCATCCCTGTCCAACCTCTTACTTCCCCGCTAACCCTTTAATCAAATAATGTGTGGGGTGAAGAAATTAAAAAGAGATAGATAGATAGAGAGAGAGCGAGAGAGAGAGCAAGAGAGAGAGAGAGACAGAGAGAGAGAAAGAGAGCAAGCAAGAGAGAGAAAAAGCAAGAGAGAGAGAGAGAAAGAGATCAAGCAAGAGAGAGAGAGAGAGAAAGAGAGCAAGCAAGAGAGAGAGAGAGAGAGAGAGAGAGAGAGAGAAAGAGAGCAAGCAAGAGAGAGAGAGAGAGAGAGAGAGAGAGAGAATAAAATTAATATAATACAGTAAGAAGAGAAGAAGATAAGGCAAGTGAAGAAAAGGACTAAATACACCAACAGCACACAAGGGCAGAAGAACACACACACAAGATACACAAGAAGGGCGACGATAAAGCAGGCGACGAATATGACTCCACATCCGAGAGTTTCACAGTCGACCCAAATTAACCCCTTCACTAAAGGCGGTGCCACACGAACGATTTTTTCCGTCAATTGTTGTCTGGCTGCTTCAAAATATAAGTTCCATAAGAAATAAACTGCCTAACCTAATCTACTTTCGATCTAGTTGCCGATTCCAATGTGAAAGAGCCTCAAAATATTACGTGGAAAAACTTGATCATCGAAAATTGTCGGAAAAAGCGCTCGTGTGACACCAGCTTAAGGGGAGATTTCCACTGGAGGGATTTTTTTCTTGACCCATTTCTCCATCATGGGTAGCCCCCCATTGATTTTATATTTTAAGACGTTCGCCCCATTAGTTTGGCGATTTTAAGAACTTTTGACCCATTTCTGTCAATTTTAAGACTTTTCGTTCCATTAAGGTTTCGATCTTTTCCTGGCGAGCGATAGCGAGCCTGCAAGTTAAGGGGAATCGGCCTTCGGCCGGGACATTTTTCTACCGAAAAATGTACAAATTTATCTTGAAAGTGGGTCTAGGGGCTGTAATGTTGAGCTTGATGGAAGTCTAGCGAACTAACTAAAAACCTCCCCTTAAGAGACGTTCTTCCTGTGATGAAATACATCGTCTGGTCGTTCTCCGAATACAATAGAAGTGTTCATCGTATTGAAGAGGTACATAATTTCCTACGCTTGTATTCTTAAACATTTATTTCCCTTCGTAGCGCCTGATACCCAATTGACGACTGGAGAGTTTCAGGCCATAAGGAAGTTGGAGCCGTAAACATCGATATAAAACAGAAAATCAATGATTATGTAGGTTTCTGATTGATAGAAAGTATGATAAATTGGGTTTTATATGAGATTATAAATGTACTGCCACCGAATTATAGCTGGAAATACTGCTTAATGGTGATGTCTAGAGCTCCAACTTCCTTATAGAACGAATCTCGCAAGTGGTGAATAAATAATGTAGGGATGAGTGTTGTATACAGAGATGAGACGGATTAGCATTCCCATGTTTAAGGGGAGATTTCCACTGGAGGGATTTTTTTCTTGACCCCTTTATCTCTCATGTTTAGCCCCATTGCTTTTGATATTTTAAGACGTTCGCCCCATTATTTTGGCGATTATAAGAACTTTCGCCCCATTTCTGTCAATTTTAAGACTTTTCGTGCCATTTAGGTGTCGATTTTTTCCTGGCCAGCGACAGCGAGCCTGTAATTTTAGAGGAACAGGCCTTCGGCCGGGAAATTTTTCTATCGAAAAATGTACAAATTTATCTTGAAAGGTGGTCTAGGGGCTGTAATGTTAAGTTTGATGGAAGTCTAGCGAACTAACTAAAAACCTCCCCTTAAAAGTTAACGTCAATCTTCGAACTATTTCGTCTGTTAACAGTGCTGCGACGATAAATATTTTATAAAGAATAATTTCTAGTCTCAAGATCTATCTATCTATTGCCAGACGGTCTGATCTCCGAAGTGGTAGCCACGAACGAATTACCTCCATGCACATCTGCATTCTGCCAATGGAGCCCCTCCTCCCACCCAACACCACTCTCACTCATATATCTCTCGACTCCCTCCTTCCACCTAATTCTCAATCTGCTATTCCTCTCTGCCCTTCCACCTCACTCTCGTACACTCTCTTAGGTCTGTCTCTCGATGCCCATACGTTCCACAAAACCGAACCATCTCAAGGTATTCCTGTTCACACTCTCCTGCACATCCACATCCCCACCACAATGCTATCGTACTTCCTCAATCGTCTGAATATCTTTCCATGAAACTCCACATGCACTTCTCAAGTAACTACTTTCCATCCCTCTCACTCTTAATTTATGTCTCTTCAACAATGTCCATGCTTCACTCCCAAAAAATAAATTAATATTTAAATTAATAGAAAAAAACACTACCCCCTTTTAATAGTCGCAAAAAGACAAACACAATATATAAACGTTTTTTATTCATAAGTATACAGTATAGGCATGAAGATGCCAATTGTAAATAAAAAGGGGTGAATAATCTAAGGAAACAGCTCACAAAACAAAGTTGATAGATGAAAGGAGGCATTAAATTCTTCAAGCTTTCTTGTAGATAAGTAGTCGTGACAATGTAATCTAAAAAATATGATGAAGAAGGTTGAAAAAACAGTCTACAGATGATAAAAAGTTTCGCAGATACAGGCTGTAAACAAACAAAGAAGAGGGATGAAAAAGCCAGAGCAAAGAACGACGCTAACCAAACGGAACCGTAAGACGAGGCGCTGAGCAAACAGGGAGGGAAACAAGTGAAAGACGAGTAGAAGAGGGCGCAAAAAGTCTCCCTCCTCCTCCCTCACTGTCTCTTTAATCATGGTATATCTCTATCACCATCTTGGTCCACTGGGGTCTCCTTCCCACATCTCTCTCTCTCTCTCTCTCTCTTTCTAGTTATCGCTCTCTCGCTCTCTTTCTATTATCTCCCTCTCGCTTTCTTTCTAGTTATCTCTCTCTCACTCTCTTTCTAGTTCTCTCTCTCTCTCTCTCTCTTACAACTAATTCAATATATCTCAACCACTTAACTCCTTCCATCTTTATGCTTTTAACTTCTTTGATATTTTGGTCCTTTCCTAGGCCTTTATATTCCTTTCCATCTCTTCTTCGGTATAATCAACCTTTCAACTCTATTCTCTTTCTCTCTTCTATCTCCCTATCTCATCAATCTCTCAACCACTAAAACTAATGTCACCACCACTATCACCACCACTACCACCACCACCTCCTCGATATATCAGTTCTCGACAACATCCTCAGTCACTCAACTACTCAACTAACTTTTCTATACATAATGTGTCTCCTTATTCTCTTTACTCTCAATGATATGGGTCGAAGTTGAATATTATTTCAGCTATCTAGAAACAAATATTCAACCTATAAATGAAGTTCAATGGATCTGTATATGGATCTGTATATGGTTCTGTATATGGATCTGTATATGGTCCTTTTCAGCCATCTGATTCCTAGATGCCTTTCATTATGGATCTGTATATGGATCTGTATATGGATCTGTATATGGATCTGTATATGGATCTGTATATGGATCTGTATATGGATCTGTATATGGATCTGTATATGGTCCTTTTCAGCCATCTGATTCCTAGATGCCTTTCATTAAGGGGAGATTTCCACCTGGAGGATTTTTTTTCTGAACCTCTTTCTCCCTCATGTTTAGCCCCATTGCTTGTGAGATTTAAAGACGCTTGCCCCATTAGTTTGGCGATTTTAAGAACCCTCGCCCCATTTCTGTCAATTTTAAGACCATTCGTGTCATTTAGGGGTCTATTTTTTCCTGGCGAGCGATAGCGAGCCTGTAATTTAAGGGGAACCGGCCTTCGGCCGGGACATTTTTCTACCGAAAAATGTACAAATTTATCTTGAAAGGGGATCAACGGGGAGTAATTTTAAGCTTGATGGAAGTCTAGGGAATCAACTAAATACCTCCCCTTAACTGAACACAATCGTTTGCAGTTAACCATAGGATATACTAAAAGTCGTCAGCTGAGAGTGAAAGCGTGTACCTAAACAATTTAAGAACGTTAATATATTCTGATAAACATTAAATGGTTATTTCCAGGTTTGGAATGATCTGTAAACCCCTATGTACCGTCGACGTCTTTTTCATTTAAGGAGAGATTTCCACTTGAGGGATTTTTTTCTAGACTCTTTTCTCCCTCATGTTTAGCCCCATTGCTTTTCTAATTTTAAGACGTTCGCCCCATTATTTTGACGATTTTAAGAACTGTCGACCCATTTCTGTCAATTTTAAGACCTTTCGTGCCATTTAGGTGTAGATTTTACCCTGGCGAGCGATAGCGAGCCTGTAATTTAAGAGGAACCGGCTTCCAGCCGGGACATTTTTCTACCGAAAAATGTACACATTTATCGTGAAAGGGGCTCAAGGGGGTGTAATTTTAAGCTTGATGGAAGTCTAGGGAATCAACTAAAAAACTCCCCTTAATGTCAGCTACTTTTAGATAGTTTTTATAAGGCTTAGATGGATATGTGGTAGTTAAAAGGGTTCAAAGAGATAGTTTGTTGCCTTTTGATTGGTACAAGTCCTTCCTATGTTCAATAAAATCGTCTAATAGTTGCCAGAATATAATTAAAAGGACATTAATGGTACAGAAGGGGTTAATGGTTCATACTCTAAATACATCCGCTTCCTTTATTATATCAACCAGCATTAACCAACTTATTTACTTACAAAACAAAAAAGTAAAGGTTATTGAATTCCTCCTCACAATTATTCCAGTCTTTAAATTATATTGTCCTGGTTTAATAGTCTACTAACCAAATTGTCTAACGAAATTATGATTCATGAATAGTGGTACTCAACCAATGCTCGCTCGCTCTCTCTCTCTCTCTTTACGAAGAGCGTCTTAGAGAATTAAATCTATTTCCTTTAACCCAGCGCACTCGACTTAATTCAAGTGTTCTCTCAAAGGCATCGACAATATGAACTGTAGTAAGTACTTCACTATCGACCAATCTAATTACACGCGGGGAAACGGTTGCAAAATTATTGGTCTCTCTCGCACGAATCTAAGAATTTCTTCTTCAATCGAGTTGTCAACTTGTGGAATGGGCTTCCCCGAGACGTTATAGACTCGTTGATTCATTTAAACTCCGCTTAGACAAATATCTCGCATAAAACCCGCGACTGACTGCGTTTGTAAATAAATCTCTCCCCTCTCTCTCTCATATTCCCCTACTAACTTCCTAGTCCTGCCACGTTAGTGGCAGGGCAGTAGTTCCCTTTCCAATGTTCCCTTACCCACTCTAAACCTCTCTCTCTCTCCTCTCAGTGTTTTGGAGGACAAGCACCTAGAAGGGTCACTCTCTCTGTTGTTGCTCTCTTTGTACTCTCTCTCTCTCTCTCTCTCACTCTCTCTCTCTCTCTCTCTCTCTCTCTCTCACCCAGTACAATGGAGATAAATGAAGTGCGAGAAGTGTGATGGTGTGTGAGCAAGGGCTATAATTATAAGGCCGACTGATGGCTGCCCTGACAAAACACCAGCAACATTACGTCGTTAAGGATCACGGATAATACAATATCTTGGGTGTTAACATTCAAGGGGAGATGGGCCATTATATTTGTTCATTTGTATATGTTTTTATCAGAATTTTAGTGTCCTCCTTCAACCTCCATCACACTTTAAAAAATACCCCCTATACCCCCCTTCAAGATATATGTGTATATTTGCCGGTTCCTCTTAAAATTACAGACTCGCTGTCACTTGCCAGGACAAAAATCGACACATAAATGGCACGAAAGATCTTCAAATTCACAAAAAAATGGGGCTAAAGGTGTTAAAATCGCCAAACTAATGGGCCGAACGTCTTAAAATCTCAGGGCTAATAGAGCTAAACACGAGGGAGAAAGTGGTCCAGAAAAAGCAACCATCCCTCCTGAAGCAACAAGAAAATTGATAGGCATGGGTAAACTAATGATTCCATTATAAAACAACTGTGATGCATACAAACAGTTAACTCAAATATGAAACTAATTCATCTTTCAAAATGTCCTTGAGAATTGCGGTTAGAATTTCCAAACCTATTTAAATATTTGAAATGATCTTACGCTATGTATTGTTTGGAAAATCTACATTAAGGGGAGATTTCCACTTGAGGGATTTTTTTCTTGACCCCTATGTCCCTCATGTTTATCCCCATTACTTTTGAGATTTTAAGACGTTCGCCCCATTAATTTGGCGATTTTAAGAACTTTCACCCCATTTATGTCACTTTTAAGACCTTTCGTCTCATTCAGGTGTCGATTTTTCCCTGGCGAGCGATAGCGAGCCTGTAATTTAAGAGGCACCGCATTTTTCTACCGAAAAATGTACAAATGTATCTTGAAAGGGGATCTAGGGGGTGTAATTTTAAGCTTGATGGAAGTCTACGGCACACACTAAAAACCTCCCCTTAAAGTAACGAAGGGCTTTACATTTTGTATAGTCTCTCCTACGAGTAATACTGGTGATACAATACTTGCCTGAACGTGAATATCTTCCTAGATCCCAGGAATGAAATAATGGACGACAAACTGCTGGGAAATAATTTGTGTGAACTAATAATAATGGTTAACGATGTAAGGATAGTATTAAGCGAATAATGGTATCAGTTAAATAAATCACAATGTTGAAAATATACTAACCCTTCCAGCACGATTATGATTATTTTGTCTCTTTCTGGTTGCCATTAAGCGATTTTCTTATGCTTATATTCAGATTTTGGGACTTGCTGGGGTAAACATTATTTCAAATGACCATCTAAATAATGTAAGTCCTTCTTAAGCGGAGTAATATAGACTAATAATAGTCAGACTAAAAGGAAAACAATAGGCATTTACAA
Organism: Paralithodes platypus; assembly: GCA_032716605.1. Lineage (NCBI taxonomy): Eukaryota > Metazoa > Arthropoda > Malacostraca > Decapoda > Lithodidae > Paralithodes > Paralithodes platypus. The sequence goes on along the minus strand of CM064502.1, from coordinate 52,064,137 downwards.
ACTAAAGGGGTTAATGACACATTAATTTTTTTTTTTTTAGTATAAAACTTAAGTAATATTTTTGTCCCATATCAAAATATTTACATCAATGTTAAGGGCAGTGTTGCAAGGAGTGACTGGTCCCCTTCTCTAGTACGCATTCCGCTGTCGCCTGTGTATACATTATAAGATTACACTTACATGCTGCAGTAACTCATGGGGTGGGAAGGGAGGGGGGGGAGGGGGGGGGGGGAGTGAGAGGAGTGGAGAGAGACAAAAAGGGAAGACAGAATTCAGATGCAAAGACAGAAGATAAAAGTAGATGAAAGAGATAGCTTTAATGGGAGAGTGAGTAATGTTATTTGGCGTGTTCTTATGCATAGCAATGTATCGCGGAAATATTATATTAGATACTGAAAATGGTGCTACTTTCTACTTAAGCTTTAAGAACTAATAATAGCTAACTACAAAAATGCACTTCACTCGTAAAGCATGCTTATTATATATGCAAACGAAAAGGAAACAAGGAAAGTTGATATTTCAATCATAATTTTAATATGATTGACACTCATGGACTTAAAAGTCTGTGAACAGATAATAATTTGGTCTATCATATCTTAGTATTAACATTATTTCCACTGTATTAATATATGTATATCTAATAATAAAGAATACTTGCACATTCCCTCTGCAATATCCTGTTGCATATTTAATATTCGAACAAAACATCAATAAATAAGGAAACACGATAAGAACAATGTCAATAAAAATGGGAAGGCACGTTACTTCTAATCAGGTGACGCCAATTTATGCTTTGTTCTGAATTCTGACTAACTCCTGCCAATTGCACTCAATTATAAAGGACCTGTTTGGATTTGAAGATGTAATTAAATAAATGTTACCCTTTCATTTTTAGAGGTTCTTAATAAGCCGAGTATCATAATTTGTCTGTAACAATAAGTCATGTGAAATTAATGTTGATTGATTGAAGTATGCATATCGTCGTGTGATTGATGGAGTTAAAAGAAAAAGTAGGATACACAGGTAGAGGCGAAAGCGTGTTATGTCAATCAGTGGGTTGAATTTGCCATATGAGTTTGATAGAGACAAAGTATAAGAGTTGAAACAGAAAATAGTAGCAACATTGACAGTGGTATGGCTTAGCATGTTTATTGTCGTTACTGACTATGCGTTAACATGTGAGCATCCGTCCCACATACTACTCTACTGGCAGAGAGGATTCCACAGATGACCGTGGACACTGCACAACTTGTAACCTAATGATATTGGCCTTTTCTGTTTACGAGAAGATTTTGACCTTCTGCCTTTTGATCTTGACATAAAATAGGCTATCATCCAAGCACTATTCTCGACACACACACACACACACACACACACACACACACACACACACACACACACACACACACACACACACACACACCACACACACACACACACACACACACACACACACACACACACACACACACACACACACACACACACACACACACACACACACACACACACACACACACACACACACACACACACACACACACACACACACACACACACACACACACACACACACACACACAGTACGCTTACTGTTCTATGCCTCTGTCAGTAAATACAATTACAGTTTAAGACACAGTACCAACTGAGCATACACCATAGTCAGGATGCTTAATCAATGCCATTATCGCTATACGATCACAAATGGGTATCTTTATGAAAAAAAGTATTGTAAATTTATCCCTCCATATTCAAACATCCAAAAGTAAGAAGCTTAGGGGGGTCACCTGCTTTGTTTTCTCTTTATATCCTTTTCTCTCTTTTTCTGGCTTGTATCCATTCGGCCCCATTCAGCCAACTGTTTTAACACTTTCTCTGCGGGGTGTTTTGGGCTATTTAGGTCATATTCAGGCACTCCTGAATGATTAATCAAGCATCTGCATTAAATAGTCTGTATTCTGCCAAAAACTAGGCCAAAATAGCTTCAAAATGAGACCAGAACGGGCCTCGTACGTGGCATGGTTCACCCGCAGGGGTGCCATAGAAACTCGGGAAACCCGCTATTTGTTGGCACTCGCTCGCTTGGCAACACTGTTGTGAGAGACCCGCGCGAGACACAGTCTACCTCAGTGGGCCGCTGGCTGCTCTGAGGGTCGGAGGTGGGCCTCTCACGCTCCCGCCCACTGACACTCAATTTTTACGGTTTTTACAGGCTTTTAAAGCCTGGAAATTGCTGCAAATTGCCAAGACATTCCAGAACGTCACCTGCAGGGAAAGGGTTAAGACGTTTATCCCCATCCAGCTGTCGATATCTTACTGGCGAGCGATAGCGAGCCAGTATTGTATGGAGAAACCCGGGTTCGCCGGAGACATTTTTCTATCAAAAATTTTACAAATTTAGCTTGCTCTCAAAACAAAAATATACATATGCTGGCTCACTACCGCTCACCAGGAAAATATTGACACCTGGATGGGGGTAAACGTCTTAAAACACTAGGCTGAATGGGGCCGAATGGATACAAACCAAAGAGAAAGGGAGAGAAAGGGAGAGAAAGAGAAAAAAAGCGAGGTGGGCTCCCTTAACTTACTCGTCATTCTAAGCCTGTATGAGACTGCCTCTTCATATAGGTAATAAATATAGGAACTTCCTTGGTCACCAAAAATTGCATGTTACGCTTTAGTTAAAGTAGAATAATAATTCTACAGCTGTTAACACTAATAGCTAGGTACCCATTTAACCCAGTATCGAATACACACGAGGCAATGCGATGTTTGATTATCTTTCGATTTCATTCAAAACTTGGCTCTAAGGTTCAAGTAGTCACATTGGTATAACCTTATTAGTGATACTATTACTTAGTCTCTCTCTCTCTCTCTCTCTCACCCGAACCGACGTCCTTTTAATTGGCTACATCAAGAGCGTGTCAAGTCCTTCTCGTCCACCTCCTCCTTCTTCTTCAAAAGTGACGCAGTTAAACGGGGTAAGATGGCTACGGTAAGGCAACACCCTGAACCACCACAACCCGGCGTGTGTGGCACTAAACTGGCACCCCATGGCACTGCTCTGGTTACTGGGGTTGAGGCCTGGCACGTTATGGATGTGACAGCGGGAGAAAGGAAGGTTGATTCTACTCGGTGTACGGTATACGAGTGGGATTTACGCGGGGGTGTACAATTGATTTATGGTACCGAGTGGCTTGTGTTGTGGGTGTGTGTGGCTGTGTGTGGGTGTGGGCTTTAGAAAAGAAAAAAAAAATAGAAGGAAACATGCTTACATTACTGAAATGTTTGTGGACATGCAGTAATGCAAGTAATGGTCACTCTTCTGTAAATCTAAAATGGCTTACTTAAGGGGAGGTTTTTAGTTAGTTCGCTAGGCTTCCATCAAGCTTAATATTACATCCCCTAGACCCCCTTTCAAGATAAATTTGTAAATTTTTCGGTAGAAAAATGTACCGGCCGAAGGCCAGTTCCTCTTAAATTACAGGCTCGCTATCGCTCGCCAGGAAAAAATCGACTCCTAAATGGCACGAAAAGTCTTAAAATTGACAGAAATGGGGCGAAAATTCTTAAAACCGCCAAACTAATGGGGCGAACCTCTTAAAATGTCAAAAGCAATGGGGCTAACCATGAGAGAGAAAGGGGTCAAGAAAAAAAAATCCTCAAGTGGAAACCTCCCCTTAAGAATGGGAAAGGGGTGGGACCTTCTATTTTTGTTTTCCCTAAAAAAAAGTGGGTTTTAGAATAAGAGTATGTTACAGAGGAAAATAGGCCATGCGATCCCATGTACATTTTAACTCTATCTACATATCTTGCATTCAACTCTAATGTCAGATTGACATTGTAGACTTGTTTATGCTATCGATAGTGACAGATTAACCACTTCTGGCAATCCTCATCAAGTAATGCATCAAGGATAAGTCAATATGTAATTTATGTAGAAACAGCATTGCCTTTGTCAACCCTGACACTGTTTGTGTTACTGTCGAATAGAATACTTGGTGCATTTGAAGAAGCAGAAGAAATTATCTGATTAATATGTATTCAAAATAAAGGAGAGAAACAAACACAACTGCTAGTAAGCAATACAAATCATCAATGAATTGCAGAATTTGGTGTGTTGTCTGTGTTTGTTCGCTGTTTTGTCTTGTGTTTTGTGTTTTCCTGTTCTTGCTCTGTCTTGAGTCGGCCACCCCCAAGAAAAAAACAAAAAACAAAAAGTAATAAAATAGAGGAAAAAAAAATAGGAAAAGTGGAGATTGGGCCTGAGCGTATAGAATATAGAATACATGAACGCATACACATAATAGGAGCTATATAAATATAATATAAATAAATATATAACACTTTGTATAGGACCAAACCCGTGCCGTCATAGACTGCTGGGGAATTGATGGATATGTGAAGAACTTGGTCCTTCATAACTTTGCCATAACGTGATGACGCTATGCTATGGCATCATCACCCTAATAAACTTAACTTTAATGGGCGTATATATTTCCTCATTTATATATATTTAATCATGTTTTTAGTTTCCTCCCTAGACCTCCATCGAGCTTTAAAAAAAAAAAAACCCTCCCAAAGACCCTCCTTCAAGATAAATTTGTATATTTTTCGCTGGAAAAATTTCCCGGCCGAAGGCCGGTTCCTCCTAAATTACACCTAATGACACCTAAATGACACGAACAGTCTTAATATTGACAAAGAAATGGGGCGAAAGGTCTTAAAATCTCCAAACTAATGGGCCGAACGTATTCAAATATGAAAACTAATAGGACTAAACATGAAGAAGATGAGGGCTCCATCCACGTTCAGAATACGCCGGTATAGATGATAAAGACATTGAAAGAAACCAGTGGGGAAGAAGCAGACGAAGCTACCCTGACGATGTACAGACTGGCAGGCATATAATATTTTGTAACCCAGTTCTGAACACTCTTACATTATAGCAACATCGGGTCTCTCCTGGCAGAATACCTTGCTGGTTCTCTTTTAGCATCTTGATCTGTATAATGTTGATAGATCTGGATGAGGAGTAGGCTATGTGTGGAGTGACGCGAAGAGACTGATTGAGGAATGAAGACTTATGTAGGAGAGTGGGACAACAGGAACCCTTATGAGCTAGAGCGAAATAGGCTGAAGTCCACTGGTAGGTTAGGTTAGGCTACACTGAGTAATCTAGGCATTATCATGTGCACAGAAGTTATAGACTTACTATTTACATAATATAGTATTAGTATTCTTATTTTTTATTCATTCCACTCTCAACATTAAACACCTCTCAATTAAATTATTGAAAGCATGTGATCGTCCCGGGATTCGAACCTGGGTTACCACATACATATCTTACACTCTAATCATCACACCATCAAGACAGTTATATGGCAGAGAAGTAGTTCTCTAACATCTGGACGTGTTGTCAACTGTATGAAAGGCTGTAACTGGGTTGGCCATAACCCTTTGAGTACCAGCGACGTGTGTTGTATTTCGTTCTAGTTATAGTTAGATAATATGATGCAGCTTAGGAAGGATCTGTGGTAGTTAAAAGGGTTGCTTAAGATACTTTGAAGCCCTATTACTGCTGGAGGTCCTTCCTAAGCTGAATAAAATTGTCTAATAGTTGCCAGAATATGATGAAATGTATGTCCCTGGGTACTGGGTTGGCTATAATAACTAAATGTATGTCCCTGGTACTGGGTTGGCTATAATAACTAAATGTATGTCCCTGGTACTGGGTTGGCTATAATAACTAAATGTATGTCCCTGGTACTGGGTTGGCTATAATAACTAAAGAGAGGTTTGAGGGATGGAGGTGGCGGCGGTAAGACAACACCCCCTTGGGAGGAACACCTTCAACAGACATCATAGTTTGTCTCCCGCAGCACTTTAAGGGGGTCACCTGCTTTTACTTCTCTTTCTCTCCTTTGCTCTCTTTCTCTAGCTTGTATCCATTCGGCCCCGTTCAACCAACTGTTTTAAGACGTTTATCCCCATTCAGGTGTCGATTTCTTCCAGGCGAGCGATAGCGAGCCAGCATTGTATGGAGAAATCCGGCTTCGCCGGAGACATTTCCTATCGAAAAAAGTTCAAATTAAACTTGCTGTCAAAACTAAAATATATATATGCTGGCTCGCTACCGCTTGCCAGGAAAATATTGACTCCTAGATGGGGGTAAACGTCTTCAAACAGTAGGCTGAATGGGGCCGAATGGATACAAGCCAAACAGAGAGGGAGAGAAAGAGAAAAATAGCAAGGTGGGCCCCCTTCAAAAGACATCATAGTTTGTCTCCCGCCGGTATTTGTTGACTCAGCGCCGTCAGGTGAGTGAAGGGCAAGACAAATGGCTGAGCTCATTTGGCGATCCCGGGTGTACAAGGGGGAGGGGCGGAAGGAGGGGGAAGGGAAGGGGAAGTGTGCGGGAAGGAATGGGGAAGCAGGGAAGGATGGAACAGGGAAGAGGAATGGAAGTAGAAGGGAGGGGCGGAAGGAGGGAGAAGGGGAAGTGGGCGGGAAGGAATGGGGAAGCAGGGAAGGAAGGAGGAATGGAAGTAGAAGGGAGGGACGGAAGGAGGGGAAAGGGGAAGTGTGAGGGAAGGAATTGGGAAGCAGGGAAGGACGGAAAGGAAGGAGGAATGGAAGTAGAAGGGAGGGACGGAAGGGAGGGGAAGGGGAAGTGTGCGGGAAGGAATGGGGAAGCAGGGATGGACGGAAAGGGAGTAGGAATGGAAATAGAATGAAGAAAACAAAAGGGAAAAGGCAAGTCTAAGGGATGTTCGGGCAAAGAGGGAAGGTGAGGAAAGGATAAAAAGGAATGGTGAGGAAGGGTAAGGAAAGGAAATGGGAAAGATAGGAAGGAGGAGAAGAATAGGAAAGGAAGGAAGGAAGGAGTGAGGGGGAAGGGAAAGGAAAGAAAGGAAGGGGACATAAATAGGAAGGAAGGACGAAGGTGGAATGAATGGGAGTGGAGGGATGGAGAAGGAAATGGATGGAAGGAAGGAAAGGCCATGAGATGTAAGGGAAGGGAATGGGATGCTGGACAAGGAGTGAATTGAAATTAAATAGATGAGAAGGAGGCAGAGGGAATTGGATGAAAAGGAGGGCAAGGAATAGGTTGGAAGGGAAGGAGGGATAGGGATGGAAGATAAAGGAAAATGGATAATAGTCAAGGAGGGAAGAGAAAGAGATGGAAGGAACATAAACTAGATAGGTGAGGAAAGAAGGAAATGGGAAGGAGGGAGAGGGAATGGTATGAAAGGGAAGGCAATGGGATGGAAGGATGGAAAATGGGATGAAAGGGAAGGAGAGAGAGGGAATGGGATGGGAGAGAGAGGGAATGGGATGGAAGGAAGGGAAATGGGAAGGAAGGAGAGGGAATAAGATGGAAGGGAATGACATAGGACAAAAGGATAGGAAATGGGAAATTAAGGGAAGGATGGAGAAGGATAAGAAGGATAAATTCTGACTTTAAGTGTTTGAAGCTACTTGACAATGAATCGTATGTTCTCATTAATTCTTTACCTAATATCTACCTTTCGAGGATTCCCTTGTGCTGTTCGAGGGGTCATATTTGGACCAAGATTTGTGCCTTAGACTGTAGACTTAATGACGTATTTCACGAGAGCTTGTATCGTCAATGTATTATTTGCAACTGTATTCTGGCAAAATGTATAGAATTTAATGCACTAGTATTGGCAACTTTCATGGAGGTAATTTCTAATAGGTGATACAAATCTTGTAAATGTGCATTTCGGAAACAGCGTTGCGGAAAAAAAGTTAAGGGCAAATAATGATCTTCAACCAAACCGTATCCTCGACAATAAACTACGGTCGCATTCTTAGATCCTTGAATACAGTGGCACTAATGATAATTATATTTTGGCTATTGGATTATAATACGCAAAATAGGAGGAACCTGTGGAAATCAAAGGGATCACGAAGATAGTAGATACCACTTTGAGTTTTAAGTGATTTCTAACGAGAACCTGAGGGCATCATTGTACCGATGAAAAGGAAGATATGAAAGACAAATTTGTCTACAGCCTACAGGCCCACGGCGCCATTGTGCCGAAAGCATTAAACATGTTAGAAAGGTGTTCTGCTTAATGGCGAAAGAAAACTTAATGTACTGAGTGCTTACACTTAACACATTACAAATATATATCAACGATTTTATAGACTGCGATATATTTGTGTTTCTATTTCCTCAAGGCAAGGATATCCACTAGGTCTTTCATTATATATTTCTGTACCCGGTCAGTGGCCATATGTTGCTACCTCTCAAACCTAGTGTCTCCACTGTTAACTTCGTGTGTGCAACAGATAACATAATTCTAAACTGTAATCAAACTGGTAAGCATAAACAACATGTAATAACGTTTTGGGGTAACAACTTGAACACTTTTTTCCCGACTTTTTGGAACAATTTTACGAATGTTATATAAATGTATTCCATAGTTAATGCAAAAAATAGATAAGATAATTAAATACGTATTCAAATATTCTAAAACTGTGTACCAGAATACACACTGAAAATCGAGATCGTAGGTTGTGATGTCCTGCCCCACCCAGGGACCAGCGAGCGACTTGTCACGCCCTTGAAGTAAGCCAAAAGAGTGACGACAGGGTTCACCGTGTTCTCCTGAGGGGGCCTGGAGCTCGGGGGGCGGTAGTGACATCATTTTTGCTAACCCTTACTGTATCGGCGACGTCTGTTTGATTTTACTTTGGCTACTATTAATCGATTGTATTCCGTTTAGGAAGGACCTCAAACAATAATAAGGCTTCAAACTATCTCAATCAACCCATTTTACTACCCCAGATCCTTCCTAAGCTGCATAATACCGTCCAAATATAGCTATAATATGATATAAAACACGTCGCTGGTACTGAAAGGGATAACTATCCCTTTGGACGAAATTAAGCATCTATACATAACACTTCTAAGCTTTTTAATGTCACTATTGCTGACAATAGAGCAGAATGTCCAAAAGAAAGATAAAGCAAAATAGCTTCACAACTTAGCTTGATCTTTTCACAGATAGCAAGGTATAACATCTTGAAATATATGACTGGCTTTAATATGAACAAGTATGCCAAGTATTTGCATTAACCCCTTCTGTACCAGCGACGTCTGTATATTAATCTACCTATATTTAGACGATTTTGTGCAGCTTAAGAAGGATATGTGGTAGTAAAAATGATGAAGTGAGAAAGTTCGAAGCCTGTTAATTGCTGGGGGCCGTTCTTAAGCTATATAAAAAATCGTCTATTAGTAGCCAGAATACAATGAAAGGGACGGAACTGGTACTGAACGGGTTAATGTTGTTAGCGAAATGATAACAATCGGACACAGCATTTCATCGAGGTCACATTAATGTGATTGGTTAGGTGACATGATGCATTAACCCTATTAGGTGCAGGGCGGGTCAATTTGGACCCTCCCTGTTTTACTCCATTAGCTTGGAGATTTTAAGACGTTTCACCTCATTAGTTTGGCGATTATAAGATGATTCAACCCAATCAGGTGTCAATTTTGCCTGGGCGAGCGATAACGAGCATGCAATTTGGGAGAAACCGGCCTTTGGCCGGAAAATGTTCTACCGAAAAATGTACATATTTAGCTTGAAGGAGGTCTGGGGACGTTTTTTTTAGTTTGAAGGGGGTCTGGAAATGCGTTTTTCCAAGTCTAGGGGGTAAATTAAAAATACATTGTTCGAAAATGGCTAAAACAATTGAAGCCCTCAAAAATAATTAAACCAAATACCATAATAACCCCCAATACGTTGCATTATATTCTGAAGGTAGCGTTATTTGTCTAGACTAAGTTATATATACTGTAAGTCACATATCTTGTATCACTATTATTATTCAGGAATGTTCTTTCCCTTTAGTGTTAGAGGATCTTAATAATTAACCCATTGTGTACCGTTGACGCCCTTTTTATCATATTCTGGCAACTGTTAGACGATTGTATTCAGCTTAAACTGGCCTCAAGCAACTAACAGGCTTCGAACTATCTCGCGTAACCCTTTTTCCTAAACACACATTCTTCTTAAACTGCACAAAATCGTCTAAATATAGCCAGAATAAAATGCAAACGATGTCGCCGGTAAAATAGGGATTAAAAAACTTGTAGTTACAGCCACAATCCTTTATGTTATCTATACAATGCCTAGGCTATCTGGGGATTAATTGATATCCTTATTAATGTGTTAGTTGATATTTCCATTTCGGAGATTCGATAAATTATACCCAGGGCTAAATGTTTATCAAAAATTGTGACCGCGAATGTAAAATCGCACTAAACAGTGTCTTTACGGTCATATAGGCTAAGTAGTATGATGAACTAAATGAAAACTCAACTATAAACTGTCATACCAAAAAACTGTATGAATTGTCTGTTCAAGTGTAACCAAAAATATAATCAAATTAAGTGTTTCAATTGCTTACGAGTTAGTACACAAAATCGATTGAATACATTTGTACGTGTATCATTCGAGTTACATTTGAAGACACACAAATGACTGCAAGGCTGGTATAATGTAGCCTCGGCCTTCATTATATATCAAAATTATGTAATATTCCGTTGCTTCATATTGCACAGGTACGCAAAATGTACACTATGTTAACTAACGAATATATAAGGCGAATTGAATACAATATTTATTGTGTGTAGACTTTTTGTTTTCGAAAATAGTAACTGTGATTCAGTGACAACGTATAATTCGTTATAATGTAATCGGAATAACTATAATAAATAAACAATACTATTTTCTGAAGGCAAGCAGTTATAATCGAACTTTGAGAAATTAACCCTTTGAGTACCAGCGACGTGTGTTCTATATTATTCTAGCTTTATTTAGACGATATTATACAGCTTAGGAGGGATCTGTGGTAGTTAAAAGGGTTGGTGGAGATAGTTTGAAGTCTTATTATTGCTAGAGGTCCTTCCTAAGCTGAATAAAATCGTCTAATAGTGCTCAGAATAAGACGAAAAGGACGTCCCTGGTACTGGATGGGTAAACAGGTGGAAAACTCTGAGAACATCAAGAGGAATCCAACCAGGGGCATGTATAAGGAAGTTACGGTGACACTTGGGCCAGATATTAGAAAACACAACCTGTGAGCAAAATTTGAACTCTGTAAATCCTCAGTCGCCCTTGCCTCGAGAGGATGGCTAACCAGATTCTGCGGTGTTGCAAGGATTTGGGGCGTTATAAATAGGGCAATTTGTTTGTTGACATTAGGGGTAAGTATCTGTAAGGGCGACATGAATAGGATGTTAATTAGTACATTTACCTGTAGGTCCCATCATTTCAAAGACACCCATTCAAACCTAAATCATTGTAGGTCTAATGCTTGCTTGATAAGGAGACAAGATAAAAGTGAATTTCAATACATCGAGCCCACAATTCTAGTCTCCGGCAAAAGAAGCTAGAGCCCCAATAAAGATTGATTAGAAAACAAGGGTCCGCAAGCAAAACCGAAACCTGCAAGTCTTCAGTCGCCTGCCTCCGGACTCCCAAGAGTTTGGCTGGTGTTGGGGTGTGTCGCAGAGGTGTTCCCCGCTGCTCTCTTTGTTTGTCTAACTTTTATGGCTTTTCCTGAGGACCTCCGTGTTGTCTTTTGGTCTCGGTAGGCCTGGCTGGGCGCTCGTGTGTGTGTGTGTGTGTGTGTGTGTGTGTGTGTGTGTGTGTGTGTTTTTACCTAATTGTATTTACCTAATTGTAGTATACAGGAGTTGAGCTTTTTAGGCTCGTACTGTCCCGCTGCCTGAGTAACAATTATCTAACTTTGCTGTGTGTGTGTGTGTGCGTGTGCGTGTGCGTGCGTGTGTGCGTGCGTGTGTGCGTGTGTGTGTGTGTGTGTGTGTGTGTGTGTGTAGTGTGTGTGTGTGTGTGTGTGTAGTGTAGGTCCTTAGGGGTGAGGCATATACAGTACGTGGTATGTACAAAGGAAGTCAAGCTAGGGACCCCTCGAGATTGCTTGATCTAAATTACTGCTGTTCATAGTGTCCAACAGTGGTTCAGAGTGGGTAATGGACAATTGGAAAGGGAAGAACTGCCCTAAGACCACTGCTGAGACTAAGTGGTGTATTCAATGAAGTCGTGTTTTAAGAACTATGTGATGTATTGAGATCAACTTGGTGCACTGGGATATACATGGTGTGTTGGGAGTTACATAGTGTATTAGTGGTATTACAATATTGAGATCAATATGGTGTGTTGGTGTCTGCATGATGTTTTGAAACTTAAGTAGTGTGTTGGTGATACTAGGTTTGAAGATCAACGTGGAATATTGGGACGTGGTGTATTGGGTCATGCATGGTATTTTGGAACCTACGTGGTGTGTTGAAGGTCCTGTTATTCTCAGATTTACGTGATGACTTAAGACCTACGTTGAGTTTTAGTCTACGTGGTGTGGTAGTCTAAGACTCCTAATCGTTGACTATTAAGAGATGCTTATTAGTCAGATTGTAATAGTCTCATGTTAATCAGAGCAAAATGTTATATTTTATCATAGCGACTGTGGGACTAACTCAATCCCTTGATTATGGAAGGTTATACTAAAGTAAAATACTATTGTATAGAGGTAACTAGAATCGAGCAAAACAATTATTATTATATTTTGTTCAAGATACCGTCAGACGATTTTCAGTCAGCGTAGAATGTACCTTACTGAGTTAAAAAAAAAAAAAACGGTGAACCAATGTAACTTGCAAGCTTAGTGGGCCTACTTTAAATAATTATGTGCATTTAATCTATTGCATTTCGGCAGCATAATAACATGGTGTCTATTGTTGTGAATAAATGATAATGACGGATTCTGTGTCCTATCCCTGTAAGTGGTGTAGGCTTTGTGTTGCGTAGTGAAGACTGAATATGAGTGTGTGTTCTGACATACGGAGCCCTGTATGTTAATTTAAGAGTTAGAATTAGAGTTCAAGGAGCCAAACTACCCAAGTGGTGAAGCAGACTAGCGAGCGAACGAGCGAGTGGGCAAACCATCTCGTCCCATACCAGCTCGCCCCATACCTCGATGACCGATGCTATGACGTATGATCGACGCCAGGAGCTGTGAGTGGACGACACACCTGTTATGTGATTCGAGGAGCTATGATTGGAGCGCGCACCATCACTCGCCTCCTGATTCGTTCCTACACCATCATTGTTTGGTATATAAGACCCGAGTTGTGGGCATTCAAATCAGTCTCATTTGGAGTTGGGGAAGGTGAACTTGCAGCTGGAGGAAGACGGGGTGAAGTATTATAATGGGATTGTGACTGTCAGTCAGATTATATAAATGTGTGTTAAGTGTGTTCGGTGTAAACACTTATGTTATGTTGGTTAGTGAGATATGTGATTGGGAATTAACGTGATGTGTTTAATGTGTGTAATGTGTTTAACTATTTAATTGGGAATTAACGTGAACACTACTATTATGTGTTTAACGATTTAATTGGGAATTAACGTGAACGCTACTATTATGTGTTTAACTATTTGATTGCGAATTAACGTTAACGCTACTATTATGTACGTAACTATTTTAGTTTAACTTGTGGACTAAAGCAACTCTTTAAGTAATTGGGTTATGATGAAAGTAATACTATTGTTTTATATTAATACTTACGAGTTCTTTCATTTTCTTTGAATTAAGCTTACAGTGCTTAATGGTGCTTAGTACGGTGATGCTATTGTCTCGTATTAGTAATATCGCCTTAGACTAACATGGCTGTGTTAATATTACTTCTAGTGATTTCCTAAGCTGAAGAAAATTCTTTTGCTTCAAAATATTATATTTTGCTTTTCATATTATTTGAGTGAGACCTGAATCGAATCTATGAAACGATCCTGTAACTTTATTTACTCTTAAACAAACCTCAATGTTACGTGGTTAAGAAATACATTTAACTAATTATTAAATATATATCTAACTTTTTATGTGACTTTGATATTACTCCTGATGATAAAACTAATATAATACTATTAACTTAAGACAAGAACCAAGAATAGTTACATTAAATATAAATAAAAGGACATATAAGAAAACTATCTATTCAGTTTCAAAAAGGGTAAGAGACAGAAATATTCTTACTTTAATATTTATCTTTCAAGACTTTTTATAAAATTAATAGTCCTTCTTTAGCTATAACTTATTCGGTTCATAACCATAGCCTACTAAGCTTCGGTTAAATAATAATTCTTTATAAATACTACATGACTTTAATTAGTTTCAGTATTTTTCATAAGTAAAGAGTATCAGTCAATAAAGGATACCAAGTCCTAAGATCCAAAAGGAAAGGAAGCAACAACAGGAAATTATTTTATTAGATTTTACTTTTGTTTTGCCTTCAGCTGACTGATACCTTAATATATATCTCTGTGCTATCTAGATTCATCAAGTTAACCACTTGAGGATCAAGATACGTAACAGTGTGTGTGTGTGTGTGTGAGTGTATTTTCACTTCACTTCACTCACTTGCTTGTTCGTCAAGGGGAATCCACGCAATGCGAGCAAAGCTCATTATTATCGCGCCTCCTTAACTGGGATGTATTGCGTGAAATGCATGTTATGTGTTCATGTATCGTTGGAATGGCTGTGGATGTGTGTGTAGTCTGTATTTTAGCCAATTGGCGACAACTGGAAACGAAGGCTTAGGGTTAATCTGTACGGTACCATTCTCACTACGGTACCAGTCTCACCCGAAGGCTTAGGTTGACCAGTAGCTTAGGTTGACCAGTACGATACCCATTTCACCTTGTAACCGATCACCAACCCTAGATGGGACTTCACAACTTCGTCCACTTATACCAGGTTCCTATTTATACTGCTAGGTGAACAGAGGCTACACCGTTAGGAGACTTGCCCAAATGTCTCTTCCCCGCCCGGGTCTCGAACCCGGGACCTTCTGGTTGTGAGCCAGACGCGCTATCAGTTACGCCACGGGGAGGTGTGTGTGTGTGTGTGTGTGTGTGTGTGTGTGTTACTCAGTTACTCAGTTACTTGTTCGTCAAGGGGAATCCACGCAATGCGAGCTAAGCTCATTATTATCGCGCCTCCTTAACTGGGAATGTATTGCGTGAAATGCATGTTAAGTGTTTTATGTACTGTTGGAATGGCTGTGGATGTGTGTGTAGTCTGTATTTAGCCAATTGGCGACAACGGAAACGAAGGCTTAGGGTGGATCTGTATGGTACCATTCTCACTATAGACGGTACCGTCTCGCCCGAAGGCTTAGGTAGCCATCAGCTTAGGTGAACCATATGATACCCATCTCGCCTTGTACCATTTTTGCCAACCCCAGATGGGACGTCAAAACGTCGTCCACTTATTCCAGGTACCTATTTACAGCTAGGTGAACTGAGGCTAACACATGAAAGGAGACAAGCCCAATTTGTCTCCGCCCGGCCGGGGGATTGAACCCCCGACCCCTCGTGTGTGAGACGAGAGCTCTACCTACTAGGCTACGGGCCTAAGGAACTCTTTACCTTGGGATCTGTGTGTGTGTGTGTGTGTGTACGCGCGAGCAAAAGACTTAGTGATTTATTTAACATCTATACTGTATATATTCTGATAGATTAGCATACCTGTTACAGAGCACAACAAATGCAACTAAAAACGAAGACAGCAATAATAAGCAAAATTTTGCAAAATTTACAGTGTACAATAAAAAAAAAATATTAATTTAACTTAGCAATTTCCATTTCTCAATATTAACGTTACAAAAAGTATAAAAATATTATGGATTCATATTTTTGCGGGTGAATGCGATTGAGAAACGAACAGCTGTTAACTCTTCTCTCTCTCTCTTTATATAGCACTTTATTATGAATTTAATCGAATAGTTGTGAGGGGACAAGTAAATCACATTAGCATATAGACCTAATATATCCCTCGCTTTATGTTATGGTGTTGGGTGATAGTCTGAAGTCAATAAACTGTGATAGAAGTAAGGTTAGGTAGGCTATGATCGACTAACTAAACTACTAATTCCACTTGGCAATTTTCACTTTTCAATTTAACGTTAAAAAAGTATGAGGGTATTATGGATTCAAATTTACTTTTGAGGCATACTTACCTCATCTATATCTCAGAACGTTGGTCTGCTACATAAATTCAGAGAGGTTTATGAAAGTGATGGTATTGTTCAGAGCTGTTTTTACGTAACCCGGGAAGCGCGAGCTATTGGTAGTTCAAACCCTCCCTCCAAGCGAGGATATTTGGCTTCATTCCCCCCTAAAATAGTCATTTTACCATAAATATCGTTATTACTTATTCATATGACCCTATTTTACGATTAATATGAAGATATTAACATGTAACAGCAATGAAACATGTGGGAATAGTATTTGGAGGGTGAAAAAGACAAATTATTGCCGACCCTCCAGTCATGAGGTGAGAGACTAACAAGACTTGTACCCTCCCTCTCTGAGGCCTGAAGGCAGACGGAGCCCTCAGTCTTGCTTTCTTTCTCTTGCCATACTCTTGATATGCGCAGTAGACGACCTTGGAACTGGGTTGGAGATATTGGCGCGATAAATAAACCGATAAACAAGGGAATAAGAGGAAAAATAGGTGATAATTGAATGGGGGGGGGAAGGAGGGGGTTTTGACATATATGGAAGAGTGATAGGAGGTATGGAGGGGAATTATCTCACTTAATCACATATTCCTATGTTTTAACTGCTACTGTTTTTGTTTTTTTTGTTTTTATGCTTTGGATCTTAAAAGTCCTCCACCACCAAAACCTCTTAAGAGTCTCGGCACCGTTCCCGGGTTAATACTACCCTTCTTTGAGTGCTGCTCTCCTGTTTGGCTCTGCGCTGCCGAGTCCAATATAAGACTTCTGGATGGTGATTTTCTCAGATAGTTTCTATTGGCTGACTCTATTGCATAGGATATTATGTAATACTGATCATCCATTGCATACTAAATTCTCGCCACCTTTTCGGTCTGTTCGTGTGACTAGGTATTCCTTGGACTTCGGATTCCAGTGGACATACAGTACATATATATATATATATATATATATATATATATATATATATATATATATATATATATATATATATATACATACAATATCTGTGATAGAGCCAATTATATAACTTAGGGTAGTGAGGTGTAGTGCGATACATAGTTTCTCCTGTATGGTAATTAAAAGGTCATTAACTTCTGGCTGGGCATATAGCTCGGGACGCAGGGAAGGATTGATTTCGGGAGGTAATGGGGGAGCGAGAGGCGGAAGCAAGTGGGGGGAGGGGGGACTTAAAGAGGAATTTAGTTTGTTCCCTAGACCTCCATCAAGCTTAAAATTACACCCCCTCGAGTCCCTTTCAAGATAAATTTGTACATTTTTAGGTAGAAAATTGTCCCGGCCGAAGGCCGGTTCCTCTTAAATTGCAGGCTCGCTGTCGCTCGCCAGGATAAAATAGACACCTGAATTGCACGAAAGGTCTTAATATGGGGTGAAAGTTCTTAAAATCGCTAAACTAATGGGGCAAACGTTTTATAATATCAAAAGCAATGGGGCTATACATGAGGGAGAAAGGAGTCAAGAAAAGAATCCCTCAAGTGGAGATCTCCCCTTAAGGGCAGCGGTGCAGGATAGTAAGACTGATCAAAGAGAAAGGAAGAGAGAATAGTGAGAGATGGATCAAATGGTGGGGGGGGGGGGTGACTCTAGGCAACGGGACAGGTAGCACAGGCGATCAAAGAGGAATAACGGAGAAGAGGGGTACTGTGAGAATGGGGGGTTAGAGCGAGTCCATTTTGTCAACAGGGGGAATACACTTGGCGTCACACTGACCTTCACTATTCTAGTTTGCACACCACAAGGATATTGCTACCTTTTAACTAACATTATGAAATATCGAAGAGACGTCATTACACCTTAACTTATTTGTGCAAGCCCCAATAGAGAGACTTAGAGATGTACAATTAACCCTTTCACGCATTTATGACGCAGAGGTTGCCAGATTAGCAATAAGAAAGAGTTCTCTCACTCTTATAATTACCTCTCCAAAATTAGTTTTCTACCCACAACTAACTCAAAGACAACTGCAGAGGTTGAAGTAACTAAACTAAAGGTTTCTAAGGTTTTTTTTCTAAAAAAAAAAAAAAAAAAAAAAAAAAAAAAAAAAAAAAAAAATACCCCTGATGGTAACAAAGGTTTTAAAGTATCCCCAATAGGCTCAAAATCCCGTCATATGTCGGAGAGGGTTAAGTGTCAACGGACACTTGTTACACACAATCAATTAGTGCACGTCCCCTTGAATTATCATAAATTTTATCAATTATATCAAACAGTGGGAGAAGCCAGGTAAATGAAACAAGAGTTCGAGCAACTCCTTATCGTATGCCTATGTGGCCTCCCCTGGGTACTGCCCTGCTCGATTTACTTTGTAATTAAGCAGTAACATATGTAGTAATTACCTTTCACCTTGATCTAGCTATCTTGATTTACGAATTGGTATGGTATTTTAAACTTTATATATTTTGTTCGTATACATTAAAGTTAAACGGTATTGTTCGTTCTACTTTATAATTAAGCAGTAACATATGTAATAAATACTTTTCACCTTGATCTCCTGTGCGAGTGCTCGACTTGTTAGTTTATTGTGCTTGTCAATTAGAGAAGCCTGAGCTTATCTAGCCAGAAACATTTCTATTCCTCTCAAGACTTCCACAACATCAGTGGTTGGCGCAAGCAGACACGTGTACAGTCCCTCATAAAAATTCGTGGACCTCCTATGCTTTTCTCTATGCAAATACAACTATCTGGATTGGTTTATGGATGGAATTTGCTATTCAATATATAGTATATATAGTATTGTAATTGATGTATAGAAAACATATATTGATAAATTCGTTTCCAGAGATATACTTCCATGAATAGAAATAGGCGAGGTCTACGAATTTTTATGAGTGACTGTACCGACCTCTTTTTTTATACCCCTGATTAAACGCCCCAGGTCTTAATATAATTTCACACGACTCTGAATCGGCCTCGTAAACACCATAAAAGTTACGACCATGAGAAAATGTTGCCTCGACGGCCAACGCGGAACGAATAAAACCTTCAACCTAGTTATCTACCTGTTAGCGATAAAACAAGTGAGCGAGGGCGGTATAGGGAACGCACATCTGGCGAGGAAGTGTGGGTAGGAGGAGGAGGAGGCAAAAGGTCGCAGACAAATTAAGTGAGAAACTGGCTGCTCCCAAAATAAAATGCTAGGTTTTGACAGTTCACAGCGGTTACTACCCATCCACTCACTGTTGCTTTAGATTTTCGATCACGGGAAATACAGATCATGTTTTAGTTGTCAGGATTATCTCAATTTCTCGTCCAAGTTGTTGGGCGAAATTTTGCATCTGACGGTCCATGTCTTAAATCCTTGACACCCCCAGAAACGCCTCACACGCCATGTCTGATTTGTGCAGAGCCTAATGCCTCCTTGCTCGCGTGGACACCAGCACCCTCCCACCCCGCCATTAACAAGTCAAGGTAAATAAGTGTCACCATGTGTCACGGGCACCAGGTTGTCTCCTTCTTTCCCTCCTCTTCCCCTCTACTAGGCAATCTTACTTATGTCGTCTCTCGCTCTCTCTCTTTATATATATATATATATATATATATATATATATATATATATATATATATATTAATTTATCCATGTATTTATAGATCGATACAGAGAGAGAGAGAGAGAGTGAGAGTGACAGTGAGAGTGAGAGTGAGAGAGAGAGAGAGAGGTAAGGGGAGAGGGGTGAGATAAGCGAGCAGCAGGGAGCAAGTTGACGTCCCACCCTGACAAGCTGGCGACAAAACTCTCGAGTCATCTGGCGCCGTAGTTACCTCCGATACGTCTGTGTATTATTATTTGGGATTGTTAGTCAGCCATACCCGCCCCTCCCTACCCAATCCCCCTAGCCCTGGGTGAGCTGTGTTGGGGCGTGTTTCTCGCGTGGGCACCGAGTGGATGTAATAATTCACCCAAATGATGCCGTAAATCTCTGCTGGTAGGGGGAAAGGTGTGAGGGGGGCAAACTGGTGCCGGCGACACGCCCGGTGTGCCAAGACCATTCATCTTGGTTCAACAACATTTCCAAATTATGACCAGATAATGAGGCGCTCAGTGAGACAGTCTCACTCAACACTCACAAGAGACTTTATATTAAAGAGATGTTAGTCATCTTTCACTACCATGGCAATTGTCTAAACTGTGTTTTGTTATAGAGTTAAATCAAATGTCAATTATGTACGATTAAGTACGACAGGTTGGGTAAGAGGTATCCTCACCAGGATTCGAACCCACTCACTCCAGGTATATTTGGGAGAGTCGGGCACATTTTGAAATGTATTGTTTAGAGGAGAAACAACATTTGCATTGGTTGTCACGGACTGTAAAATGTGGGACTTAATTTGTTTTACGTGCATACTCTGACTTTTGTCATTCATTCGTTGAACTTCTTGTAATTTCGCAGAGCATAAACATACATATTTTACATATATGCTAAGACCGTCGCAGCGCTGCTTAAAACCACAATGGAAAATATTTAAGTACCGTAATATATAATATAAGTAACACCCCGTTCTTAACATTAATCATCAATTACAAACCCCTATGCACTTGAATAAACTAATGAAAGCATATGGTCCTCCCGGGATTCGAACTCGGGACATCTCACCCAGAACATAAGCACCTAAACCATTATACCACCAACACAGCTATGTAATCTTGGCAATAACATGGCGTCAAGATCGGTAGTTGGCCAGCATATCTTTATTACAAGGACCCCAGCTCTCTCCCTCTACTACTGTATATGATGACTGTCGCTGATAGTGATAAGGGCGATCATTACAGGGTTGTTCATGACCTATAAATGTGGCCCTCTTAGACATATTTATAGCCTCTTTCGGGAGTGTTGCACTTGTGTGTGTGAGTGTAAGAGAGAGAGCGAGAGAGTGTGTGTGTGTGTTTTTTTTTTTTCATGTGTGTGTTTTCGCATGCATATGTGCGTAAAAATAGATTAATGTTTATGGTTAATGTGTCTGCATGTGTATATTTGTATATGTGTGCATAAACGTGTGTGCCATTAGGTGTAAAAGTGTGAGTTTGTATGTGTGGACGTATAATTTTGTGTGAGAATGAATGCGTGCGCGTGATAGTATTCGTGTCTCTGTGTATATCGCCCCCACCTGCTTCACCTGTCATAAACAGTGTGAGTAAGTGAGGGTAATTCAGCAACTCGAACATACCTGGTGCGGCCTGGGAGCGATGAGTCTGAGCCAAGGCCTGATATGAAACATTGGGGACTGTTTGTTCAACTGTGGCTGAGTGAGGATTTACAAACACACATTGATCAAAACATGTTAGGGATCTTTTTTGAGAGACGAGAAGACATGTAAATATTGATATAATGTTTTGTTCGACTGAAAATAATATTGAGGATACCATTAGTAACCCATAGGAGGACCTCATATATGCTATTTAAAGGGCATTTCGAGAAGAAAAGGCTCGGTTATAAGCATGGTTTCGTAACGGAAAAAAACTGCATACAAAATGTTATATAAATTTGGGCTGACCTAATTCAGCGTTTATGACAAGAACAACATAGCACAGATGATGCCCAGTCTATTTACTGAAGGATACGTGACTAATATATATATTTATATATATACTTATGATGAATCAAGGATATATTAAAGAGGTATGAGAGAGGTAGATATTTACGATGATTGAGGCTTTTCAAATGCTCGAATGGACAAACGGCCTAGATAGTTTCTATCGACATGTGTGTCACATACAAATATTCTGTCCACTTCCCTAAGTAGCCAAACAACTTAGCTATTTCCTAACCGTTATTCTACGTCGTCCAAACAACAGCACAAGTAGGTTTTCATTTCAACTAATTTATCCTGTTTATCTACAAAAAACATAGCTTACTATTGTTCACTAGCGTGTGTCGCCAAACACTTAACTTGCCTTCTTTCTGATTGTTCGTGATGCCACACAATCTTGATATATTTTTTCACACGTTTCCGTGTAGAGAAAAAAAGCTTTAGTTCCTCTCTATTCTTCGAATCGCCGTATAATCAGGCCAGTTTCTCTCCATTGCTGTACTTCACATAGACAAAATACATATTGTAGATACAACATTTTGCTAGTCTGTCTTCAGAAGCCTTCTAATTTGCTTCACTTCCCCGTGTCACTAAACAACCAAGCTAGTTCCCTTCAGCTACGTCATTTTAGCTAGTCTGTTGCTAGATCCTTAATGCTTTTGGTTTGTTTCAGTGTTGACAAACGACCTATAATTAGCTAGTTTCTTTTAGCTAATTCGTGTCGACAAATCAGTAACCAAGTTATCTTCAGGTAGTCCATCGCCAAAGGTCTATTAATTATATCTGCACTTTCGCTTCGCCAAACGACCTAGCTACTTCCATTACAATACTCCGTGTCGCCAAGCAAATTGGATCGCACCTTTTGGTTAGCCTTTCGTCAGCAGCCTATTGATATTCGATTTTGAATACAACCTTACTAGCTATTCTCTACAAGTACGTGCCGCCAAACAACCTAGCTCATTTCCTTTCCACCATTCCTTGTCACCAGAAGCCTATAGTTCCTGTCTTCCTCTCCTGCTACAGTCATTACCTCGGCCTCCCTTATCAGTTGATGTTGTCTTAATGACCTCACACAACACACACTGCTGAGGAGAAAAAACAAAGGGGTGCTTGGCTTGTCAAAACAGGGCTGGCGTGTGTCATTTGAAATCACCTTGGCAGGGAGAGGGGGGGGGGGGGGGGGGAGGGAGGGAGGGAGATAGGTAGGAAAAGCAAGAAACAGAGAAATAAATAAACATACACTCAAGCTACGAACGAACGATGGGACGAAAATAGGGAAAAGGAATGCTGAAAAAAAATAACACATAATGAGAGAGAGAGAGAGAGAGAGAGAGAGAGAGGAGAAATTGAAAGCAAGTGGCGTATTGTTTTTTTTTTGTGTGTGTTCATGAATCCTGAGGATTACCTTCTCGTTCAAAACTTCTAGACAGTCTATACAACGCGTGTGAGACAGTGTTGATTACAGAAGGTACACAAACCACAACATACAAACCTCAAGTACGGTACAGTCACTCATAACAATGCGTAGACCTCACCGATTTCTATTTATGGAAGTATATCTCTGGAAACGAAAATATGGATATAATTGTCCATACATCAGCTACAAAACTATATACACTATTTATTGGAAAGCAAGTTAAACCCAAAATTCAATACAGATAGTTATAATTGCATAACTCAAAATATACGGGGCCCACGATTTTTTACAAGTGACTGTACACTCCGAGGAAGCTTGTTATTATAGCGATAAATTAGATGGTGGCTGCGTATACCACTGACAGGATACACAAATAAACACAGGCAGGTCATTTATATAGCAAAACCTGAGCATCGTGGATTGTGGCTGGTGAAAGAAACATCGTAATGTTGAGTTTATACCAGCGGAGACTTAGGGGTGCACGCTCTAAAGTGTTATGGGCATGAAAAGGAGTTTCAAAGTGTCCATAGTAATGTACCCATTTACAAGTGTATTGCTGGTATTAAACCCATTTTATGCCAGTTAGAAGGTTGTATCACTATCAATATATCAAATGATCTTATATACCCTTTTGCATGCCCTTAATTTGCTTGCACCATCCATCCGGTTCAAAACTACAACTACACATCCAAGACAGTATTAAATCTCATGCAAATGCAGTGCTACAGTTCTCAATTAGCGGAAGTTTGGGGAGTGCTTAGGGGCGACACACACGGCTACTTTCACGATGGGCCACAAAAAAAGCAATTCTCCTTCCCCCCCCAACACGAATCCCCAAGTAACGACTCACGCGACCCCTCAATAAACACCACAACACACGGGAAACACGACACGTTAGAGAAGGGTTCCCCGTAGCGACACTAGAGACACACACTCACGCGCCCCGGAAGAGGTACAGACAGACAGATACCAGTGTACACAGATCGGCACAGACAGGCGGAAATACAGACAAACGAAAATAGAGACAGACACACCGTTGACAGACAGACGCCAGTTTAGGCAGACAAAACATAGCCAGACACCAGCACAGACAGGCGGAAACACAGACTCAAGAACAGACACAGCATAGCTACAGTAGACAGGAGCACAAACAAATAGAAGCACAGAAACTAGCACAGACAGATACAAGTAATGAAAAACATATATACATAAGCAGGGACACACACCAGCACAAGCAGGCACCAGCACAGACAGACACTAGCACAGTCACACACCGATAAAGAGACAGTCGCACCAATTAACTATATTGTGCATAAATAAATGTAGAATAGACACTGACTGGTAAAACGACCATAATCCTATACAAAATACTGTCGATTAAGGGGAGATGGTTCACTTCTTGGGCGATTTTTGCATGTATTAATTATTTGTCTAGTTTCCTCCCTAGACTTCTATCTAATTTAAAAAAAAAAAAAAAAACATCCATTAGATCCTCGTTCTAGATTAATTTGTACATTTTTCGGTAGAAAAATGTCCTGGCCGAAGGCCGGTTCTTCCAACATTACAGGCTCACTATCGTTCGCCAGGGAAAAAATTGACACCTAAATTGCACGAAAGTTCTAAATATTGAAGAAGAAATTGGGCGAAAGGTTTTAAAATCGACTAAATAATAGGGCAAATATCTTAGCATCTGAAAACTAATTGGGTTAAACATGAGGGAGAAAGTAGTCCATAAAACCGCTAGTCAGTGATTAAAAGGCCCAATACATAATTTGGTAATGATAATTATCTTGCCTCTTTAGTTTTCGATTAAATTTTATGTTATTGTCGACTTTGCACCATGGTCGCATGTCACTTTAGCTATTAGACATTCACAGTGCTATCTGTACTTCATGTTTCTCAACACTCATTTGCATATCTACATCTTCTTACACTATTCAGAAGGTGTACAATTCGTGGACAATTTCACACAGAGAAAAATAGCAAATGCATATAAATACATGATATATGCAATTATCTATCTATCTATCTATCATATATATATATATATATATATATATTTATATATATACTATATATATATATATATAATATATATATATATATATATATATATATATATACTGTATATATAATATATAATATATATATAATATTTATATATATATATATATATATATATATATATATATATATGTATATATGTATATATATATATATATATATATATATATATATATACGGAAGAATCAGCGTAGGCTGCAACATTTATGGGTAAAAACACATGTGCAGATGTGGTCCCAGGTTTATTCAACGTTTCGCCTTTTAAGGCTTCTTCAGGAATACAACATATACGGAAGTACAGTCAACTTATATATAGTCCAAGCCATGAGAAAATAACTAAACAAAATTAATTAATTGAGGTAGCAATATGTAAATAACTTAAATAAAATACCGCATGAACAATATTGGAAAGAGTCACCTAGCCTGGTTTTATGTTCGTTATCATTATAGCTAAGGGTTTGGCTAAAGAAAACAAGCCATTATTCAAGTTCATGGTGTCGTTTAAAACAATATGAGCCGATTCAAAACATCTTCGTTTACGTGTCAGTTTCGCATTTTACTAGTTTAGCTTCGTCGTAGTTTATACCGTGCCCCGTGTCTAACCATAGCATTGCTCAATTTAAATATAAGCCTCAACAAATACATATTGCTAATTTCTAATGCTTTCAACAATCATATATCATCCTTCCTATGCCTTACTACGTACATTACTTCATTAGCAAGCTGTTATATGTTTAATATAGCTTATCTATAAATGTGTCTATACCCAACATCAGGCAAAGTAGATATTCGAATATTCCTATATTGTTGAAATTGGTGCTATGCATTTAAATTAGTGTTTTGTGGACATATGTATCGGTCTCTTTTATGCATGTTATAGCATCTAATGACAGATTTAAGGCCCCTTGCAATTGCACCTTTAAGCAAATACATGCATACATGTATCACACATTGAAGCAGTTATTAAGTAACACCCCGTTCTTAACATTAATCATCAACTACAAACCCCAATGCACTTTAATAAACTACTGAAAGCATATGATCCTCCCGGGATTCGAACTCTGGACACCACACCCAGAACATAAGCATCTAAACCAAGACACCACCAACACACTATATCAGTAGCAAGTAATCGTAGTCCATTATGATACAACCTGCATAAGACATTGCTATTCCCGGTATTTGCCTCACACTAGCTTCTTAAGGGAAGTCACCCTCTTTTTTTATCTTTCTCTCCTGTTCTCTCTTTCTCAGGCTTATACCCATTCGGCCCCATTCAGCCAACTGTTTTAAGACGTTCATCCCAATCCAGGTGTGTTCCTGGCGAGCGATAGCGAGCCAGCATTGTATGGAGAAATCCGGCTTCGCCGGAAAAAAAAATCTCGAAAAATGTACAAATCTAGCTTGCTGTCAAAACAAAACAATATATATATATATATATACAGTATATATATATATATATATATATATATATATATATATATATGCTGGCTCGTACCCCTCGCCAGGAAAATGTTGACACCTAGATGGGGGTAAACGTCTTAAAAGTGTTTGCTGAATGGGGCCGAATGGATGCAAGATAAAGAAAACAAAAAAAGCGAGCTGGGCCCCTTTAATTAACATCAATCACCCTTAATAACCCAGGAATCAAACTCGGGGCACCACATACAGAACATAACTACTGTAACCATTACACCACCATGACAGTTACAGGTTCAGCGCATGACCACGATAAATATGTATTCATCGAATACTGGATATCATTCTAATTGTGTACTGTACATGTAAGACAGGTAGTGAATTTTACTGAATAAAGTTATTTGCAAAAATATTCTTTTCAGTGAAGATGAAATAGAATTGGTATACATTAACAGAAAGTGTAAGGTCTCCTACTTGTTTTGCTGTTCTCCTTCTTGGTATCAACCTTTATCTTCCACGTTTTGTTTCTATTATCGCTAAATATTTGATCAACTATTGCTCTATCGCTTTCCCTCCGCTCTTTAAAATTAATAGAGCGATTCCTTCCTCTCTCGGTCACTCTGGTTTATCCCAGTAATATTTTTAGTATTATTTCCCAATTTAGATTCCATAACCTTTTCATGGTTTCTATTTCATACTTTCTTAAGTTTCAAAACATTGTCCTCCTTAACTTTCTCTTGTAAACTTCTTTTTCTCGCACAAGCCTCACTTTCCCATTCTATTAATTTAACATATTTTCCGCTCACACTCCTTTGTCCATCAAAAGTTTCCCTCTCTCTCACACACAAACCACTTCCTCTCGCGCATCCGTCACTCCCACATTAGCCTTCTCTTCACACTTCACCCTCTGCCACACATTCTTCTCTCCCACCTTCCCCTCCCTCTCCTTCGCATTCCCCTCCTTCCCACGATCTCGCTCCTTCCCTTTCACACATCCCTCTCCCTCACCTTCCCCTCCCTCTCCTTCCCAAGAGGTCACTCCTTCCCCTCCCTCTCTTTCGCTTTCCCCTCCTTCCCAAGATCTCGCTCCTTCCCTTTCACACATCCCTCTCGCCACTCTTCTCCCTCCTGTTCACACACTCTCCTCCCTCGTTCCTCCCTTCCCCTCAGCCTCACCCATCAAGTCTACTTAAGCCCTTCTTCCGTTGCGAGACCGCTTACCCTGTAATAGCATGGGTACACAAGTTTACACAGAGTGCCACAAAAACCCTTGACGGGAGAGTCAGGCGTGCCAAGAAAACCGCACTCATTGGCACCCTCTGTCGCCAAGCTCCACTCTTGCCATACGGTGGGCAGCCAGAGGGAAAATTGGGCCATAAATCGCCGTGAATCACTCGCCAACCACGATATTACCATGATTCACAGATCCCACCTTAGAAGCTTACAGGAAGGCTGAATCATTAACTGAATGTCGATAGCAGGCTCGCTATCGCTTGCCAGGAACAAATCGACACCTAAATGGTACGAAAGGTCATGAAATTGACAACGAAATGGGGCGAAAGGTATTAAAATCACCAAACTAATGAAAGGAACGTCTTAACATTTCAAAACTAATATGCTAAACATGAGGGAGAAGGGGATTTCTTTAATTCCCTAACCGGCAGCCCCTCTGAGAATGTGTAACACAAGACCCACGTCAAGAGAGATAATGGTGTTCCCACAACAAAATACAAATGTCACACTAATTTCTCTTGCCAGCCTCTGTGTTGGCGGGGGCAAGAAGGAAAAAACTATACAGTCTATTGAGCTAGTAGTTCTGGGGATGATAATAAATTTCTATTATTCATGTAATTTAAATATGCAAAATCTACGAACACTATCTATCTATCTATCTATATATCTAGTATATAGTACGTGAAATCCAATTGACTATTTTTGTACAATTCATGCTAGACAAATAATAATTCTCTATAGAGAGTAAAAATCTTTCCTATGATAAATATTGCAATTTGAAGAAAATAAAACATACCGATGCATCGTACTGAAAGGGTTGTAATGCCTTTAGAACCACTTATACAATCCTTTTTAAGGGGGTAGTACTTGCTTTTTCTGGACCCCCTTCTCCCTCGTGTTTAGCATATACATTTTGAGATTTTCAGAAATTCGTTCCGTTAGTTTGGCGATTTTGAGACCTTTTTCCCAATTGTTTTGTCAATATGAATACCTTTCGTGCCATTTAGGCTTTGCTTTTTTCCTGGTGAGCGGTAGCGGGCCTGTAGTTTTGGAAGGAACCTTTATTCTATCGACAAATGTACACATGTATTTGGAAAGGCGGTCTAGGGGGTGTTTTCTTAAGCTTGATGAAGGTCTAGCGAGGAAACTCAAAAATTAAGTTAAAACATAAATATATAGACCAAAAACCAAGCACTACCCCCTTAAACTACTTATACCTCTACCAGTATCTGTATTGCTCATGAATCAAGTAGTTGGTCCGTTATACTGATAATACTTCTGTTCAACCTCTTCCTCACTAGCTGCTCCTTGCTTACGCTACCTTGAAGGGGGGATGGTTTACTGTTTGGCCAATTTTTGCATGTATTCATTATTTTTCTAGTTTCCCCCCTAGACCTCCATTAAAATTTAAAAAAAACATCCATTAGATCCCCCTTCTAGATTGATTTGTACATTTTTCGGTAGAAAAATGTCCCGGCCGAAGGCCGGTTCTTCCAACATTACAGGCGCACTATCGTTCGCCAGAGAAAAAATCGACACCTAAATAGCACGAAAGATATAAATTTTGACGACAAAATGGGGCGAAATGTCTTAAAATCGACTAACTAATGGGGCAAACATCCTAACATCTGAAAACTAATGGGGCTAAACATGAGGGAGAAAGTGGTCCAGAAAACCATCCCCATTCCTCCTTAAGCCAAGATTTATAGAGGAGATACCAAACTAGTGTAAGTAGCGACTGACGACACTCTTGCTCTACTATGCCAAGACACATTGTTCAAAGGTAACTCACTCCCGTTTTTTATCGTTCCTTTTGTTCGTGTCCATTTGACGCTTAAGGCGAGATAATATCCACTGGAGGGATTTTTTTCTGGACCCCTTTCTTCCTCATGTTTAGCCCCATTGCTTTTGAGATTTTAAGACCTTCGCCCTAGTAGTTTGGATATTTTAAGACATTTTGCCCCATTTCTGTCAATTTTAAGACCTTTCGTACCGTTAAGGTGTCGATTTTTTTCTGGCGAGCGATAGCGAGCCTGTAATTTAAGAGCAACTGGCCTCGACATTTTTCTGCCGAAAAATGTACAAATTTATCTTGAAAGGGGGTCTAGGGGATGTATTTTTAAGCTTGATGAAAAAGTTGGGAACAAACTAAATACCTCCCCTTTAATAATTAGTATCCTTGCTAAGCTAAATCAAATTGTCACAGGTTGGAGAATATACGTAAAAGTGTCGTTTTATGATTAGAGAGGTTAATTAAAATGTAAAACTTGCAAACCAAAACTGGGACAAAGACAATATAAAGTCAAATGAACTTATCAAAATCGCTGTGTGGAAACTACGCTTACTAAAATAAAATGTGTGTGTGTGTGTGTGTGTGTGTGTGTGTGTGTGTGTGTGTGTGTGTGTGTGTGTGTGTGTGTGTGTGTGTGTGTGTGTGTGTGTGTGTGTGTGTGTGTGTGTGTGTGTGTGTGTTCTCGCGCGAGTTTCATAGACCAAGATTTATTAAGCAAATATCGAACTTAGCCTAGAACAACTCTCGTTCTAAGCCAGCTAGCCAAGGAAACATGCAACACATAAACATATTATTAATTATTAATATCTAAAAATATATATAAAAATAGTCATGTTATAAGAGGGCAGTTTCCATAAAATGTTAAGTCATTCTCGGATTGAAAACGTGACTGTGTACTATTTAATTATTTGCTCTGTAATATGGGAGGGGTGAATATGATTCTTGGTTTTATTAACCCTTTGAGTACCAGCGACGAGTGTTATATTTTGTTCTGGCTTTACGTACGTGATATTATGCAGCTTAGGACAGATTTGTGGTAGTTGTTGTTGTTGTTGCTGTTCCCCAAGCTGTCTGGCCGAACAGCCCCAAGGCCCCGAGCAAGCCCAAGGCCATAACCGAGCGCCACCACAGAACCCTCCCTGCCGACCACAATAAAGCCTGGGTGACGGTAGCCACCCCATGGCGGGGAGCTGAGGAGGGCGCGGAAACGCCCGGGAAACCAAAGCCCCACCCAGGGCCCTGTGCCCCTCAGCAATTAATGAAGAGAAAGTTGAGGGGCAAAGGAAAAATGTGACGCTTTGGCTTCCAATCTTAATATAATTGTGGTAGTTATAAGGGTTGGCTGAGATAGTTTGAAGCCTTGTTTATTGCTACATGTCCTTCCCAAGCTGAATAAAATCGTCTAATAGTTGCCAAAATATGATGAAAAGGACGTTCCTGGTACTGAACGGGTTAAACAAAACATTGGATTGAATATATCTGAGTGTGAAGTTTGTAATTCTCATGTTCTTCTCTCCAGGGCAAGGAACCAAAAAGCTCGTTCACGCCGTAGTCGACGTTTGAATAAATGTAAACATTAATATTGAAGTATATAATGAAAGAGTTAAAACAAATTCAGCTGACTTATAATTTAAAGCATAAGGGTCGACAGGAGGAGACGGTTGCCATGTCTTATAGCAACTGAAATGCCGTCACTAGATTGTTTCAAGTTTCTTTTCTGTTTAATAATTAAATATACATGAATTTATTTTTGACATTAAAATTAATTATGTTCAGTTAAGGGGAGGCAGACCGTTTTTCTGGACCCCCTTCTCCCTCATGTTTAGCCCCATTTTTTGTTTTAGATTATAAGACGTTCGGCCTAGTAGTTTGGCGATTTTAACACCTTTCGCCCCATTTTGTTGTCAATGTTAAGACCTTTCGTACCATTTAGGTGTCGATTATTTTCTGGCGAACGATAGCGAGCCTGAAATTTTAAAAGAAACCGGCCTTCGGCCGGGACATTTTTCTACCGAAAATTATACAAATTTATCTTGAAGGGGGGTCTAGGGGGTGTTTTTCTAAGCTTGATGGAGGTCTAGGGAGGAAACTAAAAATGTATATGAATAAATTAATTAATAGACCAAACAAACGGTCAGTCTCCCCATAAGAGCATAAGTGTCGAATCATCAATTTAAATCAGTATCGAACGCGAACGAGACAATAATTATAATACATTAATATAACCCAGTACTTCAGAACAGAGCCTTAATGGTTCAAATGTTCGAACTGGTTTAACCTTATTTATGCTGAGAACTATACCGGTTACCTGTCTTGATACCGGTCTTGACAGTGTAATGGTTAGTGCGCGAAATTTCGGTGTGAGTAGCATAGGTTCGAATCCTTGGAGTACCACATGTATTCATTAGTTTCAGTTATTTCATTAATTAGGTTCATTTGTAAGTTAATTGGTGGATTGGTGATATGAAATTTAAAAAATCGGAAGGCAAAAACATTTCAATTCATTCTCTCAATTCATAATATTATGTTCTACACTTTTGTTGAATACTAAACACACATGAATAGAATAGAAAATAAAACCCTTTAAATTTATGCCGAGAAAACTCCATAAACGATCAATCATAGTTCTTGAATACTTTAGAGTATTGATTTGCCTTTGTGTGTGTGTGTGTGTGTACTTACTCTAGTTGTACTTACTCTAGTTGTATTGCGGGAGTGAGCATGCTCGTTATTTCCCGCCTCCTATATGTGTAGGTGTTATATGTATCGTTGGAATGGCTGTGGATGTGTGTGTAGTCTGTATTTTTAGCCAATTGGCGACATCGGAAACGAAGGCTTAGGGTGGATCTGTATGGTACCATTCTCACTATAGACGGTACCGTCTCGCCCGAAGGCTTAGGTAGCCATCAGCTTAGGTGAACCATATGATACCCATCTCGCCTTGTACCATTTTTGCCAACCCCAGATGGGACGTCACAAAGTCGTCCACTTATTCCAGGTACCTATTTACAGCTAGGTAAACTGAGGCTAACACATGAAAGGAGACAAGCCCAATTTGTCTCCGCCCGGCCGGGGGATTGAACCCCCGACCCCTCGTGTGTGATACGAGAGTGTGTGTGTGTGTGTGTGTGTGTGTGTGTGTGTGTGTGTGTGTGTGTGTGTGCGCGCAATAAAAGTGTACTTCATGGTGTAAATGGAATTGTAAATACTTGCTTGAGAGTGCGTGCCTGAGGCAATAAATATTTTGGTGTTGTACATATTTACTATATGATAGAAGAGTTGTTCGTATTTGTGTCGGCATATGTACCAATGCCCTTGTGAATTTACATAAGTGCGCATATATTTGTAAGTGTGTGAGCGTATGTGTGTGTGTATGTAAGCGCTCGAAATGCCAATAGCTTCTTTTTCCTACCACTAGATGGAAGCAGGAAGAGGGATGTGTTTTGCGGAATGGAGTTATTCCGTCTCCTGAACCTTTGACTTATATTATTTGTTTCTATGTGTATTAAGGAAACAAGGCAAAGTTGCCTGTAACAAGTGTCTCCCCAAAAGTCAATAGATTGACAGAGAGCTAAATGCAAGGTACTGTACGTTAGATTTGTTGGTGTATTGGAAAGAAGTGTTAGGAGTTTGCTTAGTGTAGTGAAATGAATAGGAGGAGGAGGCGTTTGTGAGAGGTAGCTGGATTACTCTCTATGTAGGTAATACACAAATGACTGTCTCCACGACATTTAACACCAAGACCAAAATGGTTCGCAGAGCCAAAATGAACAAAGTATACCTGCCAGATGTCCGCTACTGAGTGCAGCGGCTTTCGCACCGCGAGATATGTCGTCTCTGGAACCTTTAACGCACTAATCCTCCTAAAAGGCTTCCTCCACGACATTGAACACCAAGACCAAAATTGATTGTGGAGCCAAAATATACAAAGTGAACCTGTCGAATTTCCGCTACCGAATGTGGTAACTCTTGCACCACAAGATTTGTCGTCTCCGTATCTCTGACGCACTACTCCTCCTAAACGGTTGCTTCCACGACAGTGAACGCTAACACCAAAGTTGTTCGCGGAGCCAAAATAAACAAAGTGAACCAATCAGCCGGATTTCCACTACCGACTTGCCCAGCGTGATTGTCTTAAACAGGATTTAGCAGATTCATCAGCCTTAATATTTATATTATACGCCATAACTTTGCATGTACCCTACAACGATATCTTCGATAGATTGTTAGCGGTTCTTGTATCATCGGGTATATAAGACCTGGTAGGACATATATAAACAAATATATAACAAAACACTAGGTGTTGATGTGCATCGATGTCTGCTTGATTAAGTTACACGTTAAGTTAACCCTTTCACGCACATATGACATAGAGGTTGCCAGATTAGCAATAAGAAATAGAGTTCTCTCACTCTTATAATTACCTCTCCAAAATTAGTTTTCTGCCCACAGCTAACTCAAAGACAACTGCAGAGGTTGAAGTAACTAAACTAAAGGTTTCTAAATACCCCTGATGGTAACAAAGGCTTTAATGTATCCCTAATAGGCTCAAAATCGCGTCATATGTCTGAGAGGGTTAAGGTACTGTTCCCTCCCACAAATATTTGGGGATCCACATCTCAGCAGATATGAGGTGGACCACTCACGTTAGCAGCATCAGAGCAAAGGCGAATAAGGCCCTGGGCTTCCTACGCAGGAATCTCACACAGTGTAACGCAAACATAAAAATTCTAGCATTTGAAACACTTGTTCGGCCACACTTGGAATACTGCGACACCGCCTGGGATCCACACTCACAATAACATAAATAAACTAGAGGCCATACAAAACAAAGCTGCAAAATGTTCCTCTTAAAATTACAGGCTCGCTTTCGTTCGCCAGGAAAAAATCGACACCTAAATGGCATGAAAGGTCTTGAAATTGACAACGAAATGGGGCGAAAGGCATTAAAATCGCCAAACTAATGAAAGGAACGTCTTAAAATGTCAAAACTAATATGCTAAACATGAGGGAGAAGGAGGTCCCGAAATAACAACTGCCTCCCCTTAAGAATGAAAATTATAAAAGACTAATTTACTAATATATTTTGCTTTGTGTTGGTATGTGATTGTTATTGGCTATACGTCTGCGTTACCTTGTCAATTACTTTTCCCACAAGAATAACTGTAATCACTATTCAGTTTCCTTGCGGAATAATATCTCAACTCTATCTGCCGTCTTTATTCAACATAATTCACACACATACATAGATAGATATAGATTAGATAGATTAGATAGTTTGTTGACCACATCATACACACAATACTCCTATATTCCATGTTGTAAATCAAGTCATAACTTAGTAATACAGATATAACTATGGCAATGTCTCGTCCGGTGAGGTTAGAAGAACATAGACTACAATTATGTGTTTACATTGTATATTACTTTGTATTTATTTACTAATGAATATATGATATATATAAATATATATATATATATATATATATATATATATATATATATATATATATATATATATATATATATATATATATATATATATATATATATATATATATATATATATATATATATATATATAATATGTAAATTACCTACGCTTTTGGAGTAATCCTTCTAGTGAACCCTGAACAACGAATTCGAGCCAGTCCAAAAACACCCACCACAGTATCTACACACACACACACACTCTCTCTCTCTCTCTCTCTCTCTCTCTCTCTCTCTCTCGCTCTCGCTCTCGCTCTCACTCTCTCCACCGTGAACCATATACGTCATCCGTCATGGGGGTGAAATACGGTCGGCACTGCATCAAGGGGTAAACGAGGCAGCTTATCATTTTGTCGCCGGTAACAGATGCTTATAAATGTTGAACTGTGTCACGGTAATGGCTGCCCGGCACGACTGACTGATAGCGGGCTTGTTGGGTTTCGGCGCTCGAGGGTTATAAATAGGGTTGTCGTTTTTTTTCCTTTCTCTCTCGCTTTTGCACTCTCTCTCGCTTTTGCACTCTCTCTCGCTTTTGCACTCTCTCTCGCTTTTGCACTCTCTCTCGCTTTTGCACTCTCTCTCGCTTTTGCACTCTCTCTCGCTTTTGCACTCTCTCTCGCTTTTGCACTCTTTCGCTCTCTATCTCTCGCTCGCTCTTTCGCGCTCTCTAAAATGAGTGTAGTGCACTACACTATCTCCTTTCTACTTCGAGTATCATTTCGCAGTGGACCGCATGGTCTTTGAGATACTAACTATTCCTTGTAACGTTTTCCCTCTTTCTTTCTCTATCACCTCACTCTCCCTCTCACTCTCACTCCCTCCGTCCCCCACCCCTCCCTCTCTCCCTCTCTCTCTCTCTCTCTCTCTCTCTCACACCCACATACACACATGTATTGTTACCTGCGTCCATTCTGTAGAGCAGTAAGTAAAGGTTATACACTGAAGTTACGACTTTCTCTTTCTCCCTCTCCATTTCCCACCAATACCCCTCAAAATCACCCCTTCTGCCGCTCTCTCATAAACACAAGCTCATTCCGCTCCCCCGAATACAAAAAGAACAAAAACAAAAGAGAGATTTACATATATTTACATAGAAACACTGGCCACACAGATCTTACGACCCTGCGAGGTGGCCAGGACTTAATCCTAGTAGACGATTTACAATGAATGATAATTCTTTTCATTCCGGAAAACATTACACGATATTATTTACGTTGCGGAGAATTTGTGAGATTAATGGGGTATTTTGTTTTGAGTTTTTTTTTCCCTAAATGTATTTCTTAAGTGAAGTAACCTCTCTCTCTGAAAATCTGTTTTATACTAGTTTGTCTAATCGTATTCGCTTTCCTGTGTTTGCCAATTCCTTTACACTCCCGTAACATATTCCTGAACGCTGTATTTTTGTTTGTTCACCAGTCATATCACATACTAATAATGAGCATGTCCAAATATCGTTATGCCCCCGTGTCATCATAATAATGCTATAGGCCATGATACAGTTTACAATTGTGCTCAATATCCCAAATAATGCGTAGAAAACACGGACAATTATATTATGAAGGCAAAAATAAGTACTTACAGCTATAAACAACTATTATATACAGTAAAGTTCATATATAGAGAGAGAGAGAGAGAGAGAGAGAGAGAGAGAGAGAGAGAGAGAGAGAGAGAGAGAGAGAGAGAGAGAGAGAGAGAGATAAATTAAAGAGTACTCACCAGTTATGGAGCGTGACTTCCGCAGGTTTAGTTGCGTAGTAGCAACAGCGCAACCCCTAGGAAAACAATAAGCAGTGAGAATTCCAAATCATTAATTATCAAGTAAAATATAATATAGAAGAACGTCATTATACTTAATGCACCAAATAAGTCTAGGTTAACTATCAAATCTATAACTATTTATCTTAGTTTCTAACCGAACTAATTAAAATTTCTGCCATTCAAAACCAATGCTATAACCATGTAAGGAATATCTGAATGAATTTGACATTCAATATTTTTTGTCGATTGTATAATTATTATATAGATATCAGTTTAATCGTAAATTAAATTACTGCAAACGTTCATTGTTGAATTGGATAGAAGTATATAATAAATAAATTTCATAAACAAGCCAATAGGTAGACAGGTGGAGAAGGAGACAAGTGGGTGTCATGTGTCAGTGTCAATTAACCTGTACCGTACAAATCTATCTTTTGATAAGATGGTGTTACATGTCGATGTTTCGCTGATGGAGCCTTCGTGTCGGGCAGATGAAAGGCAGCATGTGGCATATAATTATGTCAAATGTAATGATTATTTTGAATCATACTTTATCATTACACACTCTTCCTCAATCAGTCTACGGCACATTCATAACTTACAAACACTTGTGTGTGATCGACCTTTTTTGTTTTCTTACAAAACATGCATAATTTATATGAGTAAATAATCAACAAATACTATAATATGCGATCCTCATAATTATATAAAATCCAACAATCATCAAACTAGGCTCTTTCCATTCAACATGTCCGCAATGACTATGAATTCATTAGGATGGAGGAGCCCTAAATGAGACGCGTATTGGACACGAGGAAGGAGGGCCTCTAGGGGGCCATCTGTAAGCTTGCCCCAGGACCATAACTCACCCTGTTGTCACCAGAGGCGCTGCTGGTCCACATCATGTCAACAAACCGTAACACACGACCCTACTGGACCCCTGGTTACGTTTCACAAGCCTCCACGCCACAAGCCTCTCGTTCTAAGCTCCCCCAAATGACACCTCGGGTATCAGCCTTTTCTTGTAGGCTGGGTGGTTTCATTTGCCCCTACACGGGTTGGGAGGTGCCGTGAGAGCCGTGGGATGGTACGGAGAGGATAGAGAGATCCAGCTGGCTAGACGATATTGCCGTTGTAAGTATAGACACACCATGGTGCTCTTTCCACATTTTCGTCAATAGGAGGATCTCATATTCTAGAATTCGCCTTATTTCAGCATAACAAGTGTATAAGGGTTATTTTACCTATAGGTTAGCTCTACTCAAAGAAGCCTCTTACCAATACATATATTAACCTATTTAATCCCATAACTAATGAATATGTCTTCTAACTACAATCAAACTAATTTGTTCAGCTTAAGAATGAGTTATTTGAATCAATAATTATTAATACATAATCCGAATTACCTTTCCACATACATACTGTACACAGGTTTACATACACAAACCAGTGTCCCCTATTCAAACAATCATTCGCATATACAAACAATAGGTTGCTAATTTTTTGCGATCAACCCTTCCTTAATTGGAATTTTTGGTGTTGTCTGGAGGAATATAATTCATACTGTAGATCGAGTTACTCAATCCGCACAGCTTATTTGCCTAGTTGTGATTGTACGGAAGAATAGATAGTGCAGATCGAGTTGTCCTCTACACACAGCCTTTATTCCCCGTTCTCCAGCGTTCCTGTCTGTCGCTGCAGATAAGTGATGCTGATTTATGCAGAACTATCTGCTCCCTGGATGCCGGATTTACAACCAGACGAACGGTTTGGCCTGCATAATTTGCTCGTGGGAGGGGTGGCAGAGTGAAGTCAGGTCTCTTGTATATACGGAAATGTTTAGACGAAATAGTATTATCAATTAGCTAAAACTCATTAGCAAAAAATATGTAGTTCCGATTACTTAACCAGATCGTAACATGATCGATGACCATTGATTCGTCTAAGTTAAATTTGCCATTATATTGTAAGTAGTTAACTGCTAATTCATAATACTATGTACATTCCTGAATTATTTATGCGTGTCTTCAATATGTTGTGTTACGAGCATATTTGATTAAATAACGCATAAATATAATATAATTCATCGATGGGTGATTTACGTCAATAGATGTTAAGGACTTTATATTAAGGGGGGATGGGCCGGTTTTCTGGACAACTTTCTCCCTCATGTTTATCCCCATTAGTTTTCAGATGCTAAGATGTTTGCCCAATTAGTTAGTCGAATTTAAGACCTTTCGCCCAATTTCTTAGTCAATATTTATACCTTTCATGCTATATAGGGGTCAATTTTTTCGCTGGCGAACGATAGTGAGCCTGTAATGTTGGAAGAACCGGCCTTCGGCTGGGACATTTTTCTACCGAAATATGTACACATTAATCTAGAAGGGGGATCTAAGTGACTTATTTTAAATTTGATGGAGGTCTAGGGAGGAAACTAGAAAAACAATGAATACATACAAAAATCGCCTAAAAAGTGAACCATCCCCCCTTAAAGGTAATGACGTGATCACCAACAAGTAGCAATAAATAGAACTTATTACGCTCAAAAGCTAAGACAATTGAAGTTATAATTCTGTTGATAATTTTTGCGAAGGGAAAAGATGTACTGAGGACCATTTGCCATAGTTGTTTGTTGTTGTTTTTCCCCAAGCTGCCTGGCCGAACAGCCCCAAGGCCCCGAGCAAGGCCAAGGCCATAATCGAGCGCCCCCACAGAACCCTCCCTGCCGACCACAATAAAGCCTGGGTGACCGAAGCCACTCCATGGCGGGGAGCTGAGGAGGGTGCGGAAACGCCCGGGAAACCAAAGCCCCACCCAGGGCCCTGTGCCCCTCAGCAATTATGAAGAGAAAGTTGAGGGGCAAAGGAAAAATGTGACGCTTTGGCTTTTAATCTTGGTAGATTAGGAGGCCAATCCACGCAAGAGACGCCGTCACTTGAGATCTAGAAAATATATAAGTAAAAGGAACAGTCAGAGTAAGCTATGGGTATGGCAGAGATCGCTCAGTTCTCACTGATAGACCAGCCCATCACCATTTGCCATAGTTATGTGTTTATATATATATATAATTATATATATATATATATAATAATTATATATATATATATATATATATATATATACTGTATATTATATTTTACTCGGTTTTGTTTGTATTTAAGTTTTTGAGAAATTAAATCACTCGTTACTTTCTTGCTGTAGGTAGACAATAGACAATTTATTTTATATTGATTATGCATAAATGTTCAAGTAGGTGTGTATTTATTAATGTTATAAAGATGGTGTTATACAGAATATTAATACATGATTAATTTGTAGGACCAAACCCGTCAATAACATACTAATACAATGGCCCTGCACACTTCACTCTTCTCCAAAGCGCCAAACTGGAGATAACGACACAAAATACTTAATATTCACCAACTAAATTACGAAGGTTCATACATTTTTTGTCAAATACACCAATCCATCAATGTAGGAAACCTTTATCAGTATTTCTTTGGACTTTCTATGACCGTAAAGGGGCCAGGCAGCCTAGGTAACACGGCCCTCTAATTGGTTTTAGGGGAAAATGTACTCATTATGGTAATTAATGACGAGGTGACATCGTTCCTCAGGGTTCAATTTGCTCGATCGTTTGGATCTTCACAGGAGTCGACGCTTTGGTAATGAAAGTTCAATTATTTTAATCAAATATCTTTATTAATGTATCCCATATACTAGAAATACGATTTTATTCAGCCGATTAAATATACCTTGCTTTTGGAGTTTTAGAGTTAATAGAGATTGTTTTGGTCAACTGTCGGGCACTGAAATATCCTTTAAGGGGAGATGGGTCGTATTTCTCGTCCCCCTTCTTTCTCATGTTTAGCCCCATTAGTTTTCAAATTGTATGACGTTCGGCCCATTACATTGGCGATTTTAAGACCTTTCGTCCCATTTCTTTGTCAATATTAAGACTTTGAGTCATTCAGATGTCGATTTTTTCCTGGCGAGCAAT
The DNA here is from genome assembly GCA_032716605.1 of Paralithodes platypus. Classification (NCBI taxonomy): domain Eukaryota; kingdom Metazoa; phylum Arthropoda; class Malacostraca; order Decapoda; family Lithodidae; genus Paralithodes; species Paralithodes platypus. The sequence continues at coordinate 52,023,336 of CM064502.1, read as the reverse complement.
AGCCAGCTGGGAATTTTTTCTATCGCAAAATGTACAAATATATCTTGAAGGAGGGTGGTGAGGGGGGCTAAGCTTGACGGAAGTCTAGGGAGGAAACTAAATAAATTATAAAAAGATACATAAATGCTGAAATAAATACGATCATTAACTGAATCAAGTTGTCTGGTGGCATGACAAATACTCCGATTGAAAAAGCCCACATTGTTGGTTTGATATACCTTACTCTATAATGACATAAGTGGCAACACTGAATTGGTAGATTTACTATGAGGATTCTCGTTGTCTACCTACCGTCAGGTGATTCTGTTCAACTTAAGACGGACCTCTAAAAATTACAGGAGCACTCCCAATTAACCCCTTCTGTACCGGCAACATCTGTTTACTTTTATTTTGGCTACTATTAGACGATTGTATTCAGCTTAAGAGACACGTCTACCAACCACAAGGCAATGAATCCTTTAAGCATGTATCAATGAATCCTTTAAGCTACCACAGATCCTTCCTAAGCTGAATACAATCGTGTGATTACAGCTGAATTAAACACAACAAACATCCCCGGTAGTGAGAGGGTTAAGTGATGACATTTTACAATATATTTTATTTATCACCAGACTATCCTCACCACTTGCAATCGATGAGTTATATCAAATAATTTTAGTTCCGAAAATAACATCCAATACGAATAATAATTATAATGTTAAAGATTAAGTTATCAACTAATTTGTATACCATGTTTTTCCCTGGTACGGTGGCGCTAATAAGTCATGTCTCTGCTGTCATTGTGTTTTGCTCGCTCTAGGTTGTATTAATGTCTGTCAGATGTTGAAGAGGGTGGGTAAGTGTAGGACCATGTTTGTATATCTCACTCGAAATGAATACATCAAGTATAGATATTGCTGATACCAATTATTGATAAAAATATACTAGGTACCGAGACATCACTTATTAGACCAACTGTACTTAGTAAGAGCAAGGATAAAGGTCGAATCACTAGAAAAAAAAATCTGCATCTGCTTTCAGCAAGTGCAGTCTGCAGGGATACCACATAAAGTCCGCTAGATGATAAATAAATGCGGAAAATCGCTAAAATAATGGCACAATCTCTTTTATATTGCTCTAAAATGGCTCAAATCTCCTGAATATCGATGGAATAATGGCCCTTTTTTGTAATATGTATTGCTCTAAAGTGGCTTAAATATCTTGAATATCGCTAGAATTCATGTCGCTAGATGTAACAATTTGCCGCTAGTATATACCTCTAGATCTAGCGGGAAAATAGCTAAATTGGCAAACACTGGCAGTCTGGAAACAAATGAATTCAAATATGACGGCATGCCAAGCTTCTATACAAATGTAGTACCGAACAAAGAGTTCGATAGTGAAACTAGACATACAAATGTTGATCGAATGTCACCAGAAAAATGTTCGTGTGACTGTCATAAGGTGCCGCCCCGGGGAGATGGGTCGTATTTCTTTCTTGTATTTAGCCCTATTAGTTTTCAGATTTTAAAACGTTCGGCCCATTAGTTTGGTGATTTTAAGACCTTTCGTCCTAATTCTTTGTCAACATTAAGACTTTTTGTGTCATTCAGGTGCCGAATTTTTCCTGGCGAGCAATAGCGAGCCTGTAATTTAAGAGGAACCGGTCTTCGGCCGGCAATTTTTTTTATCGAAAAATTTACAAATTTATCTTGAAGGAGGAGTCTTGGGAGAGTGTTTTTTAAGCTTGATGGAAGTCTAGGGAGGAAACTAAAACAATTACAAAAAGATACATACTAGTGGAAATATATACGCCCATCCCCCCTTAAAGTGAAAAATGAGTGAGTGCTTTGACAAGGGAGTGACAGTGTGTTATTCAGGGTTACTGATGGTGGTGGCCATGAGAGAGAGAGAGAGAGAGAGAGAGAGAGAGAGAGAGAGAGAGAGAGAGAGAGAGAGTGTGTGTGTGTGTGTTGAGTGTGTTGTGTGTGTGTGTGTGCTTTGACAAGGGAGTGACAGTATGTTATTCAGGGTTACTGATGGTGGTGGCCATGAGAGAGAGAGAGAGTGTGTGTGTGTGTGTGTGTGTGTGTTGAGTGTGTTGTGTGTCTGTGTGTGTGTGTGTGTGTGTGTGTGTGTGTGTGTGTGTGTGTGTGTGTGTGTGTGTGTGCTTTGACAAGGGAGTGACAGTATGTTATTCAGGGTTACTGATGGTGGTGGCTCTGTTATCCATGGCCAGCACCATACAACTGTGGAGAGTTACACCGAGTTACACATAATGTCTGGCCTTAATAATAGTAGACAGGGACAGTTTGTAGTACAAGAAAAGGACAGCTAAGTAGAACTCAAAGTATATATATATATATATACCGGTATATATATATATATATATATATATATATATATATATATATATATATATATACATATACATAACATACAAGGAGTTGTTACAAGGAATAGCAAGTATCTCAAATTCCGAAGAGACATTCGAAGTGGAAAAAGGGAGATTGCATAGTGCACTACACTCATTGCAGAGTGTGCAATGTACTATCTTCTCTCTTCTTGAACTGCTCTATAGCAGAACTAATTAAAACTTCTTAGGGAAGTTTGTGTCAGTCTGTTAAGGTCCATTCTTAGCTGTTCAATCTATTTAGGGTCCTTCACATTCACTCCAAGCTTGATGGCATCTGCAAACTAGAAGATCACGCTCAACACACCAATATTGATGTCATTGACATATACGATAAACATAATTGGGCCAAGGACAGAACCCTGTGGAACTCATGAAATGACTGGAGTCCACTGAGAAGAAACACCATTGATTACCACACGTTGTCATATCTACCTGTTATTCAAATTTCTATCCAATATGTGACCTCTGCTCTGATACCTAGTGCACTCAATTTTGGCATTAGCCTACAATGAGGCACTTTGTCAAAAGTGTTTTTAAATTTTAGCAAAAGAATGGCTATTGCTCTACTTTTGACATACTGACTTAGCATTTCATGGACAAATTCCAGCAAATTGATAATGCATGATCGGTGTTGACTGAATTCATGTTGGGAACCAGTAATTAAGTTATGGATTTCAAGGTAGTCTATTATATTGTCTAATAGTATCCCTTCTGAAAAAGTGTTTACTGTGTTAGAAGTCAAACTAATTATCTGAGAGAGAGAGAGAGAGAGAGAGAGAGAGAGAGAGAGAGAGAGAGAGAGAAATATTGTATGAGATAGAGATAAACACATCACATTATTGAAAGTTGTTCAATTGAGTTGATATGACTATTTGTCACATTAAATAATACGTAGGGCAACCGAAATATATAAATAAATAAATATGTTATATATATACTGTATATATATTATATATATATTATATATATATATATATATATATATATATACAGTATAATATATATATATATATATACCGTATAATATATATATATATATATATACCGTATATAAAATATTCATATATATATATATATATATAATATTCATATACACATATATATATATAATATATATACATATAGATAGATATATACAGTACATACGGCAGATACAAACAAATGCGTTTAACTATAATTATGGATATAACACTAAGCAAAGAAAATGGGAAGGAAGAAGGAGAACGGATACTTTCACAATACTCTACGGGAATTGATTGCCTGATATCACATATTCGAACTGTAGCACGTAAAAAAGTAATAACAAAGGAGGTCAGCATTCAACCATTTCAGTAACATGGCTTATATATATTTCCGCTAATTCTAGACCATTTTCTATAGCTTAGGGAAGAAGTACAACAACCAAAGGGGTAAAATGGATCTACGTATATTACCCTTTTATAAACTGTATTAAATTGTCAAATGGTACCCAGAATATAGTTATAGTATGTGACTTGACACTCTGAGTCGGTCATTATTCATTATTACTGTAGATTCATTATAGTCTTCACCAGACTATGTACAGTCTCCTGCATAAGTTTTGATCGTCCACATGATGAGGAATATGAAAGTAATGTTACTATGTTTGAATTAAACATATTCCAATTTCACCTGACGTGATCTGGATCTCTTGGTGGTATTTATTATCTGTATCTTTACAGCTGACGATAAGTTGAATCCCTTAGCAGCTAATGTTTCGATACTTAATGGAAAAATATGAAAGTACAATGTCTCTGCAACATATTAAGACCAGGTTTATATAATTAGCAACATATTTCACTAAATGATCTTCAAACTAGCTGGGAAATGTTGATGGGAACTTTTCAATTTACCGTCAGTTGAAAAGAAACAGACTATAGTAGAAACCAAAACAGAATGGAGATTACGGTGTAGAGACGATTTGATCACTGCTTGTCTGGCAATTCACACTATAGGCATATTAAACTAGGAATGTGAGACTTCATTCATATTTAGTAACTCATTCTATGACGATAACGTAATGCATAAGTGCGCGGAATTGCGGTGTGAGTGTCCTTGGAGTGCCACATGTATTTGTTGATGTCATTGAGTTTAGAAGTGAAGTTGGTTGGTGAAAAAAAATAATCATTATGTGATCAAAGTAAAAAAATTGTTAATTATATTTTACATTTGTACAGAAGCACGAAATATCTACACTTGGTTCACATAGGAAGCCGGCAACGATGACAAGAGATATGAATTGCAATTTTTTGTTTTACTTCCTAACAAAGCAGCCTCAACGGAAAGTTTGTCAACGTTATTGTGGTTGTACAGCGATCTATGGTTATTTTTGTACTTCTGCATAATTATAATAATTATATAGAATAGTAAATCCATAATTACTTTATAATTAGTTAGTGAAGTGCTCTGTTTCAAAGGGATTTCGATCGCACAAGGACAAATTCGGTTCATGGTATATCTACTTTGTAAATATTCTTAATGTATCTATATTTATTGCAATAATAGATCCGTACTATGTAAAGTAATAATTCTTTGATATGTATATGCTTGTGGTGGTCTAAATGTAAAATGTTAAAACTGCCGAAATCAGCCTGCTTTCCTTCTTTTGTTTATGATGTGTTGTTGGAATAAGGCTAATCAAGAGTGTATGTATGTATGTATGTGTGTATGTACTCAGGCACATAACCAATAGCTGGGGGTGGCCGACATGAGACAGAGCTCGAACAGAAACAACATTTAGATTTTCAATTCATAGAGTCCGGGACCACTTTCGTGTTCCCTTGCCCCATTCTCGGTTTCGTCTAGTAGGTGATTATTAAATGGGGAGGATGATCTTTATTTCTAGCCTCCCGCCCCCAAAGTAGGAAAAGTAGTAAAGGAAAAAAAGACCGACAGAAACGGCTAAGGTTGGGTAGAGGATGCCAAACCTCACTCTGGACAGGACCGTCCCTCACCCTAATAATACAGAGTGTAGTTGGTGATAAATCAGTTGACTCATCAGATAAATTATCAGATAAATTAATGATTGCATATCAAAAACTGCACTCTAAAGCCTATTTGTTCCGAGGGATTTTTTTTGTTAACCTCCCCTGTTTTGTTTTAACAATTTAAATATTTTAATACGTTTCACCCCATTAGTTTAGTGATAATAAGAAACTTCACCCCCTTCAGTGGTTGATTTTATATTGTCTGAGCGATAGCGAGCCTGTTACTAAGAAAACATCGGCCTTCGGGCAGGAGTTTTTGCTATCGAAAAATGTACAAATTTAGCTCAAAGGGGGTAATGGTGAGTTTCTTTTTGGTTTGAAGGAAGCTTGGAAAGAGGATTTTGTTAGCCTATAGGAACACACTAAAACCATTGCACTCTAAACACAGACGTCTGACCAGATAGCGTTGAGAGACGTTAAGAGATACCAAGATATATATACAATGAGAGATACCTTAGCTAATTTCGCAAGTATGGAGCTATGAATTAGATCCGAGTGTAAATGTTTCCTAAATAGGACAATAAACAAATGTATAGTTAACAAATATATACCGTATTCAACAAAATTAGTTTGCTATTACTCATTGAATTTGCTTTTTCTACCAAATGTAAACTTCTACCTTAGCAATTAAAGTCCATGCTATTACCTTACCCAAACAGTCTTGCCCGATAATCTTCGGCTTAATAGCCTCATAAAGCTATAACATATGCCCATCAAACAAAAAACAGTACCCGATACCTATCAAAATCCACCTCTACTTTACCCACCAATACCAATCTTATCTCGACCCTATCTACCAAAGCATACTTTAGTATACAATTTCCACGGAAGTTCTAATTATCCTATAATCGTTGAGGTTAGCACATATCCTACTCCAAACACACCCATACATCCTACACTGATTAAAATAAAGCTCTACCCAATCTTCACATGAAAACCCTGCCTCCATTCTATCTACGAAAGCAATATTCCTAATAACCCTTCCACCTACCTAAATTATCTACTATTTGTGTAAGCATAATATACCTTTACACTCACTAAATCCTATCCATAGCCTCATATGTTCCTTCAAATCCAATTATGTTCTATGCAACATTTAAAGCTTTTGTAGACTCTGCCACCAAAACATACAAATTAATACCCTTCTCACTTCTGCAACATTTAAAACTTTCGTGGACTGCAATCAAAATATACACATATATATCCTTCTCCCAACCACTCCCCTACACCTCAAAAAATCTACTTCTACCCTTCCCTCTAGTTTAAAGCCTGCCATGATCCTTCCCACCAAAGCCTACCCACACACCTCGATCAGGATCTTTGTTCTGCGACGGCGCCCCACGGGAGAGGAGAGTCGCCGCGGGAAGGTTGAAATACATAACCCTGAATACATTCCTGAATAATGAAGAAGGGGGTGTAGAAAGAGAGAGAGAGAGAGGGGGCGTGGGAGTGTCGGTCTAATGAGGGATCACACCTTCCTCACCTCGACCCTACCTGCTGGGGACTCCAACTTTTAGAGATTGATGGGGAGGATAGGTTAAAGGGGAGGTCTCCACTTGAGGGATTTTTTTCTTGACCCCTTCCTCCCTCATGTTTAGCCCCATTGCTTTTGATATTATAAAACGTTTGCCCCATTAGTTTAGCGATTTTAAGAACTTTCACCCCATATTAAGACCTTTCGTGCCATTCAGGTGTCGATTTTATCCTGGCGAGCGATAGCGAGCCTGTAATTTAAGAGGAACCGGCCTTCGGCCGGGACATTTTTCTACCGAAAAATGTACAAATTTATCTTGAAAGGGACTCGAGGGGTGTAATTTTAAGCTTGATGGAGGTCTAGGGAACAAACTAAATACCTCCCCTTAAAGGAACAGAACTATTGGAGGGAGACCATAAACAGCAGAGGAACGAGAGATAGCATAAGGTAGTGTGGGGAAACAAAGGTAAATCCGGAGGTGAAAAAACCCCGAAAAAGAAGAATATAAAAGGAAGAACAAATATGAGAAAAGGAAATTGATAAAATGGAAAGAGGTAGAAATTTGAATGTAAGTAAGCATAGAAGTAGAGAGGAAGAAATATGAATGTAAGTAAGCATAGAAGTAGAGAGGAATGCCACACTAAGATAAATATGACAACAGAGAGGACGAACAGAAGGGAAGGCCAAGAATAAGGACAAATTATCACTGGATCAATTTTCAGTGACAGATAATTAGTATGTGTCAAGGAATGAAGGTAGGGAATTCAAAAAATATATATGTATAGTCGTATATATATATTATTATTACTGTAGGACTGACACTCACATATTGAAATAAATATGTACTGTAAATACACAATAGCTTCGAATTATCTTGAGCTCTCCTCAAAGTAATTTTCGATATGTTCGTTTATGATCTCCAGACTTGTATTCGTGGCACTGATATATTAACCCAAAGCAAATTAATGAAAGGTGGCACACACACCCGCGTAACCAATCTCTCTCTCTCTCTCTCTCTCTCTCTCACTATTCGTGCCTCCCAGCTGACGAATCACCTCCAAGACTCATATGACTGTGATCCATAACTCACACCCCCACCTTGAACTAAGCCCACAGGCAAGGAGGCCCACAGGGGAGGAGAAGAAACACAACAAGACGAAACACACAGGAGTGGAGAGATTAGGGGGGGGGGGGCCACCGGCTTTTATTTATCTTTCTCTCCTTTTCTCTCTTTTCCTGGCTTGTATCCATTCGGCCCTATTCAGCCAACTGTTTTAAGACTTTTATCCCCATCCAGGTTTCAATTTGTTCCTGGCGAGCGATAGCGAGCCAGCATTGTATGGAGAAATCCGGCTTCGCTGGAGACATTTTTCTATCGAAAAATGTACAAATTTAGCTGCCTGTCGAAACAAAAATATATATATATGCTGGCTTGCTACCACTCGCCAGGAAAATATTGACACCTGGATGGGGGTAAACGTCTTAAAACAGTAGGCTGAATGGGGCCGAATGGATACAAGCCAAACAAGAGTGAGAGAGAGAGAAAAAGAAAAAAAAAGCGAGGTGGGCTCCCTTAAACACTAGGTAAGGGAAATAGGATATATCAAAGAGAAAGAACTACGTGTGAAGGTATTCTGTGGATTACTATAAACTATTCTTATTAGTTCGTCGTATATGATAGGGATTTATTACATCACATTGCTAAATTTGCAGAGTCACTTATATTCTATATTGTCAATTAGTAGCGTTCCTATCTGTTTTTATCAAGACAAAATTTATTTGGAAATCTGTTACAAGTTATATCTACACTGTATATGCCTACCATATTTAAGGGGAGGTTTTTAGTTTGGTCCCTAAATATCCTTCAAGCTTAAGATTACACCCCCTTGAGCACCTTTCAAGATAAATTTGTACATTTTTCGGTAGAAAAATTTCCCGGCTGAAAGCCGGTTCCTCTTAAATTACAGGCTCGCTATCGCTCGCCAGGATAAAATAGACACCTAAATGGCACGAAAGGTCTTAAAATTGACAGAAATGGGTTGAAAGTTCTTAAAATCTTCAAAATAATGGGGCAAACGTCTTAAAATTAGAAAAACAATGGGGCTAAACATGAGGGAGAAAGGAGTCTAGAAAAAAATCCCTCAAGTGGAAATCTCCCCTTAAACAAATTGCCTTCTCCAAAAACATTATCCTCATACTCATCCAAAGCACCAATAGAGTGAGGGATGCCTATCAATAAACGTATACGATGCAGCACTCATAAACTTGAAGAAAAAAAAATAAAAAAATAAATTGGAACTTTTTATTATTTTAAATTCCCGTGCGAAAATATAAGTAGTACAAGTTACAAATTTAGTTTTATAATGGAGAATGTCCTTAAATAGGGAGCATTACAAAGAAGGAGGATGCAATAGAGAACAATGGGAACAAACATGATCAAGCAACTATAAACAGATGGGGATATGCATTTAACCCAAAAACAATTATGCAATACATTTTCAAACAGATGTTACACGAATAACACACGAAAAGAACCAAGGGAAACATAATAACAAAACTTATATATGTTACAGTCAGACTGTGAAACTAGACATTTCATGAAATTAATAAGCATTTCAGTCAGTCTGTGAAATGACTGGTTACTAACCTAACTTAGGTTAGGTTAGGTTATATTAATTTTCACCTATTATTAATGAAGAGAAGCAAACTGTTCACACAATGACACACCTCAATCTGCTTTTCACGAGCTTGAAGGCAACTATGGGGTTTGCCCTACCTACTTGAACTACCTAACCTAACCTACCTAACATAACCTAACCTGTTAGGTTAGTAACCAGTTAGCAACCAGTAATTTCACAGATTGACCGAAATGCTTAGTCATTTCACGAAATGACAACGTTTCACAGTCTGACTGTAACATATATACATAATGAAACTAAATTAAACGTTGATATGATTATTATACTAACTGGAGTTGATACGCGGACATTATTATACTGACCGGAGTTGATACACGGACATATAAGCTGGTAATAATAATAATACCATCAAACAAACAAACAAACAAACAAACAAACAAACAGAGGAAAATGCGAGAGGACAGAAAAGGTAGGCATAGGTAGTGGGGAGGGACGGGTAGGGGTCGTCCACACAGTAGCTGTTAAGTAAATATCCCTAGGCAGTACATCAGGTGTTCCTTAAGATGATGAATGGTCAGAGTATAGTGACCCTGACGCCCACAATACTGACCCCCACAACACTGACCCCACAATACCCACACGTTACCACCATCACCACCCCCATAACCCCTAGACGTTACTACCATCACTAACCCCATTACCCCCACACGTTACCACCTTCACCACCTCCATAACCCCCAGACGTTACTACCATCACTAACCTCACAACCCCCACACGTTACCACCATCACCACCCCCATAACCCCCAGACTTTACTACCATCACTAACCCCACAACCCCCACACGTTACCACCATCACCACCCCCATAACCCCCAGACGTTACTACCATCACTAACCCCACACGTTACCACCATCACCACCCCCATAACCCCCAGACGTTACTACCATCACTAACACCACAACCCCCACACGTTACCACCATCACTAACCCCACAACCCCCACACGTTACCACCTTCACCACCTCCATAACCCCCAGACGTTACTACCATCACTAACCTCACAACCCCACACGTTACCACCATCACCACCCCCATAACCCCCAGACGTTACTACCATCACTAACCCCACAACCCCCACACGTTACCACCATCACTAACCCCACAACCCCCACACGTTACCACCATCTCCACCCCCAGACGTTACTACCATCACTAACCCCACAACCCCCACACCACCCCCATAACCCCCGGACGTTACTACCATCACTAACCCCACAACCCCAACACGTTACCACCATCACCACCCCCATAACCCCCACACGTTACTACCATCACTAACCCCACAACCCCCACACGTTACCACCATCACCACCCCCATAACCCCCAGACGTTATTACTACCATCACTAACCCCACACGTTACCACCATCACCACCCCCATAACCCCCAGACGTTACTACCATCACTAACCCCACAATGCCCACACGTTACCACCATCACTAACCCCACAACCCCCACATGCTACCACCATCACCACCCCCATACGTTACTACCAGCACTAACCCCACAACACCCACACGTTACCACCATCACCCCCCCCCCCACGTTACTACCATCACTAACCCCACAACACCCACACGTTACCACCATCACTATACCTTTATACACTGACCCTCACAAACGAAATGGGGCGAATGGTGTTAAAATCGCCAAACTAATGGGCCGAACGTCTTAAAATCTGTAAATTAATGGGGCAAAGCATGAGGGTGAAGGGGGACCAGAAAACCCAACCATCCCCTCTTAAAGCTCTATCAATATCCCCTTGTGTTTAGGAATCCTGGTTCTCAAACAAAGGCATTATTCACCTTCTCATAACACGATCATGAGGAATACAAAGGAAGGCAAGCAACAACAGACCTAATTGTCCTTACTAGGCTGCCTGTAAAACAAAACAAAAAAAGGCCACAGCCATCAACTGAAGGGTTTCAGCTCCAGAAAGACTGTGGTCAGAACACAAAATTATAGCATCATGGCAAGATATTTGTCAAGGCGATATATCAATGTTTGGACAATATGACACTCTAAATCACTTCTAGGCAAAGTGTTGGTATATGTGAATTAGACAGCTCAAGTAACTGGATGAGAATAGAGAGCATAAAGGTCCCATCTTGTCATAAGAGGTTATTTTCTCGTAAATATGTTTATCATTTTCGAGATTGTGTTATAAGAAAATCAATTACTCCTTCACTTGAGAATAAAGCTTGAATAAATTGCACCAACATAAACGACAACAAAGAAACTATGAATCTTTTAAATGAATACATCCTTAGACTACGACAGCAAATTCTGCATTGTTAGACCTCAATTCTACCCAGCATACAAGTCCCCCATTATACAAAATTCTACCTCTTGTCTAATTACCGACACCATTGTAAATTAACGTAGATGTGTGGTCAGAAAACGTTGTCGATCGAATAAAGCAAGAAAAACGTGTTCTGTGTGAATGATATCGGAAAATCATATGTTTTCATAAATCTCATTTGGGAGTGTTTGGTGTTGGGAGTTAATTTATACGTCTTCACTTTAACAGGTAGGAAGAATGATTAGTTCTCCGTAAACTGACGTCCATTTATTTTTCTTCTGGCAGTAGACTGATTATATTCACTACTGGAAGAGTTATCCCAATTTTTTTTTTTCCCCCCAACAAATCAATTTAAATTTCCAAAACAAAATTGAGTACCTAGTCACTGGCTTTTTTTGTTCTATATTTTTCTATTTTTCTCTGGCTAGTATCCATTCGGCCCAGTTCAGCCAACTGTTTTAAGACGTTTATCCCCATCCAGGTCGATTTCTTCCTGGCGAGCGATAGCGAGCCAGCATTGTATGGAGAAATCCGGCTTCACAGGAGAAATTTTTCTATCGAAAAATTTACAAATTTAGCTTGCTGTCAAAACAAAAAAGTATATATATATGCTGGCTCGTTACCGCTCGCCAGGAAAATATTGACAGCTGGATAGGGGTAAATGTCTTAAAATAGTAGGCTGAATGGGGCCGAATGGTTACAAGCCAAAGAGAGAGGGAGAGAAGGAGAAAAAAGCGAGGTGTATTATACTATACAAGGTTTGGAGTATCGGATGTGCCAATAAGTGAAAAACATGCCTTGCCCAGTGTCAGTACCGTTTAGTACCGGTGCTGTCTGTCTAACTTTATTCTGGCTACTATTGGACAATTCTATTAAGTTTATAAAGGGCCTTCATCTATTAACAGACTTCAACCTATATCACGTAACCTTTTTTCTACCACAGATCATTCCTAAGCTGCATATAATCGTCTAAATACAGCTAGTATAAAATAGAGAGTGGTTGGGTAGTAGAGGGAATGAAGATTTCGAGAGACAGAAAAGAACGAGGTACGTGGAGAGTAAGAGGGTGGTGAAGAGAGTAGTGAAGGAAAGTAAGAGAAGAGTAGATGAGGAATTTGGAAGGAATCTGAGTGTAAAATGGAGGGAGAGTAAGAAACTGTTCTGGAAAGAAGTCAAGAAAGTTAGGGAAGGTAGCAAGGGAAACAGTAAGGGTGTGAAAGATAAGAATGGGAGAATGCTAGCCGAGAAGCAAGAGAGAGTCGAAAGATGGAGGGAGTACTTCAATTAGTTGCTAAATGTAAGGAATGAAGAGCCAGCAAACATAGTTGGATATGGTATGGGAGGGAGAAGAAGAGAAGTAGTGGAGGAGGAGGTGGGGATCAGGAGGTCAGAAGTGTGGGAAGCCATGAAAAGAGTGAAGTTGGGGAAAGCACCAGGAACAGATGAAGTGTGTGGGGAAATGATGAGGTATGGTGGTGAGATAGTGATCGAATGGGTATGGAAAATGTGCAAACTAGCATGGGAGAAGGGGAGTGCACCCGATGACTGGAAGACTGGCATAATAGTCCCCCTATGTAAGGGCGAAGGGGAAAGAGGAGTGTGTGGTAACCACAGAGGAATATGTCTTCTAAGTGTAGTAGGGAAGGTATACAGTAGGGTAGTGATTGAGAGAGTGAGAACGAAGAAATGGATAGGCGACGAGCAGGGAGGTTTTAGGAAGGGAAGAGGATGTGTAGATCAGATTTTTACCCTGAATTGTGTTGTGGAGAAATATCTGGAGAAATAACAAAAGGTGTATGTTGCCTTTATGGACTTCGAGAAGGCCTATGACAGAGTGGATAGAGAAGGTTTGTGGAAAGTACTTTGAATATACGGAGTAGATGGCAAGTTGCTGAATGCAGTGAAGAGTATGTATGAGGGTGCAAAGGCGGCAGTATGTGTGGAGAGTGAGCAGAGCGAGTTCTTTGACCTGAATGTTGGTTTGAAACAGGGGTGTGTGATGTCCTCGCGGTTGTTTACTGTATATATGGATGGAGTCATGAAAGAAATACTATCAAGAGCAGTGGATGTTCGTATCGCTGAAAAGGGAGGGAAATTAGTGGAAGCTGCCTATACTGCTGTTTGCGGATGATACAGTTCTGATGAGCGATAATGAATGGGAGTTGCAGGGTCTGGTAAAGGAGTTTGGAACAGTGTGTGAAAAACGGAATTTGAAGGTAAATGCGGGGAAGAGCAAGGTTATGGTCTTCGAAAGGGGTAAAGTCACAGAGTGTGAGGTGAAGTTGAACAGTCAGGCTATGGAGATCGTCAACTCTTTTAAGTATCTGGGCAGTGTGTTGAGTAAAGATGGGACTATGGATGCAGAAGTGCGGGAGAGGGTACAAGAGGGGAAGAGGGTTGTAGGAACGCTGAAAGCAGTAACAAGAAATAGGGTGGTCAGTATGGAAGTGCAGAAGTCCTTGCATGACAGTGTTGTAATCCCGACACTGACTTACGGAAGCGAAGCATGGACGTTGGTCGAGAGACTCAGACCAAGAGTGAGAGCAGTGGAAATTAATTACAAACCCTCTCCGACATATGACGCGATTTTGAGCCTATTGGGGATACTTTAAAACCTTCGTTACCATCAGGGGTATTTAGAAACCTTTAGTTTAGTTACTTCAACCTCTGCAGTCGTCTTTGAGTTAGCTGTGGGCAGAACACTAATTTTGGAGAGGTAATTATAAGAGTGAGAGAACTATTTCTTATTGCTAATCTGGCAACCTCTGCGTCATACATGCGTGAAAGGGTTAAGAAGTGCGTGCGGAGTTACATGGAGGGATAGACAGACTAATGAAGAAGTAAGAAGGTGTGGTGTGGAGGTAGATGTGCTGGAAAGTGTGAAAAGGAACAACGTGAGATGGTTGGGCCATATGGAAGGTATGGAAAGCGAGAGAATGACTAAGAGGGTGTACGACAGCGAGGTGGAAGGACAGAGGGGGAGAGGTAGACCGAAGGAGAGGTGGAAGGATGGAGTGAGGAAGTATATGAACGAAGGCGGTACTGGTTGCGGGGAGGGGCGTTGGACTGACTGGGGACAGAGGTGCATGGGGGCGGTTCGTTTGTAACCACTCCTTCGGGGATCACGGCGTCAGGCAATAGATAGATAGATAAAATGAAAAAGACGGTGTCGGTACAACAGGCGTTAATGAGAATGTGTAGTAACGCCCAGTGTCACTACTCAGCGACATCAGGGTTATATTTGTTGGAATAATTATTGTTATGGCTTCAAAAAAGTATGCACTAAGTAAACTAGACTATTTAATATAATATACAGGTACAAATAAATACACTTAAACACATTCAGACTCAATGCAATAGTTAAGTTACTCAGGTGGCAATTAATTCATACTTTGAATACAGTGGAAATTAAGCAAATAAGTGGCATTTGGCGGTGTAATGGTTAAGTTGTCTTAACATTTGTGTGTGATAACCCAGGTTCGAATCCCGGTGGATCACATATATGCTTTCATTAATTTCATCGGAGGTGTTTGGTGGTGTGGTGAAATTAATACAAAAATAGATTAAATACACATATAATTTTAGTGAATATTTAAGAAGTTGCCGTATAATATATGAATATTATTCAACTGAATACATATGGAAACAAATAACTTCCTTCATATTTCTGGACAATGATACTCGCAACAACTGAACCTGAGGATCGTAACTAGGAGGAAAATATGCAAGATCGTATATGACTCCGCATCGCCAGAGACCCTTTAGTAAACATATTGGTCACTTGTTGGACATGTTGTGTATATGTCACAAGAAACCACCATTAATATTAATTATATCTTCTGTTTTGCGTCAAATATGTTCCATGAGACTACTTCGAGAGTCAATAGTAGTGATAACAATTATAATAACACTACTTAGTTCGCTATAACAAATATTTCGTTTATCAACTTAATGATTTGTGTTTTGAGTCCTAACATAACAAATCATCCGGAATTAGCCATAGCAAATATTTAATGTCAGGATCTGATTGAAAGAGCTACACAAATGTCCATGTCCTGTAATCTAAAGTATCTCTGCTGCATCCCAACCCCAGCCACACTAAACAATTCTCTCCCAAGCCAGAAATCCTTGGCAGACAGTCGGGAACCCACGACCACGAATGACTACATCAATTTTAAGACTAATAAACCCACAACGAGGAACGCCCGGCATGTGACATTCCCTTCTCACAATATATAAGTGAAATTACCGCGGGAAGACAGTGGTACTCCGGCTCCACCCTTTAAGTCGAAAACGGGGGGCATTCAGAGGAGGCACTCATCCTTATCTACCAGGATTCTCAAGCCGAGTAATCACGGTCTTTTTATTTTCCCCAGTAAAGTTGGGATGAATTTTCAAAAACGACACACAACCCGAGTTTGAAGATGTTCGGGAAGGTTAAGGACCACCGATCTATTGAGGGACTTTCGACGTTAGGTCAGTGGGCTGGGTTCTGACGTGGTCGCTCCGTCGCACCTTTGTCTCAGCCCCAAACTCTGACCATGCCACCAAATCCATAAGCTGTCGGCGCCCTAGGGTGTGGGAGTCACCCACGGGGTACCAGTGTCCACCCAACAATACCAATACCACCACCACCACTAGCAGTACCACTATCACTAATACCACGATCATTACTAGTATAAACACCACCACCATCAATACCGTTGTTATCACCATTATTACTAGCATCACCACCAGTACCACCATTATCCCTGCCATTATCCCCACAACTACTACCGTCACCACCACCACCAATACCACCCTTTCCATTCTCACCAATCAGAAGCACACTTCTAATTTTAGCCCTCAAACTCTGCTGGCTTTCTCACACTTTAAATGCTTTATACAAAGTAAATTGACTGCGTCTAAATGTGTTCCTGTTACTTTGATGAGCTCTTGTTAGGTTATATCAGTTTTACGTTTCCTTCTTCAACGTATCATCCGCCACCATCTTCTTTTTATAAGACCACGTAATCGAAATCGGTAAATTGATTTAGTCTTTCCTGGTAGTATCAATGATGTGCAACATGTCGACTTTCAGTCTTCATTTTCTAATAGTACTCAGCTTTTGTATTAATTCATTATCCCACTGATCATGCAGCAATGGTGACCATCGTTGATTCATCGTTATCTCAATTCTAACTAGACCCCATATTGCTTAGTCGGCAAATTTCTACCTCCTTCCAATGTTTTAGCCATTTCATTATGTGTATGTTATGGCTAATATCATTGTATTAGGTTCGCATATTAGGCATACATAGGTTTATTATCCCATTTCTATTTTTAGCATATCAACGAAATCTCACTATTCTGCCTCCCAGTAATCACCAAACTCTTTAAGTTAATCCCTCGAGTTCCTATGACTATTTCACATTTCATTACATAAATACGCGGTATAGAAGGGATCTCTAGGAATAAAAGAGGCAACAACTCAATTTAAACTCCATACCACACAGGCTATTCGTATGCAGAATGACGTATAATGAAAGGAAGCTGTAAATGAGGTCAAGTGTCACCAATTTCTGAAAGTTTTAAATACAAACTACAGTAGTTTCGCTGTCTTATGCTCTAATGTTCATCTCTCAATATTCATGCTGTATCTTTTTCGTCTGACCTTTCTTGGAAAGATCATATTACCACTCTTGCTAAAAACCGTTCACAAGAAGTTATGTATGCTCAACCATCTCCGTAGTTTCTTCACCCCCATACAGCTTCTTGTTCTGTACCGGGGCACTCTGCGCCCATGTATCGAGTATTGTTCGCGTGTGTGGGGGAGGTTCCATCCATACCACACTTCTCGAAATCGTAGAGTCGGAAGCATTTTGCCTCATCAATTCACCGCCTCTTACTAGTTCCCTACAATCTCTCTCTACACGCCGCAGTGTTGCATCTTTCTCACTCTTTTATCGCTAATACAATAATCAGTGTTCGTCAGAACTTTCTCAGTGTATACCTTCTCCCTAACAGAGAGAGAGGGGGGGGGGGGGACACCCAACTTTCAAAACATTCTAACCCATATTCTATCCAACTCTCTAACCAAAGATTGAGTCATTTCCCAGTCTTTCTTCTAGTTAACAAGTAGGCTCTGGAACTCTCTCCCTCAATCTGTCTTTCCCTCATCTTATGGCTTAAACTGCTTCAAGCTCCGTGTGTCTAGACATTTTGACTCTACCTTACCTTGGTTTCGAACCACTTTCACTCTTTCAACTTTGGTGGGACGCTTGTTACAGGTAGCTTGCCTTTTGTCTCTTTCACACACACAGACAAACAAATGCCCAGTTACACCCACAGTATATATACTTTGGTTACACCCACCTTATTGAACACTGTATCTTCTTCCTGAATTCAGTGCACTGCCCGATGTCTCTTTCAGTAGTGTAACCAAGCAACAATCACCTCTCCACTCTTCTTTTTCACCAGATCCAAGCTACTTTTCCTTCTAATATATGGTTGTGGAAGACAAGGAAGAAGGTAGAATGGAAATGAGAGTTGAGGTGGAGGGAAGTTTTTTAGGGTGAACATCATATGTAACAATATATAAAGGTATATATTATATATATATATATATATATATATATATATATAAACAAAAAAGTATATAAAGTATAGACCTATATTACAAATACGCGTGAGCTACTAAATGTTTTTATACTCTCAGTCTGACTCGAACCACCGACAGTCAAGACGAGTGTTCATGCTTTAATCCACTACACCAAGGGGAGATAAAGGATACTTAAACATTTCCTGACTGCCGGTAGTTCGAGCCCGGCTGAGAGTATGAATATATTTAGTAGCTTAAGCGTATTTGCGAGATATACTTAATATTAATGGCTCTTGTGCTTGGCTGGGCGAGAATTAAATCAAATCACTTCAACTCAAGTTGCGTGGAGTTATTTGTAAAACTCCCTGTATGGTATCCTGGAATGTGGATCCTACAAACTTGTGTATGAATTGAAATACATTCTCCAAGTTGGGTTTCCCTTCACCTAAATATAAATAGGAAAGGTTAAGTATCCTTTATAATTTTTTGTTTTGCGAGTGAGTGAGACAAAAGGCAGAACTGCCTGTAGCGAGTGCCTCCCCCAGAGTTGAAAAAGTGACAGGGCCAAAATCAAGGGACGTTCAAACCAAAATACCTGGACACACTGAGTTTGAAGCGATTCAAGTCATAGGAAGAAGAAAAGACTAATTCTAGGAGAGAGTTCCAGGGTTCAGCTATTGAATAGAAGAAAGACAGTAAAAGTAACAGAGAGAAAGGGATATGGTCTATACAGTATGTGAAATAATCTTGGCCACAGATATACTATAAGGACTCAGGGTGGGTGTTGTGGTTCGCTTTGTCATCCAGGTATCCTAACATGTACAGATTTACCCTTTCAAAAACTTCTGTGCACGTTAATAACCCCTTCTGTACCGGCGACGTCTTTTTTCATTTTATTCTAGCTATATTTAGAGGATTTTGTGCATTTTATGAAGGATCTGTGGTTGCAAAAAGGGTTAACCGAGATAGTTCGAAGCCTGTTGATTGCTGGAGGCCCTTTTGAAACTAAATAAAATCGTCTAAAAATAGCCGGAATAAGTCAAAAGGAAGTCGCCGGTACAGAAGGGGTTAAGCCTAGGATTGACCTCTCATTAATACGAGCAAAGGAGGTTGGTCAATAAAATAAGGCACAGGAATAAAGGAGGGATGGACCGGTTTTCTGGTCCCCTTTCTCCCTTGTGTTAAGTCCCATTTGTTTTGAGATTGTAAGATATTCGGCCCATTAGCTTGGCGATATTTACACATTTCGCCCCATTTCGTTGTCAATTTTAAGACCTTTCGTGCCATTTAGGTGTCTATTTTTCCCTGGCGAGCGATAGCGAGCCTGATATTTTAAGAGGAACCGGCCTTTGACAGGGAAATTTTTCTACCGAAAAATGTGCAAATTTATCTTGAAGGAGGGTCTAGTGGGTATTTATCTAAGTTTGATGGAGGTCTAGCGAAGAAACTGAGAAATAAAGGAATAAATTAATGAATAGACCAAACATGGCTCATCTCCCCTTAAGGACTAAGTGTGTATGTGTGTGTTTGTGTGTGTGTGTGTGTGTGTGTGTGTGTTTGTGTGTGCGTGTGTATGTGTGTGTTTTTGTATGTGTAGAGTCGTTATGTCATCCAGATATCCTGCGACGCATCATAACCCCGGCCGATGTAGATATTTCTCGCGGTAAATAAGGGACATGACAGCCACGCAGCCGGAGGGAGGGAGGGGCTTGGGTGAGTGGGAGTATTCTAACTCTTCTACCTACCTATCTATCTATCTATCTAGCTAGCTATTCTGTCTATCTATCTATCTGTCTGCTCCCCCCCCCTCTCTCTCTCTCTCTCTCTCTCTCTCTCTATGATATGAAATGGATTGAACAATGTGGTTTACGACTATTTGTTTAATCTTCACATAACTAGAACACGATACCATGACTATAGACATTAGGGTAATGAGGTTTAACACTTGTACTGTACGTATGGAGGTTTTCACCATTAAGCTCTGTTTTACGTGGAACAATTTCCTCTCAAAACTGTAAATAGCTCTTTAGTGGAATAATTCAGGAGGTTAGATAATATGTTACACACTTTGCAATCATATTGGACTTGTAAAGGGATATGGTACAAATTTGGGACTGGTAGTTTTAATAGATAGACATCAATAGATTTATATTTAAATTAAATTTCATATATAGCCCAATCATATTTGTATACCTCACTAATCACATCTTATACAGCTTTGGCTCCTAAATGGCACATGTAGGACTTACGATGAGTATCTTATCAGCTTAGTGTATATATAATATATCCTCTGCTCGCGTCTGATATAAAAGAACAGAAACAACAATAATAGCAATGTCAATTAGACATTTACCTTAGTACTCGATACGGTCTTGATAGTGTAATGCATAAGTGCGCGGAATTTCGATGTGAGTATCCTAGGTTCGAGTCCTTGAAGTGCCACATGTATTTGTTGATTTCATTAGTTGAGTTTAGAAGTGAAGTTGGTTGGTGGAAAAAACATATAATTGACCTTAGTACTCGATGCAGGCAATAACAAGATATTCGAACTGGTCGACTACTGACTAGGGAATCAAAATAAATATACCGAGATTGGAAAGTACAGTGAACCAGGATAGGATAATTAGAGTTTGTTGCAATGACTAGTTTAAAGGGGAAATTGGTAGTTTTTCTGGTCCCCCTTCTTCCTCATGTTTAGCCCCATTAGTTTTGAGATTATAAGACGTTCGGCCTATTAGTTTAACGATTTTAACCCCTTTCACCCTATTTCGTTGTCAATTATAAGACCGTTCGTGTCATTTAGGTGTCGATTGTATCCTGGCGAGCGATAGCGAGCCTGTAATTTTATGAGAAACCGGCCTTCGGCCCGGACGTTCTTCTACCGAAAAATGTACACATTTATCTTGAAGGGGGTGTCTAGCGAGTGTTTTTTAAGCTTGATGGAGGTCTAGCGAGGAAACTAAAAAAATAAATTAATATATAAATTAATAGCGCCCCAAAATAAACACGTACTGTTCCCTTAAAATACCCCATTTCCCACTGGTAAAATGTGTAAGTTCGTTGTGGCATGTCGTAAAAGGCCGTAAATATAACAATAGTGTAACCCTTTTATTATTTTAATGTAAAACTTGCAAAATAAACAAACCAAAGATAACAACACAAGATAAATGCAAAAGAGCTAATCCACATTCGTCATTTTATTTGTTCGATCAGAGTCAATATATTTCAATTGGGAAGGTATTTTGGGAGCTAGTGAGTTAAGGGAGCCCACATCGCTTTTGTTCTATCTTTCTCTCCCTCTCTCTTTGGCTTGTATCCATTCGGCCCCATTCAGCCAACTGATTTAAGACATTTATCCCCATCCAGGTGTCGATTTCTTCCTGGCGAGCGATAGCGAGTCAGCATTGTATGGAAAATCCGGCTTCGCCGGAGAAATTTTTCTATCAGAAAACTTGCAAATTTTGATTGCTGTCAAAACAAAAATATATACATGCTGGCTTGCTACCGCTCGCCAGGAAAATATTGACACCTCGATGGGGTTAAACGTCTTAAACCCGTAGGCTGAATGGGGCCGAATGGATACAAGCCAAAGAGAGGGAGAGAAAGAGAACAAAAGCGAGGTGGGCTCCCTTAACCCATTCAGTACCAGAGACTTCAATTTGCATTATTATCTGGCAACTATCCAGAAGATTGTATTCAGCTTAGGAAGGACCTCTAGCAATATTATAAGGCTTCAAACTATTTCAAACAAACCTTTTAACTACCACATATCCTTCCGAAGCTTCATAATATTATAAGGCTTCAAAGTATTTCAAACAACCCTTTTAACTACCACATATCCTTCCGAAGCTTCATAATATTATAAGGCTTCAAACTATTTCAAACAACCCTTTTAACTACCACAGATCCTTCCGAAGCTTCATAATATTATAAGGCTTCAAACTATTTCAAACAACCCTTTTAACTACCACAGATCCTTCCGAAGCTTCATAATATTATAAGGCTTCAAACTATTTCAAACAACCCTTTTAACTACCACATATCCTTCCGAAGCTTCATAATATCGTCTAAGTAAAGCTAGCATACGATATAAAACACGCCGCTGGTACTCAAAGGGTTAATTGATAGAGATATTACCCCTTCGATTCCCAGAGGGCAATCCGGAGCTGCATAATATTCGTTGTCTAATCATAGCAAAATTAAGGGGAGGTTTTTAGTTTGTTTCTAACTCCTCCAGCAAACTTTAAATTTCACCCGCTTGACCCCCTTTCATGATAAATTTGTAAGTTTTTCGGTAGAAAAATTTCCCGGCCGAAGGCCGGTTACTCTTAAATTACAGGCTCGCTATCGCTCGCCAGGATAAAATCGACATCTAAATGGCACGAAAGGTCTTAAAATTGACAGAATGGGGCGGAAATTCTTAAAATCACCAAATTAAAGGGGCAAACGTCTTAAAATCTCAAAAGCAATGGAGTTAGACATGAGGGAGAAAGGGGTCAAGAAAAGAGTCCCTCAAGTGGAAATATCCCCTTAAATGATATAGATATTACCCCTTCGATTCCTAGAGCGCAATCCGAAGCTGCATAATATTCTTTGTCTAATCGTAGCAAAATTAAATGGAGAAAGGCGTCGTGGCGTCCTCAAGGTATTATAACCCCTCGAGTACCAGCGACGTGTGTTGTGTTTTATTCTAGCTATATCTAGACGCTTTTATGCAGCCCAGGAACGATCTGTGGTAGTTAACCCTTTCACACACATATGACGCAGAGGTTGCCAGATTAGCAATAAGATATAGAGTTCTCTCACTCTTATAATTACCTTTCCAAAATTAGTTTTCTGCCCACAGCTAACTCAAAGACAACTGCAGATGTTGAAGTAACTAAACTAAAGGTTTCTAAATACCCAGAAGTAACTAAACTAAAGGTTTCTAAATACCCTGATGGTAACAAAGGCTTTAAAGTATCCCCAATAGGCTCAAAATCGCGTCATATGTCGGAGAGGGTTAACAGGCTTCGAACTACTCCACTTAACCATTTCTACTACCACAGATCCTTCTTTAACTGCATAAAATCGTATAAATAGAGCTAGAATATAATTGAAAAACCGTCGCCGGTACGGTAGGGGTTAATCCAGACGGAAGACATTTAGAATTATGACATTATTTGGACCAGAGATATAAAGGGGAGATGGGTTTTTTGTCTGGTCCAACTTCTTCTTCCTCATTTTTAGCCCAGTTAGTTTTCAGATTTGTAGACGTTCGGCCCATTAGTTTGGCGATTTTAAGACCTTTCGCCCCATTTCTTTGTCAGTATTTAGACTTTTCGTGTCAGTCAGGTGTCGATTGTTTCCAGGCAAGCGATAGAAAGCCTGTATTATAAGAAGAACCGGCCTTCAGCTGGTACATTATTCTATCGAAAAATGAACAAAATTATCTTGAAGGAGGGTCTTGGGCGTGTATTTTTTGTTAAGCTTGATGGAGGACTGGGGAGGAAACTAAAAACATTATATAAACAAAATTTATATAAGGAGCAAATAAATACGCCCATCCTGCCTTAAATTAACCCTTTCTGTACCAGTGACGTCTGCTGTATTTTGGTTTCGCTATATTCAGAAGATTTTATGCAGTTTAACAAGGACCTGTGGTAGCTAAAAGGGGTAAGTGAGATAGATCGAAGCCTGTTCATTGCTAGAGACCCTTTTTAAACTGAATAAAATAGTCTAATAGTAGCCAGAATAAAGTTAAAAGGACTTTGTCGGCACGGAAGGGGTTAAGAACACTTACGGCAAATTAATAAGGCAATACCACATTAGGGAATACATTGTTTTCCATTTATTAACCCTTTGAAGCTCTGACACGTTTTAGCAGCTTATTTTGGCTATCATTAGATGATTTTATGCAGCTTAAGAAGTATCTGTGGGTATTAAAAGGTTAACTATTATCTCAATCAACCCTTTGACTTCCATACACCGTTACTAATCTGAATAAAGTCGTTTAATAGTAGCTAGAAACAGAACAGAAACGCGTATTGGAGCTTGAAATGGTTACAGCATGATATAATAACGCTTAGCATATGATCAATGGATTTACACTTCCTCTAAACACGGAGATGATAAATTACCTGGAAATATTGCCTAGAATGTTAGTATGTGTAATTAAGTAACACCCCGTTCTTAACATTAAGTAACACCCCGTTCTTAACATTAAGTAACACCCCGTTCTTAACATTAAGTAACACCCCGTTCTTAACATTAAGTAACATCCCGTTCTTAACATTAAGTAACACCCCGTTCTTAACATTAAGTAACACCCCGTTCTTAACATTAATCATCAAATACAAACCCCAATGCACTTGAATAAACTAATGAAAGCACATGGTCCTCCCGGGATTCGAACTCGGGACACCACACCCAGAACATTGTATACGCTGGTAAATAGCTATATTATTGACATTATTGTGCAGGTGTAGGTGAGAGAGAGAGATTAGAGGAATATATAGGGCACAGGAGTCAAGGCTGAATATGCTTAAGGGAGCTCAGACGGTATTGTGCAGCATAATTTACTGGTTCGGCTCAATGGTTTAAAGGAAGGAGTTTAGTTTGCTCTCTAAACCTCTATCAAACTTTAAAAAAAAAACACAAGAAACCCCTTTCTGAATTAATTTGTAAATTTGTCAGTAGAAAAATGTCCTGGCCGAAGGCCGATTCCTCCTCAAATACAGGCTCGCTATCGCTCGCCAGGAAAAAAATCGACACCTAAATGTCACGAAAGGTCTTAATATTGGCCAAGAAATGGGGCAAAAGGTCTGAAAATCGCCAAACTATCGGAACGAACGTCTTAAAACCTCAATACTAATATGCTAAACATGAGGGAGAAGGCGGTCCAGAAAAACCAACTGCCTCCCCTTAATAAGTAACAGAAGATAAAGAAGGAATGGATACGTATAATAATTTACATGGGATAGATAAATATAATGGAGGAATAATTACTACAAGCAGAGGTAAAAGGAAAACTTGATAAGGGTAGAGGCAAGCGAAAGGAAGGGAGAAGAGGCGGGGTTGGGATGAACGAGTAGAGGGGTGGGGGGAGTAGGGGTGAGAACGCAGGAGGAATATGATGGGAGAGGACGACTTGCAAGGGAGAGGGACAAGGGAGGGACAGGGAGATAGTTAAGAGAGGGAGGGAGGTTGGGGTAGGGATGGGAGAAGGGAGGGAGAGGGAGGTATGAGTGAGGTAGGGGGAGGGATGGGAGAAGGGATCGACAGGGAGGTAGTCAAGAGAGGGAGGGAGGTAGACGTGGGGTAGGGAGAGGGATGGGATAAGGGAGGGACAGGGAGGCAGTCAAGAGAGGGAGGGAGGTAGGAGTGAGGCAGGGGAAGGGATGGGAGAAGGGAGGGACAGGGGGAAAGTCAAGAGATGGAGGGAGGGAGAAGGGAGGGATCCACAGAGGCAGGGAGGGAGGGAGGATCCAGGTAGTAAGGGAGGGAGGGGAGTCGCGGCGAGACAGAGAACGGTATCCCAGTGCGGCACGGTTGGGGGTACGGGGACAAAATCAAACACACGCACCGACCACATTCGTTTCGGCTTATTATATACACGAGAGGGTATAACTCGTCTTTTACAGGCTTCCTCGGGGCCCTGGCATTGTCTTGTCCAGCGGGGTCCTCTCTGTCCGGCCGAGCAGCACTTAATGTTGTTATAGCTCAGGGTAGAAGGCTCTCTAGTTTTCTCCAATATCGATTGTTTTGTTTTGTAGCACTTTTCGTGGGCTGCTTCCGTCGTACGAGGCGTGATTATGGCTTCTCTACCTGACAGCTAATAAAGAAATCGTTTGAATTGGCACTACCCGCCTTAGACAGCTTACTACAACGCAATTTATACCTACATGTGTCGCCTGCGCGCGGCTTATCTCCGCATGCAAATGTAATTATAAAATCAGAGACATTATCTGCCTGATAGGGATCTGTCGCTTAAGGACGTCTGTGGTGCAGCTCTTAACTTGTGAGATAGGAAGGTTTCTCCCCCCAGTGTCTATCTCAAGAGGCCTCTATTCATCACAACTTCCTGGCAGCTGCTTCACACTCACAATATATTTAGCAAGCCCACCATCCCTTCTCATTATCTCGCAGAACATTATTTACAGCAAGTTTGTATATTCTCATAACACAAAACAGTTTTTAATATTAACCTTTTTAGTTTGATGACCTCTCATTCAATATAGGTGCCATTAGGTGATGCATATGATTTATAAAGTACCTTTCTATGTCAGAGGGTTATACTAGCATCATTCTTAAGGGTCCTTTTTTTTTTGGTCCCCTTTCTCCCTCGTGTTAAGCCCCATTTGTTTTGAGATTATAAGCCGTTCGACCCATTAGTTTGGCGATTTTAACACCTTTCGTCCCATTTAGGTGTCGATTTTTTCCTGGCAAGCGACAGAGAGCCTGAAATTTTAAGAGGAACCAGCCTTCGGCCGGTAAAAACAAATTTCCGAAAAATGTTCAAATTTATCTTGAAGAGGGATATAGGGGGTGTTTTTCTAAGCTTCCGTAAACATGCATATGATAATTATCTAAATGAGAACCTATTATGCTCGACGGTAAAAAAAACTAACTTAGGATTTAACCTTCTAATTCAACTGCGACTTAGGAGTGTTTTTCGTCCAGTCAGTAAACTGTATTTAGTTATGGACAGACCTAATCCAGTCAAAGATATTAAGGCTACTTGTTCCATTGTTATCCACTTATTTAATATACAGTGCATGATTAATTACTCGTATGAAGTGGGGATGGGCGTATATTAAAGACCTTTGAATCTGGTATGTATGGTGTGAGGTGGTGACAGACGCTTGCATGTTATATTAATACTTTGAAGGGGGTCTTTTTATTTTTCCCTTTATCAACAATAGTGTAGGAAATGGGAAACACGGTTCATACACATCAATATTTTATTAATCTGGTATTGTGGTCAATTACAGCCACCCTATTTGCCAAAGGTTCATTTGTTTACATTGATGATGATAGTGATGGCTAGAGTACAGTAGGAGAGTAGAGTATTTGGATAGAGGAAGAATAAGTTGAGAAGTGAGAAGTAAAGTAAAATATAACAAGTGTATCGTCAAGAGTATATAATTATAAAGATACATATTGTATATTTGAATTGAACCATGTTCTGAAACACGAGGGATAAAATATAACATATTGTCTCGTTTGTGTTTGATATAAATGCTCACCAGTGTACATGGCTGATTAAGCTTTAAAGTATGCTTAATGATATTGACAACGACATGGGGCGAAAGGTCTTAAAGTCGACAAACTAATGAGGCAAACTTCTTAAACATCTACGAATATTGTAACTACATCTTTAGCCTACCATGTTTTCAACTGAAAGTTTTTCAAAGTGTATGTTCTTAAGACTTCTTTCTCTATGCAACTTCATGGACACTACATAAAAATGCTTCTAATAAGTCACTAAATACATTACACAGTATTATTATTACACACTCACATGCACATTTCCTTAGTACAACTTCATTGACACATTATTTTAGAATGTTTACGGGCAAATGCAATATTAGTTTCACGCGCACACACTCGCATGCACAAACTCAAACTCTCACTCTCTGTCTCTTTTCTTTTCCATCCTTTCCTTCAAATTTCCTTTTCTATCGGGTATGCCATCTTTACTAGAATTAAGTCCTGACCACCTCGTTTGGATCATAAGGTCTGTGTGGCCATTGTATCTATATAAATACATGTAAATATCACACACACACACACACACACACACCATCCTCGTTCGAATTCGCCTGGGTCCCGTATCGATCTGGAATCTGGCGTCCTTCAGTACCGTACACGAGCCTCATTCATAATAAAAGGCCGAGTCACACTCGAGCTCTTTCTGGCCACTTACGATCGGCATCTTGGTTTCTGGCAGCATTTTGATATGTTTATTGTCATCGGTCTCCCCATTCAATTCCGTCGTAAGTTTGATATAGCTAGTTGAATGTTTGTAAAGCTTCACATAACAGCTTTGAGACCAGAATTGCCAAGGAATAATGCCGGAGTAAATGTTTGTGTTACTGTGCCTTAGAGACTGGACCCACTATGGCTGCTTGCAAGCGTGTGTTGTTTGGCTGGCTTAGCTTAGTCATTAATTAATTCGGGGATTGAGGGGTTAATTGTTTTTGTTCTGCTTTCAATCTTTTAATTCCGGGAGGTTAGAAAATTGACCACTTGCGAGTTTCAGGCTATAAGGAAGTTGAAGCTGTAGGCATCGACATAAAACAGACATACACTAATGATGTAGGTTTCTGATGCATAGAAAGTATCATACATTTAATTTAATGGATTTATATATGCACTACAACCGTATCTTAGCTGGTGATTCTGCTAAATATTGATGGCTACAGCTCCAACTTCCTTATAGCCTGAAACTTGCAAGTGGTCAATTGACTGATGACAACAGGGATACTTGTATTTTGCTATATTCTATGACTACGAGCGGTCTTTTCGGAGATGAATAAATTCAGGTATGTAGCGGACAGGTTTACTTTTTGATATATTACCTCAAAATTGTCCTTGATAAGATTATTAAATTCGCCAGGAGAAACCGGACATGGCACTGTGTGTTACCCTTGACCCGCGATATATTACCAACGCTAACTAATATCATCTGCCGATAAGTTGAATACACACTAACTTTTAATGTTCTTGAAAGAAATAATCTTGTGTCGCAATGACACTTTATTATAATTCACTGTCTACCATTGCATTGGGCGAATATACAAATGGCTGTGCACAAGAAAATATAATTGATTAGACATTTTTGAACACAAATGAATGCATTTATAGCCAATTTCATCAAATTATATTATTGTGTGAGGACATACAAATATCTTAGTCAAATTCGTACGCTTAGACTTGAATACACTCAAGAAAATAAACTGGAAAATAGAAGCACTTACGCATATACGATCAATACATAAATATACATCCACTTTTCTACCCATCTATCTAAATATGTACAGTATATAACTTTATATACATATACTCACACACACACACATATATATTTGTTTCTTTTTCTTTTTCAATAATTATATAAGTAAAGCTATGAAACAAGATAAATTCTGGAATTGTCGAGTTGAGCTTAATTAAGCCTGTGTCACACATTCCCGAATGTTGTCGCTGAAAACCTCCAACAAATTTGGAAGCTTTCAGGCGAGAAGTTTATATTATTCATTGACGGTTTGGTGGTTTCTCCGACAAGTTCGGAGACAACTCTGTCGGCCACGCGACCAGTCGCAGGATTTTTGAAAATTCAAAAAATTAGCCTGACTGTCTGAAACAGAAACTACTTTCAAGTGATCTTGGAGACCGTTCGGTGAAAGGTTTTCGAGAATCGGATGTTTTCGAAGACCGTCGGAGACAGACAGTCAGGTGTTGTCAATAGGATTTAGGCGCAGTAGTTATGGCACAAACTAGTTTCTGACAGTTGCAGAAACCACTAAACCGTGCGAGAATTGGTCTCCGATAGCATAAAGATTGTCGGCGAAATCAAAAGGCTTTCAGAAACTAGGACCTGACCTGGACATATTGATAGTCTCGTAAGCAATTAGCATCTACATGCTAGCTGGATCAAATCGTCTATATACAGTAGGTCGGTTTTCTCCCATTTTCACCGGAAAATAGCCTGAAATACGTGTTTTTGAGCTATCCCAGCCTATATACGTGTTATTGAGGTATCTGGGTCATGTGCGCCCTGAACAGGCTAAAACCCTCCCTGGCCTCCCAAAACCTGTTTTTCACCACTTGGCCATACTTTGGGTCAAAATCGTCGATTTAGATAAGTTTTCCCCTATTTTCATGATTTCATCGGTAAACAGACTACAGTACATGCCCGGTTTGAGCGACCTCAGCCAACTTGGCCCAGAAATAGCTAATCCAGTTCAAAGGCATGTGTTTCATCATTTAGAACCCCTTTGTCCTTTTTGTCACATTTGTGAAATTTACTTTTTTGCTCTAAAAAATCCTAAACACGTGTTTTTGAGCTATCTCAGCCATTTTGGCCCAGAATTTGCTAAACCGCAACATAAAACAAGTATTTCCCCATTTGGAGGTATTCCAAGACTCAGGAACTCCAATTCCGGATCAATATAGTCAGCCAATTCAAACTAGCAGAATCCAAACCAATAGACACAGACGACGTTGTGGTAATGATGTTGGCACTCGAAAGGTGGCCCATTTTTTATAGATCATATGGTTACCTGCAATTAGCAGGGCGGTCACGATTGCGTTATTCACCATTCAACGACTGTCGGAAATCAATTTCCAAGAGAGAGAGAGAGAGAGAGAGAGAGAATCCATAAGCACAAATAGCGAGACAGGCATAGAGTGAGAGTTAGGCATAGAATTAATATAGTATCATATAGCCCCGAGGAAAAGGTATACTGTATATTATATAAGGGTATATACAAAGGATACGTATAATAGCGGCGGGGGAGGACAGCTGACCCCTCATTGACCCAAACCAGAGGGGGGTCACAGCAGGGGGCGGGGCGACACATCACCGTGGGGACGACAACACATTTGTTTCCATTATATACCTACACCCTAGACTTGTTGTATTTTTTATACAACCACCGGTCCTTATAATTATTATTCTCTCTCTCTCTCTCTCTCTCTCCCTCTCTCTCTCTCTAATTTTAGTATATGTGCGCCTTGGTTGTCAGATAGCCATAGGGTGTGTGGAGGCGATTGAAAAACAAATCTGAATAAGGAATTTATTACCTAGGCTTAGCAAAGATGATTTATTAACTTTAAATATGAAACCAATTATATCTTATAATTACAGCCTGGATATGTTAGCCAGAATAGGAACACAATTAAGGAAAGAGTTGGAAAAAATATGGCCCAATTATTGCCATCAGATATATCTTCATAATATACTGTAAATAGATGTTTGCCTTCTTTCTTGTTTACGTAACTTATCTAAACGAATACAATCTTTGTCTTTAAAAGGGGAAAATGTCATATAACCGTGTCACTAACATGGTTTTCATATCTGAAGGTGACTAATCATCCATGAAATAATATATTAATTACTGGCACCCTGTCTTGTGGGAGAGAGAGAGAGAGAGAGAGAGAGAGAGAGAGAGAGAGAGAGAGAGAGAGAGAGAGTGCTTGTAACATGGAATCAGTAATTTGCCTTCTGTTTAAATAATAGAAATCCTGGAGCCCATTGGTTGACAAAAAATATATTGCTTTGGTACCTTGATGTAGTTTCGAAGGTAAACAAAATAATTCATTGGAAAGTAGTACATACTAGAATATAGAATAATCGCTATCAGATTGTCGTTTTTTCCATATAATTTCCTTTAGCATTATTAATCTAGCATAATTTCTGGGTCATTTTGCATTGTCGTTGTTAATTAAAGTCGTCTCAAGCTTATAACCTGGCTATAATTGGTAACGCAGACTTTCCATAATATATATATATATATATATATATACTTTATCCCTAATTTTGTCTAAAACAGTTTAATCTTCTCGTTTTATAATGGAGATTTCCTTAACAAAAGAGCATAGCCTAGATAGATGGAAAGACAGGTCGCTGAATATCAAGATAGGTGTAAAGTAGATTTATAAGAATAGACACATTTAAATAGTTACATATATATATATATATATAAACATAGAGATAAATAGGTATATAGATAGGTAATAACAGATATATAGATAAAATATATGACAAGCTAAATAGAGAAACTTAACTAAAAACAGAATGAGGTACCTACAGAAAGAGTAATGCGTAAAGAGAGAATGGGAAATGTACAAGTATATATAATCCATTCTAATCTTTGTATACATAATCATGGCTAATGCAATTGAATGTACTGCACCCAGGAGAAAATATTATTTTAAGAAATTGAGATGGACGGTTTGTCCCGTCAAAATCAAAAGATTACCGAGGATTATAAAGAAAAACGTACGGTAACTTAAAATGGCACTGCTTATGGGGACGATTGTCGACGAACGATTAATTTAACAATACATTTGGCGAAAACCGAATTAGTCAACCAAGCCAAACATAACATGAACTAATGTAGTCTACATTTAAACGTATTTCATATTGTACATAATTACAAAAACAAATAAAACTATGATAATCCGAGTTGTAGTTTTTGTATGCTTAGTCTTAGAGACTTAGAGTAATCAAGACAAAACCGTTTTGCTCACAAGCATCAGCCAAATGACACCTGCTTGCAAATATATCCCTACATAATACCACAGATTGTCATGCATAATGATATTGGTCACTATCCACAAACTAAAACTAACGAAAAACTTTCATTGAATAGTTTAATTATAACTAGTATAATTATATACCATTACATTTTGATTATTTCTTTGAACAGTGTATTACGTCGAGGGATTGCGATGTAATGGCTTTGTGAAATAAAACTGTCAGAATATTCAGCATTTATGTAATGTACACAGTTTTCACGACAAACGTAACGTATTTAGGCAGAGTAGAGGTATTGTTCTCTATATACTTTAAGGGGGCCCACCACGCTTTTTTTCACTTTCTCTCAATCTCTCTTTGGCTTGTATCCATCGGGCCCCATTTAGCCTACTGTTTTAAGACGTTTACCACCATCCAAGTATCAATAATTTCCTGGCGAGCGGTAGCGAGCCAGCATATACTGTATATATCTTTGTTTTGACAGCAAGCTAAAGTTGTACATTTTTCGATAGAACAATTTCTCCGGCGAAGCCGGATTTCTCCATACAATGTTGGCTCGCTATCGCTCGCCAAGAAGAAATCGACACCTGGATGGGGATAAACGTCTTAGAACAGTTGGCTGAATAGGGCCGAATGGAAACAAGCCAGGGAAAGAGAGAAAAGGAGAGAAAGATAAAACAAGACGGTGATCCCCCTTAGCAAATACAAATGACTGTCTGATGAAGGCGGATCTAATAGTTAACCCCTTCTATTCCGGAAAAGTCTTTTGAACTTCATTGTGGTTACTATAAGAAGATTTTATTCAGTTTCAAAATGGCCTCCAACAATCAACAGGCTTCGAACCATCTCACTTAACCCTATTTACTACCACAGATCCTTCGTAAACTGCACACAATCCTTTAAATATAGCTAGAATAAAACACATCGCTGGTACTCAAAGGGTTAAGGCAGTGTACATGGAAGCGTTGTTTTCCGAAATTATAAATAAAAGTAATACTATTGTAGTCAGTAATATTTATAGAAGGCCTAATAAGAACACTCGGCATTTTTTCGTAAGACTGGACGATATAATATCTAGAATCAGTGAAGAAAAACAATCGATAATATTCAAAGACACTACATCCGCACTATTAGAAAACATGTATTAGGGAAGCTAGGTAACTATACACTCGCCATATTTTTCTCATTCTAGTCCGCATGGAGGAATTTCGTTACCGACACTTGAAAACCCCCGATTACATCGAAAAATAACACCATAATAATAAGTCCCGACCGTAAACAAAGTATTGCGCACAATTAATTCTATGACTTGACTCTCCTTGTTTTGAACGATGGGGTGGGTGCGATTCACCCAATAAATGGCGTGAGCTTACTCACAAAAACGAAATACCGGCAAACTGTTTTTGCCCCCGTATTGATCTACATATGAGGATAACATAAATCAATGAAGGGGGGGGGGCGACGCCCCCCTCAACCTATCGTGTATCAAATTTACCCCACAATTTCCCTTACCTACTGTAAAAACGCGATTCACCCAATAAATGGCGCCATTTGACGCCGTATCTTCTGATTAATGAACAATTGGGAAGTTAATGCAAATCCTCCACTCAAACTATGAAAAACAACTATGAAACACTATAATCGTTGAAGAAGAAAAAAACATGGTAAATAAGGCCGATGTACTCTTGTTGAACGTTACCATGGGGCCTTAACCCTAAGGAAGGAACATATTTACAACCCACACCTGTGTGCAGGAGCTAGTGCCTCCTTTAACATTTATATTTTATATTCACTTATTCACCAACAGTGCAAATAATCAACAATGGGCTGTACATAATTATACAGTACATAATGTATAATAACAGTTAAGGGGAGGTTTCTAGTTTGTTTCCTACTCCTCCAGCAATCTTAAAATTTCACCCCCTTGACCCCCTTTCAAGATAAATTTGTAAATTTTTCGGTAGAAAAATGTCCCGGCCGAAGGCCGATTACTCTTAAATTACAGGCTCGCTATCCCTTGCCAGGATAAAATCGACACCTAAATGGCACGAAAGGTCTTAAAATTGACAGAATGGGGCGGAAATTCTTAAAAACCACCAAACTAATGGGGCAAACGTCTTAAAATCTCAAAAGCAATGGGGCTGGACATGAGGGAGAAAGGGGTAAAGAAAACAGTCCCTCAAGTGGAAATCTCCCCTTAAGTGTATGCCATTTTACTTACTTCCATTCCAGCATCTGATGTTGAGCGTGGTTGTTTAATTTTGTCCAACACGAATGGTAGGCTATATACCTCCTCTGTCCCTATTCCCGATTGGCCAGTCATTTTCTACACTTCCCTTCTACACAGACCAGTAAGTCTCTACCTTCAGAACTTCTATTCTGTCCACACCTCATCACTCATCTCCTTCAACGCAGCACATTTCTAATTTCGATTCTTGTAATCAGGGTTAATGGGATCCCGGAGTATTAAATGGGAGCGATAAGCGTCTATTAAGGGGGGGGGGTTCACCTGTTTTTTTCTCTCTTTTCTCTCTTGTATCCAATCGGCCCCATTCAGCCAACTGTTTTAATAAGTGTATCCCCATTAAGGTGTCAATTTCTTCGCGAGCCGGCATTGTATGGAGAAATCCAGCTTCGCCGGAGACAATTTTTCTATCGAAAAATGTACAAATTTAGCTTGCTGTCAAAGCCAAAATATACTGTATATATGCTGGCTCGCTACCGCTCGCCAGGAAAATATTGACACCTGGATGGGGGTAAACGTCTTAACACAGTAGGCTGAATGGGTACAAGCCAAAGAGAGAGGGAGAGAAAGAGACAAAAAGCGAGGTGTGCTCCCTTAAACACGTCACTAGTTCCTTCCAAAACAACGCGCCGCTAACGTCCACTCACTACGTGTATTTCTTGTCAAGTGATTATTCCCTAACTTGTTCCCGGCAAGAAACATCCACACCAGTGAACATAGCGTGTCTCGGAACAAGTTTACGGGTTTGAACGTTCAAACGAGATGCTTCGAACACGTATGCAAACATGCTTCAAAAGAAGTTCACGGGGGAGTCACCGTTTTTTTTTTTACCTTTCTCTCCTTTTCTCTCTTTCCCTGGTTTGTATCCATTCGGACCCATTCAGTCAACTGTTTTAAGACGTTTAACCCCATGCAGGTGTTGATTTCTTCTTGGCGAGCGATAGCGATAGCTTGCTGTCAAAACAAAAATATACTGCTGTATATATGCTGGCTCGCTACCGCTCGCCAGGAAAATATTAACACCTGAATGGGGGTAAGCGTCTTAAAACAGTAGGCTGAATTTATACAAGCCAAAGAGAGAGGGAGAGAAAGAGAAAACAGCGAGGTGGGCTCCCTTAAGGCTCGTGTGTACGCGGCCTTAGGTGGTCATGTGCATAGAGTACAGATTGGATAGAGAGGAAAGAAGACGCCACAAATCTGTAAATAGGGATCCGCGCGTTCGAGAGATGGCAGCACGATCGCAAAGGACAATGGGAGGGTCCCCACAAAGACATTATATTGACTATCCTTGGTCCCCATTAATTCGTAATAATCCCGACCTTGTACTAATAACGCTATTAATAATCAATTGAACGTTATCCACACACTCTGCAGACATGACATAGTTAAATAGTAGAGGCTACTGTAAAGGCCAGTCATCGTGAAATTGTCGTCATTATGAGGAGGTACACAAGCAAACCTCCTCCAACACCCGCCATTGTTGATGTGAGATTCGGGAGTTGCCAACGTCAATGGTGGGACAAAATATCCCTAGATGTCATAACTATAAATGTCCAGTTTTAGTGCTACTTTACAAATTAACATCTACATTACATGTAACATAATATTATATATTCAAATTTACATTTTAATTCTTGTTGTGTTGCTTAAATGTATACAGCTTGCATCATATATGAGTATGTCTTATAGTGTATATGTATACTTAATGTTTTCATCTTGCTTATATATATCTAATTTATATTAAATGATTTACAAGTGTTTTTAACAACATTAATTAACTCTTAAATACGTTCCCTCTTTAATATATTGCTCCCTCGTTTTGCGGATATTCCCTTCACTTTGGTAACACTGCAGCAAGCCAGCTGGCAGGCGCACGGACTATCTATGATAAGGATAAGCCACTGAGGTGCTTTGGTTGTTGTACCGTATAACAGTGCTGCCACCAATTCCCTAGGACACGCGGCAAAATAACCGAGCTTGCCTCTCTATGCAATCTGTACTCTATGGTCATGTGCAAACAGTGAGGATGTTGCTACTACGTCTAAGTACAGAACCGAGACAGCTTTATTGACACTCTCGGAAAATATAATAAACTAGCAGGGGTACCCGGCGTTGCCCGGGTAATCACCATAATCACCATCACTACTACCACCACGCCTCGACCTCCCTGTGCCTTATTAAACGGCGACCTCGATTTCGGCCGCTAAATGACCTCCGATTTTGGATCTGACCTCATCCGTACCCCCATTTTGGGGTGCTGCGAACAACTTTCGTTCCATACACCTTTTCGATCGGAGGCCTCCTTCTGCCCCAAACGGCCATTTTTTGTAAACCAAAAGCGATTTTTCCTATTTCGCGCCCATTTTCTCCGTCCCTTTCACCCTGAGGAATTCTATTTTTTCACTAAAACCTGCCTAGGGACCCCCTTACTATGCATACCAACTATGAACGCTCTAGCTTAAAAAATGTGGCCATGCATAAAGAACAGACACACACACACACACACACACACACACAGACAATCGAAAATATTATACGCCATGGAAAATAAACAGCGCACTGTAGGTATATTTCTTTATCTATCGAAAGCTTTCGATGCAGTAAACCATGATATTATTTTGTCTAACTTCCAACACCATGGTACCAAGGGTACTACACTGAACTAGTTTTTAAAAATATCTAATAGAAAACAGGATAATTATAGGGAATAGGCTCGCAGCCTTATTATACATGTTATTAGGGACAATGTAGGTCTATGGAATCCTTATACTGTACTCATGTATAATCCACTGTGGGAGAATAATTCTGATCACATTTATAAAACCCTATATTAATAGAAAAAACGCCCATTCTAATCAATCTCGGAGCTCTTTCGGACATCCACACTGTTTACAAACACCTTCTTTATGTAGTATAGTCGATATTTACCCCCTGCTGGCAACATAGATGACGATTTCAATCATTCATGGAGGATGAGGTGGAGGGGGGGGGGGGGGGGCAAAGCCCCCATCAGCCCATCGTGTATCCCACATTGGAATTATAACTAAGACCATTAAAACACTCAGTTCTCAAAATCTGGAGGAGAAAACATGATAAATAAGGGTGCGAGCCAATTCCATATTATTACCGAAAACAGTATGTTCAGTATAATCATGTAAACTCGACTCGATGTAAGTAGACTAGCTTCTTTAAATATATATTACTCGCTGATGACAGTAACATTTATGCTAGCCACTCTAATCTTAACATGCTTATGAATCAAATGAATCAAAAAAAAAAATTTGGTGAACAATTGGGTTTCATCAAATAAATTTACATTAAACTTGAACAAATCTCATTACTTAATCTTCTCCAGGAAAAAGACAAATATTTCACAAAGCGATATTTCCGTCATCAGTGGAGGTATTAATCTTGGACAGAAACATGTAACAACATTTTTAGGCATTATGGTAGATGATCGACTGAATTGCATAGGTCATATTATCACAAACTGTGATTGCGGGAGGGATCAGGGGTGCGGGCGTAGCCCTCTCTCTATGTATTATCTTTCTCAACATTCAGAGGGGCTGTGCTGATATACAGGTGCAGAGGGGACCGGTAGTGTACCAGGTCAACACTAAACAAGTATTGAGGGACCTCGTCACACAACAATCACACACAAGTGAAATTTCTGTCACCATTCCTGCCTGGTCTATTTCATATATCGGGAAGACGCCGCGGCTTGGCAAGTACTCTGGCACAACCTCGCTACAACACCTATTGTGCTACACTCTAATTAGCTGCAGAGATGTAGAGACCAACCCCGGCCCTAATTCAACGTTGAAGAAACCTCACCACCAAACAAGTAAGGCAGGCACCGACATTTCAACAGTCCCTAGCAGTAAAATTCGTTATAACAAACTGGGCAAGCAGGCACCTCAGTCTCCCGTCACGCTTCAACTCCCAACCAAGACCGCAGGGCATCCGCCAGCACGGTGCCAACACTCTACCTACTCAACATTACCCTCAACTGTATCATCACTATATCGGTGACCCAAGTAACACAACATGCAACCAGAACACTAAAAAAAGCAGGAAGCTCTAGCAAACACATCGACAATGAAGTAACAGCAACGAACAAGAAAGACAAGAGAAACCACCCACCCCCCACAACACGACGCCGCTGCACAACAAATCAACCAAACCTACTACAACACAACACAACACTATCGGCGACCCAGGTAGCTCAACATGCAACCAGAACAGCTAAAAAAGAAGTTATCAGTCGCAACAACATCAACAATAAAGCAGCAACAACGGTCAAGAACAAGGACAACATCAAACAACAAATACAGGTAGGGGGAGCCACAACCTGTCCCCATCTCACGCGCTCACACCCCAGCAGCCGCTCACGGCGCTCAGCTGATCACCACACCGCCAGACGTACGATGAACAGTAACAGGAAAATATGTATAGTGTGCGATATTGGATTCAACAAAAGGAGTACAACTTCACAATGTAGTAGTTGTAATGAAACAGTACACGATCGATGTACTTACGTTACTAGCAGTAAAGAAGTGGAATGCGATAAATGTAGGGAAGTAGCTATTAAAGGTCCTAAAATCATTTGTGAAATATGTGAATCACTCATAACAAGAAAACAAAGGATCCTAAACTGTGTTAAGTGTAAAACTGTAGCTCACATGAAGTGCATCTCTAAGAAGACCAACAGTGAAGAACGGGAATTCCTATGCAACATACGTGCCTTGCATTCATTACCGAATATTAATGAAAATGAACCAAGTATTAACAACTCAGAATCCAGCCAGGACACATTCAAAATCAAAGATGAATACAGAGTGTTCACCAACAAAGGGCTCCATCTTATCCACATTAACGCCAGATCAATGTACCATAAATTGTCAGAAATAAACTTGTAAGCTAATAAGGCCAAAGCTTCAATAATTGCAATCACAGAAACCTGGCTGGATTCAAGTATAAACGATGGTGAAATAAACATTCAAGGTTTCAACATGGTTAGGAATGATCGCAATAGGCAAGGTGGAGGAATATGTCTGTATGTAAAAAACAACCTTACCCACACAACTAGGACCGACCTCCATGTAGAAAATCACGAAGCTCTGTGGATCGACCTACACCTGCCGAGGACAAGACCCATCACAATTGAGGTGTGCTATAGGCCACCAGACGACACACAATTTTTGACCAAATTTGAACGAACTTTGTCATCGCTAGACCCTCGGAATTAATCCATTATACTAGGGGATTTTAACCTATGTTACAAACAACGAAATAATAGGTTTGTACGAGAATATAGGCACATACTGACAATGCATAATCACAAACAACTCATCACAACCCCCCCGCGTATTTCTGAGAACACTGCCACAATATTAGACCACATAAACTGTAACAGAGAGGACACAATATCCCAATCAGGGGTTATACAGACTGGGATAAGTGATCACTTCGTCACATATTGCACACGGAAAACCACAAAAATTACCCTAGAGGTTATCAAAACAAGGTCACTTAGAAACTACAACAAAGAAACATTTCTGGAATACAGACTGGTGTCCAGTGTTTGGAAGTACAAACGTTAATGACGCATGGGTTGGCATCAGAACCATCATCACAAACATCCTAAACGAAATAGCTCCTCTGAAAGACATACGAATTAAAGCAAGGTCAGACCCATGGATCAACAATGACATACTACACCATCTGGAACACAGAGACAATCTGTTAAAAAGGCTAGTGAAACATAGACAGGATCAAGGTCTGAAACATGAGTTCAACAGGGCCAGGAATAAACTAAGTAGAAAAATCAAATCAGCGAAAACTAATGATTTCCACAATAAGGCAGAGGAATATCAGAATAACCCAAAGAAACTATGGAGGCACCTAAAAACAACAGTTTACAGCAACAAGGCAAGGGATTCGTCTAACACTAATATTGCTCTCAACATTAATGATCAGGTTTGCCACGATAAATGACAAATTTCAACCTACTTCAACACCTTCTTCACCTCCATAGCAAACACACTTGCACAGAACCTACCGCAACCTCTCAATAAATACACGACACCAACGGCCACCTTTCGAAATTTCTACAGAGATAAAGGCATACACCCGAACACATTTGGATTGCAAAATGTTACACCAAAATACACTTTTGACGAGCTCTCTAACCTAAATGTACATAAAAGCACAGAACCAGACAAAATTCCTGCCAAATTTCTACGAGATGGAGCCATTGGTATAGCAGGTCCCCTAACCCACATCATCAACCTGTCAATTAACACCAACACTGTACCTGCTGAACTGAAGGAAGCTATTGTAATCCCTCTATTCAAGAAAGGAAATAAAACTAGAAGTTGGCAACTACAGACCAGTTAGCATATTATGTATTGTATCTAAAATCCTTGAAAGAGCGGTATACACCCAAATTGAACACTACCTCAAAGAAAATGATCTATTTTATAAGTTTCAATCAGGTTTCAGATGCATGTACTCGACTGACTCCTGTCTCATCCACTTAACAGATCACATTCGTAAAGAAATGTCTAAAGGTAACTACACCGGTATGGTTCTTCTTGATCTACAAAAAGCGTTTGATACAGTAGACCATGATATCCTATGTAATAAACTACAAGCAATGGGCATTGGGTCTGTGAACTGGTTTAAATCTTATCTTAGTGGTAAAACAAAGAGTCAAAATTGATGATAATATATCTGATCCTATGCCAATTAACTGTTGGGTCCCGCAGGGAAGCATCCTTGGTCCCTTACTCTATCTCTGTTATGTGAACGACATGGAACTGAGAGTCTCGTGTAAATTATTACTGTATGCTGACGACAGCGTGCTTCTGGTTTCAGGAAAAGACCCAACAAGTATTGCCGCTTCACTTTCCAAAGAACTAGAATCATGTAGTGAATGGCTAGTGGACAATAGACTATCTCTTCACCTGGGCAAGACGGAAGCCATCTTATGTGGGACAAAACGCAAACTGAAAGACATTGTGGGCTTCTCGGTCAACTGTAATGATATTCCTATAACAACAGTGTCACAAGTTAAATATCTCGGACTAAAACTGGACTCGAGTTTGTCAGGTGAAACAATTTTGGAATCTATCCTGTGTAAGTGTAGAGCACGTATAAAATACCTGTATAGACAGGTGGGATGCTTGCCAGCGGCGACCAAAAAGACCCTTTGCCAAGCGCTTGTTCAATGTCATTTTGACTATTCTGTGTCATCCTGGTACTCTGCATCATCTAAATCAGCACAGCACAAACTTCAGGTCACTCAAAATAAAATGGTTAGGTTAATGCTGAACCTAGGACCCAGATCACATGTTGGCCAGGAACAACTTCAGTCACTAGGTATGCTCAATGTCTCTGACAGGGCCAAACAAATCAGGCTCACTAATGCCTTCAAAATTTTCTATGACAGAGCTCCAGAGTATCATAAGAGTGATTTTGTTAAAGCAAATGAGAGGAGTGGACATAATACAAGAAACAGGATGTTTAATTTTAAGGTCCCGAGAATCCAAGGACAGGGTAAGCAAACATTCTTCTTCACTGCCATCAGAGACTGGAACGACCTACCCCAGTCAGTCCGTGAAAAGAGTACACTGTATTCCTTCAGACGTAGCCTGAAGGAACACCTGAACCGGACAGCTGCGAGAAGGGAGCATCAAGCTTATGTCTACTACTAAATACGACATAAGAGATAGGCAAACCAAAGTGAAATGATTACTGATTACGGATTACTGATATTTACCATAGGATGTAAGGTATCTTAAAGTAACCCCCTAGAAATACTTTCTCTAAAGTATCTATTTCTTTTATCCTCCGGCTAACCTAATCCCACAAGGATCCCAATGGAAATACGCCTAACGGCCTTATTGGGCTATCCTTAGTTGGAATTATGCAAAGCAGGTACAAGTCATATTTGTAACATACTATGTGGTACCAACTCTGTAAATTGCTAACTGAATAAATATTATTATTATTATTATTATTATTATTATAGACTACAGTAGATCTGGACTGGACAAGAAAATGGAACTTTGCAGTAAGGGACCCCAAATCGGAAAACGAACCCCTAAGTTCGAACCTCGAAACCGCGAAAATGTGATATTTTGCGGTTTCGAGGTTCGAACTTGGGAGTTCGTTCACCGATTTTGGGTCCCTTACTGCAAAGTTCCATTTTCGTATCCAGTCCAGATCTACTGTAGTCTATGGTCATATACAACGTATTGTGAATAAATTAAGTAAGCAATGTGGAATACTGTATCTCGTTCGAAATAATTTGACAAAGAAATCTTTACTTCTGCTATATCACACCCTTCTATACCCAAACCTTATATATTATTACAGTGTGTGGGGTGGTGCGGAGGTTTCACACTTGGCTTCATTGGCTCGAGTTCATAAACGGGTCATTCGCACTATGGCTCATCTTAGAAAGTTCGATCATACTAATGACTCCTTTAAACATGTCAAGCTTCGCAAATGCAATGGTATCAGTATTTTCTTAAATAGTATTTTTGTATTCAAAGTACTATCGAATTTCTTAGCCATTAATCCGAATTATTTCGTTATTAGAAATAACTCAAAATACAGCGTACGTAATCTCAACATTTTACAACTGCCTCTAATGAAAACTGGTCACAGCCAATCTTCTATAAAGTATAAAGGAACAAAGGTGTGGAACAGCTTGCCACCACATGTTAAATCACATCAAACGATTGTACCATTCAAAATATCTTTAAAGATTCATCTTTTAACACAAGATTAATTGTTATTGTTACGAACACTTGGTATAGGATCTGATGTAAGACGTATAAGATGTTTTGAATTGAAAAATTGAAATTGAAAAAGATGGTATGCTTTTTTCAGTGATTGTGTTTGTTTCCTCATTTATATCATTTCGTCGCTGTATTTCATCAAATCTATTATTTGTTTGTCATTTCTTAATGCAACTACAATTTTATTGAATTTTACCATTTTGTGTGCATTATTTGTTTTAACTTATTATATTGTTTTTCTTTCTTGTATTGTCAGTCTAGCTTGTAATAGAATACTATAGATGTACACATAATTACTGAGTTAGCCAACACAGTATCACTATATTTGAAATATTGCATTATTACCGAACTGTGGTTACTTTTGCCAGACTGCTTTTAGGGCCTTTCAAGATAATGTTCATGTTCTCAGAAGGTTCAGCCAAAAACTTAAATATATTTTAATATTTAAATATACTTAATGTATTATAATTGTACGTTAATTTGGCTAAATGAACTGTACCAATCAATCAACAAGTGTCACTCTCTATATTTGACTACAATATTCACGCCCACAAGTATTGCTCCACATACGTACTAAAAGATATTACCACCAACCAACATTGCACCAAAATATACGCACGATTATAAAACCACTTACAAGTTATTATCGCCTCCACTTTTTATTACAATTTTCACCGCCAAAAGTTTCACCTTCCAAGATAATTATAAACCAAGATATAAAC
This sequence comes from Paralithodes platypus, assembly GCA_032716605.1. NCBI lineage: Eukaryota > Metazoa > Arthropoda > Malacostraca > Decapoda > Lithodidae > Paralithodes > Paralithodes platypus. The sequence continues at coordinate 51,978,862 of CM064502.1, read as the reverse complement.
CACCTAAATGTGTCGCCCAACATATTCCCACGCTTTTAACTACAATAGCCTACTAGATGTCACCCTTATTTTTCCCTTACCCCTCAACTTTCCCTTCATAATTGCTGAGGGGCATAGGGCCTTGGGTGGGGCTTTGGTTTCCCGGGCGTTTCCGCACCCTCCTCAGCTCCCTGCCTTGGAGTGGCTTCGGTCACCCGGGCTTTGTTAGTGGTAAGCAGGGAGGATTTTGTGGGGGCGCTCGTTTATGGCCTTGGCCTTGCTCGAGACCTTGGGGCTGTTCGGCCAGACAGCCTGGGGAACAACAACAACAACAACAACAACTAGATGTCACCACCAATACAGATCACCCTCCACATCTAAAATACACTACCCAGAACGTTTACAAGAGTCAATCACACGACCTCAACCCATAGAAGCTTCATATATCCAAAGCCGTCATCCACACCCAGGGAACGTCCACAAGTGTCATTCGTCCCACATACGTCATCCATCCAATACCCCCACACAACATCCACAATAACCCCACCAGCCCACATACGTCATCCATCCAATATTACCCATACTCCCACAGAACATCCACAATAACCCCACCAGCCCACATACGTCATCCATCCAATATTATTACCCATACTCCCACAGAACATCCACAATAACCCCACCGGCCCACATAAGTCATCCATCCAATATTATTACCCATACTCCCACAGAACATCCATAATAACCAATCACATCATATTTACCCACACCCATTAACTATTCCAAAACTGTCGCCATAACTCACCACAGTACGACCACAAAAGCCAATCACACCACACTTACCAACATGCTCCGTTCAGGAGCATTTTATGGCCTTGGCCTTGCTCAGGGCCTTGGGGCTGTTCGGCCAGGCAGCTTGGGGAAGAACAACAACAACAACAACATGCTCCGTTCATCCAAAACTGTAACGCACAGTCGGCCTATTAAGTGATGTCTCGGCACCAATTATGTTTTGATCAATAATTGGTATCAGCAATATATACACATGATATATATTTTTTTTTTTAGTGAGACATGCAAAGATGTTCCTACACTTACCCACCCTATTCAACATCTGACGGACATTAATACAGCACAGAGCGAGCCAAACGTAATGGCAGCTGAGACATGACTTATTAGCGGCATTGTATACCCGGAGAATGTCCACAAGTGTGATTCGCTCCACACCTGCCAACAAGTGTCAAACGAAAGTCAAATCCATTATTTTGAGTCTTTATTATTGTATATTTAAAGAAGAAATTGTGGTTTATAGTTTAAATTGTGTCTTTGAAAGTGATGAAATTATCAAAACAAATGCTATTTCATGTTTGTTTTCTTGTTTTCCTTCTCATATATTCATTCAGTCTTCAACTAAAATTGCTCCTGTTTGACACCCTGTATCCACACACACCTGTCGCCCGCACCCCTCTATGTCGAACCCGTGCGATAACGAGGACAGATGTCACAACACTGCCACACGTATACCGACCGCCAATCACCGATACAACACGGACGGCGGAAGTAGTGATCGAGATAATTAGCGGAACTGTTTATTCTACCGTAAACAAAAACCTCCCGCCACGTCCAAAACCATGATCAAAGGACCCTTTGATAAACGGAAATCAACCAACTTCACTTTTATTTAGAACTTATTAACAAACTAGCAGGGGTGCCCGGCGTTGCCCGGGTAATCACCATAATCACCATAATCACTACTACCACCACTACTACTACCATAATCACCATCATCAATCACTACTACCACAATCACTACCATAATCACCGGCCTCGACCTCCCTAGGCTGTGCCTCATTAAACGGCGACCTCGATTTCGGCCGCTAAATGACCTCCGATTTTGGATCTGACCTCATCCGTACCCCCATTTTGGGGGGCTGCGAACAACTTTCGTTCTATACACCTTTTCGATCGGAGGCCTCCTTCTGCCCCAAACGGCCATTTTTCCTATTTCGCGCCCATTTTCTCCATCCCTTTCACCCTGGGGAATTCAATTTTTTCACTAAAACCTGCCTAGGGACCCCCTTACTATGCATACCAAGTATGAACGCTCTAGCTTACAAAAATGTGGCCATGCATAAAGAACACACACACACACACACACACACACACACACACACACACACACACACACACACACACACACACACACACACACACACACACACACACACACACACACACACACACACACACACACACACACACACACACACACACACACACACACACACACACACACACACACACACACACACACAGACAATCGAAAATATTATATAGATAGAGCTAGTACTACAAATACCAAAGTTACCAGCAGACCAGTGTTAGCCAGTTAGCTGTAAGAATGCAAAACTTTACAAGTGCCCACACGGAAGCCGGATTTGCATTTCCAGCAGTTTCACAAAAAAGTTGAATAGTTTTGTACACAAATCTCATCTCCCGTACACTACCAGTCTCCAATATATCTAGCCCTTGCAAACTAATGGAACTACTCTATTAAGTGGCTTAGACTAAAATAACATTATGTTAATGGATAATGCCTCCCCAAAATGGTGTTCTTAACCTGAAATAAACTTATTAATATGCTTAGCCTAACATCAAGCCCCTTCAAACCATGACCCCAACCAAACCCACAAACCCGATTCCACCCTAAAGAAAATGCACTCAACCTCAAACTAGAACAGTATCACCAACATCAGTATAAGCCAAACTCGCATCTTCAAACCCCAGTCCTAACCCAAGCCCAGTCTCTCCACCATACCCCAAACCCTTCCTCGGCACCTTTCCTACCATCCAACGAATAATACCCTACCTAAACCCAAGCGTCACATTTTTCCCTTGCCCCTCAACTTTCTCTTCATAATTGCTGAGGGACACAGGGCCCTGGGTGGTGCTTTGGTTTCCCGGGCGTTTCCGCACCCTCCTCAGCTCCCCGCCATGGAGTGGCTTCGGTCACCCAGGCTTTATTGTGGTCGGCGGGGAGGGTTCTGTGGGGGCGCTCGGTTATGGCCTTGGCCTTGCTCGGGGCCTTGGGGCTGTTCGGCCAGGCAGCTTGGGGAACAACAACAACAACAACAACCCAAGCCCTAACCCCCTACATCTACCCCCCACCCCTTCTCCCACACTTACATGTTGTAGATCTGATAAGTCATGCCACATAGTTTTGTAACACACTTTTGGAGCAGATATGGTGGGAATATAATGATGAGAAAGATATGTATCACGCTTGGCTAGACACGTAACTCGTGTCACAGATTAAGTATGATTTAATAAGGAAAACTAAATCACTATTACAATTTTGCAAGAGAGTTTATATTATACATATATTTGCACATCTTATTCACCATTTGGTAGACATTGCTAGAGTGCAGAGCAAGTGTAACAAAATAGTATCTGTGGCATAACATATTTGGCCGACTGTACTGCGATCGGCTATCGTACAACATGACTGTTATCGTCCTTTATCAACAAGAGCGGTGTATTTTGTGTGTCAGAGAAGCCATGCGATCACCAGCGTTATAAATGGTTTATACATTCATCGTTCCTTTTGTCATTTGTACAGACAGTGCTTTGTAATATAAGGCCAGGAAAATAAATGTAACTTGTAATAGTAAGTAAGGCAAGGAAAATAAATGTAACTTGTAATAGTAAATAAGGCCAGGAAAATAAATGTAACTTGTAATAGTAAATAAGGCAAGGAAAATAAATGTAACTTGTAATAGTAAATAAGGCCAGGAAAATAAATGCAACTTGTAATAGTAAATAAGGCCAGGAAAATAAATGTAACTTGTAATAGTAAATAAGGCCAGCACAATAAATGTAACTTGTAATAGTAAATAAGGCAAGGAAAATAAATGTAACTTGTAATAGTAAATAAGGCCAGGAAAATAAATGTAACTTGTAATAGTAAATAAGGCCAGGAAAATAAATGTAACTTGTAATAGTAAATAAGGCCAGGACAATAAATGTAACTTGTAATAGTTAATAAGGCCAAGAAAATAAATGTAACTTGTAATAGTAAATAAGGCCAGGAAAATAAATGTAACTTATAATAGTAAATAAGGCCAGGAAAATAAATGTAACTTGTAATAGTACATTCAACGATGTTTTTTGTATACATTTCTAATAAAAAAATCTTTGAATATGGGACACGATAATGGTCGCATTTTATTTGGTCGAAAACAATAAATTTATTACGCTATTAGTTTGGTATACAGTAAAATGTGATATTTTCATTGAACAACAATATATCGGTAATTCTGCGATATGGTAACTTTTACTTGAGCGATATCGGAATTAGGAGCGCTTCGGACGTGGCCGTTCACTTGTATTTTAGAAAGCCGTTTTATTCCTCGCATCCATATTTGTTCCATCTTCATCGATGTCATAAAGATATTACAGAGCACCACATACTGTAAACCACGACCAGGAAACTTCATCATGAAGGCTTCATGCGCTGGTACGTCAAAGATGAGAACGTAAAAACACGATGGATTTTTATTATCATGAGAAGTTTCACAAGTGTGCGACTCAAATGATTTTATTTGTATGTACTTCAGCAGCTGGATGCAAATTTCCAAGCAGGACATGCATACAAATAAGCCAAGTAAACATGTAAAGAATGTGCACTTCTTACTTTTTTGTTTTCAGCCTGCGTCGAAGATGAAAGCCTACGAATGATAGATTTCGTTGTTGCTGTTGCGGATCAGATAGTTTCTGGATAAGATAAAAGGAGTTTTTATTTTGAAAACTGTATGGCTCACAGTTCTTGGTACTGGTACGATATTTATTTAAATGTAGAATCATAAACTAGATATGGTTTCTATGTGGATATCCAGAGAAGGTATTTGATTCCTTTGAAGGATGTGGTGCAAGATACTTAATACAGATGTGTATGTATTTACCCAGCTTTTGTTTTATTTATATAACCAATATATTGTCGATTACTGTTTTAAGCATTCATATAAAATTATTGTTATGCCCACGATGCGAATTGCAGCAATACAGACCACCACAAGTATCACGCCACAAGGACATAACAAAAAACAGGGAGAGAGGACCAGCGCACCCTTCATGTGCGCCAAACGAAAAACAGGAATCTTGTCGGAGGCCGCCTAAGCAACAACATCGGATCGTGCCTTTCTAGCTTGCACAAAATTCAAAACAGCATACGTAGAACTAGGACAGACTGTCACTCAACCTGGCAAAACAAACCTGCTAGGTTTGATACTAGCACCTCCAGGACTGAAGACTATAACATTCCTAGGTACGAGACTGGGAATACTAAGTTTGATGCTAGGCACCAGGTCCAAAGACTGGTAGCACCAAGTGTTGTTGGTAATCTTGGTATGTTCAAGACGAGCCCAATAGGTCTGAAGACTGAAAGTGAAAAGTGCTCTGGTCAACCTGCTTAATTCGACACTAGCAAGTCTGGTCAAAGGACAGACTCGTTGTGTTCGAAACCAACATCCGTGCAAGATAGTGTATATGAGGCTCGATGCTCACTTCCTAGGTCATATACTAGATTAATAGCAGCCGAGACTCGCCTATACCCCTTATTTCGCATGTGGTAAGAAGCCATGCACTGCTAGTGGTAAGAGACATAGCCTACAAGCAGAGCAACGTCAGGAGACAGCTAGTTCTAGCAAGAAGAAGTCCAGGCCTAACCAGACAATCAAGAAAGACAAGTGTACAAATAAAAGCCCAGTACACTACTCGAAAGAAAAATCACTGAGTCTCCATCAGACACCAGGGAAATCATTAAGGTCAAATATAGCGAGTCTCTAATTGTTAGAGTCCATATTTGCTTCTCATATATTTTATTCTTCAGGGAGAACAAAACAAATTCCTATCTTTTTGTTTCACTAGTTTATTTTCTCCTTATTACTATCTAGTATTCTAGCTTCGGCGTAATCTAGAAGATTAAGATTAAGTCGAAAATATATTGCGAAAAACACTCCAACACCAGCATGCGCACACCTTTATTATAGTGTTCCCAAATAATATATATTTTTATATGATTAACTTGATTTAGACAGTATAATCGGCCACCCCCAAGAACAAAAATAAAAAATAAAAAATATAATAGAAAATAGAAATAAACAAAATAGGAAAAGTGGGGATTGGGCCTAAGCATATAGATAGATAGATAGATATAAAGTATAGTCAAGAGATACATTAGAGACCACATGAACTCGTGTTAATAATAAAGACTAACTTCCTCAAAACTCAACGCTGATATATACATAATCGAAAAAGTATTTAACCATTTCCGTGTGTATTAAAGTGTTATATGTACTCATATATAAATAATACCAAATGTTTCTGAATCTAAGAACCCGCGTAAATATATATTTGCATAAATACATTCACGCACGTGTTCAGTTAATATTCTAGAGCACACAGCTAAACACACGCGCGCTCCCTTTTAGCTATAACTCAGGTAAACATTAATTTCAACTAGCCTTGCAAATTGGGTGTATAAACTATATATATATATATATATATATATATATATATATATATATATATATATATATATATACTGTATATATAATTACTGTATATATAATTGGAACAAGTAGAGTGTTTTAAATATCTAGGAGGAACGATAAGCAGGAGTGGAGGTATGGAAGTGGAGGTAAAACAGAGAGTGTGTGAAGGAAGGAAGGTTTTCGGAGCAATGGGAAGTATGTGGAAGACGAGAAATCTCGGAGTGAAAGTAAAAAGTGCACTGTATCAAGGAATTGTTGTGCCAACAGTGATGTATGGGGCTGAGACATGGGCTCTGAAGAAAAAGGAGAAAAGAGGGCTGGATGTGATGGAGATGAGCTGCTTGAGGAGTATGTGTGGAGTTACTTGTAGAGACAGATTGAGGAATGAAGAGATACGTAGGAGAGTGGGGCAGCAGGAACATTTGTCAGCCAGAGTGGACAGAAGGGTGCTGAGCTGGTATGGTCATGTTGAACGAATGGGAGATGAAAGGCTTACAAAGAGAATATGTGAGTCAGGTACAAGGGGAGATAGAAGGGCAGGAAGACCCCCATTGAGATGGAGAGACTGTGTAAGAAAGGCTTTGGATGATAGAGGAATGACTATAGATCAGGCAGGGGAAGTGGTGGTGGACAGGAGTGAATGGAGAATGCTTGTGAATAGTTGAGTGAACACGTGGTCATTTGGAGTAAGGGGTCGGGCGCAAGTTCGACTAGATAATAGTCCATCAGGCGACTGGCCCGGGGGGACGATTAATATGAAGGGTGTGCCTGGAAGTGTGGTGGGAGGGCTTGTGGCTTTGGCTCCGCTGCATGTCTGCCTGCCGAGATCGGAACCTCTCCGGGTGGTCAGGGGCCGGGGGAGTGCTGGAGCGACCTTAGTAACCCTGGTCTCTGGGTCTTCTCCTGGGTGACCTGGATGTGTGTGAGTTTGTGTTTTTTATCTGTGTTTATTTTGTGTTTTATGTTGTTTTTGTGTTTTCCCTGTTCTTGCTCTGTCTTGAGTCGGCTACCCCCAAAATGGGGATTGGGCCTGAGCATATAGATAGATAGATAGATAGATAGATATAATTATATATATGATTGTATCTCTTTCTGTGATTTATTATTCCATTGTTGTATAAATAATAGTGTTGTTCTGTACCTTTTGTATACCTTGCCTTTGTGTTTGATTGTAATTATATACTAAATGTGTATATCTTCCTGTTAGTAGAGCTCACCATTACCTGATTTGCCCTAGAAAATTAACTATCTATATATTTGTTTTTATTTTTAAACTGCAAGTGGAAGCATAGCCGAAGAACACTTTCAGGGGCTCAAGAAAATGTTTTGCAGCAATTACCTATTGAAATAGCCTATGTTTGCTTGCCTGGTCAGATCACGGAAATAAAAACAACAACTGCGGTGTAGCTATCCATAATAACAAAGATAGATAGAGAGATAGACAGATAGATACATAGATAAAATGGAAAGACGTGACACCTTGCGACGGGCTAAAAACGAGTTGGTTATGGTTTAGGAGTATTTGTCATCATGTTTACACATTGTTTCTCGCCCAACTTCTGAATATATATCAAACTCTTGGATAATATTAATGTAAGTGGTGCAAGAGAAAGCAAATATATTGTTTTAGCATTACATTAAACTCAATATAACTATGAAATTAGGAGTTTCTTAAGCAAGTGTATGTTTTAAGAATAATATGCATACCGCACCATTTATTTGCAAATCAATCTTCTGTAAGCGTATTCTGAAAGCTTAGAGCCAATATAAAGAAAATTATTATGATGCGAAATTGACCTAGAATCTTTATATGGATAATATTTTCTAAATTTCGGAATATCATGGAATCAGTTATCCCCAAATTTATGGATTTACCTAGCATACGAAATATTATATCCCCAACCAACAGACCTATTAGGTGGAGGTATGTGTTATACATTGCATTTGTGTTTTTTAAATGTGCTTAAATCTGCAATTGCCAGGAAATTATATTAAGAATACGCTGAGAACTGCTAACTATCGGGTTCTTAAATATTCTACTTTCATATATATATATTACACTAGGTCATACACTAATGGATTACTAACTGAAATGCGATGTACTTCCCTGGTAGCCTACACAAACGCCATTGTATCTTAAAAAATATATTTTAGTAATTTGGTGCCCAACCAAAAAGCGGATTTTACCTAATTGTGTTACCCAATTTTTTTATATAAACCTTGCCAGGTATATATATATACAGCATATATATATATATATATATATATATATATATATATATATATATATATATATATATACAGCATATATATATATATATATACAGTATATTTGGGTCGGTTTTGAACTAAAGATATAAAATAATGCATATTTTGATTTACTACGATACCCAACACCAGTGTCATATATTTGGCATGGTAGGACACCCAAGTGGTCAGCGGTCCCCGGCGACATTTAAGATGACAATCCGATCGCCGCGGCATAATCCCGAACCATTAGCGGTGGCTGTTAATGAGAAGGATCGCCACGCATGAACAGCTCGATGCAAGTTATCACCCGCTTTCAACCGACCAAATGTTTATGATACAACGAGTGCTAGGGAGCTTGGGAGTCTTGGTATCTCTACTAACTTCAGCCTATATCGATGTGTTTCATGCTTCCACCACAATTTCTGTCGTTTTCCGAGTCCTTTGCTGATTAAACGAACCAGCTCCTATATACAAATATCGATCAGGACATTTAGATTCGATATAATCTGGTATGGCTTCGAAAATATATCGACAGAATTAGTGACTGGTGTATTTTACTCAGCGTTCCCGAAGATATTTTGTTAAACTACATCGATTATTAAATACATCTGTGAGTGCGGTTATCAGCTTCCTTCGGTCTCGTGGTACTGTATTCCAAAAATCCTCTCTCGTTACAACTGGGTGAACTGTAAGGGACTACACTACAGAGACACTGCATAGCTCGGGAGAGATCTCATTTCATTGTTTTTTATTTGTTTTTGCTCTATTTCAAACACCCAGTGCAACCGAAAAACTTTCCCGGTGGCAAATTCCCTAAGTTTGTACCAATTTCCAACATTGCCGCTACTTATATTTTACTATGATGATCATGGTCAACTATACGCCTGACTAAGCCTAGCCTAACCTAAGGTAGTATAACCTTACCAAGTTATTTATTTTTTTCTTTTTGTTTTCTTTTTTTAAAGGTTAGGTTAACTTAAGTTGGGTTAGGTTTGGATAATTTACCGTAATATTGCTGGTATATACTGTATACAGTATATATACATATATACAGTATATATATATATATATATATATATATATCAAGAGCATAACTCGTCCAATATTCAGGAGTATGCTATCCGTTTTCCTCTAGAGAATTGCAGTATTTATGCAACATAAAAATGACAAACACCTAAGTTCCATCGTTTGAATGTCCTTCAGTCCTGTTTCTCATTTTGTTTTCAAAAGTGAAGGTCCATGATCTCTTATTGTATTTTCCCCAATCATGCCGAGTAGCCTACATGGTAGCGCATGCCTCCGCCTGTCTCCCTAAATAAGGCAACCCTTGTTCTACCATCTAATATTTTTAAGGACAAACAAGAGCTTAGTCCACTTATTGCTAAGTTGCAACCTGCAATATATATATATATATATTTATATATACTGTATATATATATATATTATTTAAATACCCGAATTTGTAATCACCACCATGCCAGCTCGACAAGGGAAAAAAAAGGATCAGGAGGGGAGACTCAAATAGCAGAATCAAGGAGACACACACACACCAGGGAAAACGAAGCAAGACCAACGAAGGAGAGACTAAGGTATAACTAACTAAGACGAAAGAAGGAGACGCACAGATAAGAAGAACGAAGAGCCCAGGAATACCAGCACTCGACAACCACCCAGCAGACAAAAGCGAAACCAGGAACAAGGAACAGAAGGCAAACGCAGAGAAGGAAAATTCACCACCACAGAAACCAAACGCAGCATCAAAACCACGGAAAACAATCAAAACCACAGCAAAACCATCAACACATGGCCGCCCCGAGTCTACCTTCACACCACTACACCATAACAAACGAGACGCCAGGATTGCCACCATAGATCCTTCTATGCCACCCACACCAGGCAAGACCATTCAGATCCCCAGTAATAGCCACGAAGCTACAAAGAAAAAGATAGTGTACAGTCAAAAGCAGAAGGACCAACCAGACACACAACAAAGGAGCAGTTGCGCCGTTCTTCCGCGCAGAGGCCTACTCACCAGCCCGCGAACTTCTAGGGGTTCTACTTAATCCCCTCAGAATATACCCCCCTGTACTTATGACCTTCTGACCTCCGCACACTTGACCTGGGACATAGCAGCTGAAGTCGTCACTACCTCGACGAAAACCAAGGTAAAGCAAGCAATTCTAGGGCTTGATTTACTTACATGTAAGCTATCAAGTCTTATAATTAAACCTCCCATTCAAGTAAAGATTGAAACCATGGTGAATATCTTTCAAGATCTGAGGGTTTATTTTCCCTATCAAGGAGTTAATATTATCACATGCCATGGTATAGTGCTTAATATTAAGATCTCTAATACGCTACACCTTTGGTATTAGAAGCATAACCTCAAGGATATGTCCCCACCTTACTTCTTTTGGCAAAACCGCACTCTTAAAACTATAGAAAGATGCTTGCCATGGTAAAGGTCATTCTAATAGTTCGGGCTTTGTGAGATACCATCTCAATAACGGCACTCTACATATAGAAGTCCATACTGCCTCTGTCTAACACCATGGTCAATGACATATGCAGTAAAAAGACTTAAACACCGAACTTGGGTTCTTTGAACACTCTTAAAACAGTCAGTGGCAGATCGAGTAAATTAGTAAGTTCATGATCTTACTATCTCCTTGCGTTAGCCCGATACTTTGTTACCGTTTCATGACACTAGCGACATTGTATTAAAGACCCCTAAGTCAAGAGTACCGAAACAGAACTTCACCACCGACTAGTATAAAGGTCAGGATAGACGAGCACTAGTAACTCAGGACATGTCCTCATTCAAGCTCGTGTTAGTCCGATGTTACGTACCCTATGTCATGACATAAAGGAGCTACCATTCAAGACCCAAAACCAACTAGTCCATCTGTATCCCAATCCACCCAATCCGCATGGCAGGACCACCTAAGCGGCTCGACGGAAACTAGACGACCGGACTTGACATTTCTCATCTTTACCCAAACTGTGTTCATCACTCCAGCCCTTCAAAGTGCTATATTAGGAGTGTTACTTAAAATCTCTAACTCATACACCAGTGTGACCCCGGTGAAATACTTGGGAAAATAGAGCGACTTGTACGACTCTGTTTATATCTTACACCAGTGCGACCCAGGTGAAATACCTAGGAAAATAGAGCGACTTGTACGACTCTGTTTATATCTTACACCAGTGTGACCCAGGTGAAATACTTAGAAGTAAAGCAACTCCTATGACTATTTTATTTCTACACCAGTGTAACCCCAGTATAATACTTAGATAATAGAGTACTTCGACTCTATTTATTCTTACACCAGCGCGACCAGGTGTCTTGTGATAATTCTATAGTATATGATACAAGTGATAAACCCTGAATATGCCGAGAAACCTAAGTATATATCTTATAGTTAATACGAGATATGAGTTAAAGTATAAAAGAGTACCAATGTAAAGTATATCCTACACCAGTGACTTAAGGTGTATAGTGCATAGAAGAGAGAGAGACAAGTTTATTCCTAGTTCCCTCATGGATCCTCGTCCGTGCTAGGCTCATACATGTATATAACCATTGTTCTAGCATAAATAAGTATTATTGTTCTACCTAGTGAATTATTAATTAAAGTTGTTACCGAGATGTACTCAAGTGTTATAATTTACCCTTTACTCCTTCTGTGCATGTGTTGTATGATTTTGACTTTTCCAGTCGAGTAGAACCTACCAAATACCAATACAAACCCGGTAAAAACCCTGGCATAACATAATTGTATATATATATAATTCTACAAATATCCTACCTTTTTGTAGGCATATTAACTTCCTAAGTCATGTTTACATCATGAAAAACTACTAGCTTATCTTCAAAATATGCTGTTTTAGGCCTTCTCGTCTTTTTACCGTTACAATCCCTTCAAATTAGTTATATCATCAAATATCTACATGTAATAACGTTTATGCAAATTATTTATTGGAAAGCTGTCACTCTGTTGGCAAGAAACTTACATTGATGACAATAATATATCTGTATTTAACTACTGGATTTCAATCGCTTTACCATTAGAGGATCCGCTTTTAAGTGCATATTCATATTAATTCTGTCCTTATAACTACCTTTAAAAACCCACCTTCCTGTAACTTATATATTTTCAAAATACTGTTTTTGAGACTACTATGTATCATCGGCCGCTCAAGTAGTTGGTTCACTACAGTATGATAAACTTGAAATAGTGAGCATTGATTGAGGTTTTGCTGGGTCGGGGAATGTGACTTAAGATATTGATTCAAAATATTCCCCCAGCGAATCAGAATTGCTTATTACAATAGAATCTACCTATCACTGCAGGGGAATATGATGTATACTTTACGATATAATATGGCAATTTTTTACTTCTCAAACTCAATATAACATAAGTAATTCCATAGACTACAGTAGATCTGGACTTGACACGAAAATGGAACTTTGCAGTAAGGGACCCACAATCGGAAAATGAACCCCCAAGTTCGAACCTGGAAACAACGCGGTTTCGAGGTTCGAACTTGGGGGTTCGTTCTCCGATTTTGGGTCCCTTACTGCAAAGTTCTCTTTTCGTGTCAAGTCCAGATCTACTGTAGTCTATGGTGATTCTTATACTAGGTAAAGACTTGATGAGAAGGTGAACAAAGACGACTAATTAGGGTAATCACAAACATCTATATTTTCAACGTCTCTGCTTGTCACAGAGGTCACTCGAGTAGAACGGGTCACAGGCTTCACAAACCTTCCCAATCCGCAGTAAGGGATCATTGTAACGTGTGTAACGTAATTCCTACATCAAATTATTTAAGGGGGGAGGGGGGGTTCACCTGCTTTTGTTCTCTTTCTCTCCTTTTCTCTCTCTCTATGGCTTGTATCAATTCGGCCCCATTCAGCCAACTGTTTAAGACGTTTATCCCCATCCAGGTGTCGATTTCTTCCTGGAGACCGATAGCGAGCCAGCATTGTAAAGAAAAATCCGGCTTCGCCAGAGAAATTTTTCTATCGAAAAATTTACAAATTTAGCTTCCTGTAACACAAAAATATACATATTCTGGCTCGCTACCGCTCGCCAGGAAAATATTGACACCTGGATGGGGGTAAATGTCTTAAAACAGTAGGCTGAATGGGGCCGAATGGATACAAGCCAAAAAGAGAGGGAGAGAAAGAGAAAACAAGCGAGGTGGGCCCCCTTAATTATACTTGACAGTTGCTCTAAAGAAAACCTAAGGATTCTTGAAACTTTCCACATCAAAGCACATAACCCTATTTTAATGTTTGATAATGCCTAAGTGCAGTTTGTTTTCTATTTGTGTGAGGAAATTAAATATATTTGTTTTATATTTTAGCTCATTGTTAGATAATTACTTTTGAGCGATTTTGTATTATATATATATATGTGTTTTTTTTCTCGCATCCTAATGATGACTTATAGTTGACAATTCGAAACGTTGATAATAATAAAGATGTTCGTGATTACCCTGGTCCTTCTCTTTCTCCTAAGACTACGATTCCCATTACATTTATAATGTTAAATATAAATAATAAAATAAGGCGGCATATATACTACCAAACCAGTGAATTAACATAAGACAAATTAGCTTGACGATCACAAACAAAATATTTATAACACCAGCTAAGACTAAGACAAAATCCCACCAAGACTGAAGGAAGCGTCTCCATCTTTACTCTTTTATCTCCAGACCTCTTCCATTAGTGAACTACCTCATTAAAGTTAAGGGGGGTCACCGGCTTTTTTCTCTCTTTCTCTCCTTTTCTCTCTTTCTCTGGCTTGTATCCATTCGGCCCCATTCAGCCTACTGTTTTAAGACGTTTACCCCCATCCAGGTGTCAATATTTTCCTGGCGAGCGGTAGTGAGCCGGCATATATATTTGTTTTGTTTGGACAGCAGGCTAAATTTGTAAATTTTTCGAGAGAAAAATGTCTCCGGCGAAGCCGGATTTCTCCATACAATGCTGGCTCGCTATCGCTCGCCAGGAAGAAGTCGACACCTGGATGGGGATAAACTTCTTAAAGCAGTTGGCTGAATAGGGCTGAATGGATATAAGCCAAAGAGAGAGGGAGAGAAAGATAAAAAAAAGCGAGGGTGGCCCCCTTAAGAAACAGGCGAAGTAGGGTTTTTCTTTTCTCAGTTTCGCGTTGGAGATCCTAGCTGGCGACTAAATAACCCTAGTATCGGGCCGTAATCTCCCCGCAGCACCTAGACAAAGGACCGAAGACAGGTGGACACTGGAGTAGGTGCTCTCGGCCTGTTAATTAGGAATCGGATAGTGGCGGCTATTGTTTTAATTGTGGTAATTGATATCCCGGTCTTCCAGATGGGCGGCCAAAAAATTCTAGTTGTTACGGAAATAATTTTGTAGCTACCTAGAGTGAATTCTTCTCAGGTTAAGAGTATTTTGGCAGAATCAGAGATTAATTAAATCACTTCGAGATTTTGGCGATTTTAAGACTTTACCCCCCCCCCCATTTCTTTGTCAATATTGAGACCTTTCGTGCCATTTAGGTGTCGATTTTTTCCTGGCGAGCAATAGCAAGCCTGTAATTTTAGAAATAGAAATGTTTCTACCGAAAAATTTAAACATTTATCTTGAAGGATTATCTTAAGGAGGGGGTGTATTTCACAGTTTGATGGAGGTCTGGGGAGGAAACCAAACACAAATATATAGAGAGATAAGTAAACAAGGAATTAAATGCGGCCATCCCCCCTTAAATATGCTATGGTGCTTTGGCTTGTGGCCGTTTAGGTCCACGAGCTCTTCGATATGTGCTCTCTGACTTGCATTACACAATATATCAATCAAGTCAGTTACATGTTATCCTATATTTTATTAATTTCACCACAACACCAAATATCTCCAATTAAATTATTGAAAGCAAACACAGTATGTGATCTACCGGGATTCGAACCTGGGTTATCACACACATATTTTTAAACACTAACCATTACACCACCACTACCAGTCTTCGTTCCCAGCTGGCCATATGGGAGGCCATTAGTGCGTTTTACTGTTATAGGCGTATGTCCCTTAAGGGGGGGGATGTGAGTATTTATTGGTTCATTTATGTATTTTTTTACTATTCTGTTAGTTTCCTCCGTAGACCTCCAGCAAGCTTATAAGAACACACCCCCAAGACCCTCCTTCAAGATAAATGTGTAAATATTTTGATAACAACAAAAATACAGGTTTGCTATAGCTCGCCAGGAAAAATGACACGAATAGTCTTAATATTGACAAATAAATAGGACGAAAACTCTTAACATCGTCAAACTAATGGGCCGAACGTCTTAAAATATGGAAACTAATGGGGCTAAACATGAGGAAGAAGGGGGACCAGGAAAAAGACCCATCTCCCCTTAACCTCATTTAGGGTTACCCAAACATCACTATTATCGTTCTGTGTGAAATCCTTAGCAAACCAGTATGTCTTACAATGAATATTCTGAAGAGAGATAAAACAAATGTCATAGCCATTTGCGGGTTTATTTACATTTGTGTGTTGGGGGGGGGGGGGGATGTTGGTCAAAAGTTAATTGTTTCTATTGTAGTACCAAATAAAGGATTTTTTGAAGTGTCATAACAATCCGCCCATTCGTTTATTGTAAATCATGTTTACAAACAGACTAACAAGAAACAACGATCATATCATTTACACAAGCCTCGTTTGGTGGAGATACATAATTACAAAGCATATGTTAATGGTAATCCTTAATTGAAACTAAGTTTTAAGAATGTCCATGTACAGTATATTACACAATCAGATATCAATTGCTTCTATTGATTAATCATATTCATAGAAATATTACTAGGGCATGTTGTGATCTTAAAAGTAGAAACTTGAAATATACATATATATTATGCTGCGGTAAACTGAATCTCTTGAGATTTTTTTTGTATTGTTGGATACCAAGTATTTGAGTATTATGCATATACTGATACAAAAAAAATCGTTAGGATGAATAGTATTAAATAAAAATATATATATATAATTATACTGTATATATAAATTACCGATTTAAAAACTAAGTCCATCATTTTCTCAAGTACATTACCAGGATTTTTACGTATAGAAGGCTACTCGTTTTGTGTATATTAAATTCCCTTACCATTTAAACAGAGCTCGGTGGTGCTGGTGGCGTCAGGTTATGTTATGAGGTTAAGTTTTGACTCAGAGTCACACCAGTGCATATTTCAGGCATCGTCTATGGAAAAATATGGTCTAGACATTACTGGATACAAGTTACAAGATTCTATCCAACAATAAAATTCTAATTCATATTTGTATTCACCAACCAACTTTACTTTTAAACTCAATTAATTAAATCAACAAATACAATGTGGCACTCCAAGGACTCGAACCTAGGATACTCACACCGAAATTACGCGCACTTATGCATTACGCTATCAAGACAGTAATACCAGTAAGATTGTCACCACCGAGATAAAAAAATGCCACCAGATATAAAGATTCCCGTCGAAAGTCGCCCGAGAAAAAGTTCAAACTCGTGCACGTCAAGTTTCCGGAATAGGCTGGAGAAGGTTAGTTAAGCCCGGTATCACACGAGCGCTTTTTCCCTCAACATTTATGCTCAACACTGGTCTGGTAGCTTATGAGGTCAGCATTTCAAGTATTTCGGTTACCTTAATTCATCTACCATCAAGTCTAGTTTCCGATACCAGTGCCAAATATTCCAGAAATTTTGCCATAAAAATTTTGATTATCTAATGTTCACTAAAGCTCTCGTGGGATACCGGTGAACCACGTAGCCACCACATCACTCATACTCGCACACGACCATAGCCGACACCACTCCTTAAGGGGGTTGTGCTTAGTTTTTTTTTGGCATATATATTTAATTTTGTATACTTATTTTATTTTTCTCGCCAGACCTCCATCAAGCCTAAAAAAACACCGCCTAGACCCCCTTTCAAGATAAATATGTAAATTTTTCGGAGAAAAAATATCCCGGCCGAAGGCCAGTTTCTCATAAAACTACAGGCTCGCTATCGCTCGCCAGGAAAAAATCGACACCTAAATGGCACGAAAGGCCTTAATATTGACAAAACAATGGGGTGAAAAGTCTGAAAATCGCCAAACTAATGGAACGAACGTCTTAAAATCTCAAAACTAAGGGGACTAAAGGTGAGGGAGAAGTGGGTCCAGAAAACCGTACTATCCCCCCTTAACTTTCTTTACGAGGATTGGGGCTGATAGTGTGATTTACCTGCGAACCTACGCCGTGTACGATGAGATAGGAGGCATTTTTATTGTGCCTCCGTGTTCGAGTTTATCATAAGTTACATATGTTTGGAGGGAGAAGAGAAGGAGGAAGAAGTGGAGGTGATGGTGGAGAAGGAGGAAGAAGTGGAGGTGATGGTGGAGAAGGAGGAAGAGATCTACAAATTAGCGTTACATGAAACAACCCCAACATAAGACACAGGGTCACATCCAACATATTAGACTTGTTCCTTATGAACAACACCTCTTTTATTACACGAACACTGGTTATATCGAAGGCTAAAGCCGGTATCACACGAGAGCTTTTATAGTCAACATTCGATGATCAACATTTTTCTAGCAACATTTCTGGAATATTTTGCACTGGTATTGGAAACTAGACTGATGGAAGATAAATTTTGTTAACAGAAAAATAGTAAATGTTTACCTTTTGAGCTGCCAGACCAGTGTTAAGGATAAATGTTGAGTGAAAAAGAGCTCGTGTGATACCGGCTTTAGTGATCACGACATGATACTGTGACGCAAACATAAAACCAAACATCCAGAAACAATTACCCAGGATAATCTACCTATATAACAGAGCAGACATGGGAGCCATCTCGGTAGACTTGGCTGACTATAGAGACGCATTCCTCGACAACGACCCAATGGCCAATTATTTTGAGCTAAATTGGACCAGGCTTCCGGACTTTATACAGGACACAATGGAAAAGCACATACCCAAGAAGATAGTTACATGGAACCCGTCACCACCATGGTTCAGTAGACAGTTACGAATACTTCATAGACACAAGATAAAAACATACAAAACAGCTAAACATTACAATGATGCAGAACATTGGGAACACTACAAAAGCACGCAAAAAACATTACAAAGGGAAATTAAACAAGCAGAAACTAACTACCACAACAACCACTTTCCTCACAAACATGCAAAACCACAACAAATTATACAACTTCAAAGCCCAAACAAGACTCGACTAGTATAACATTATTACATAAAGATTCTCTGGTCACACTTTCACAGGACAAAGCACATGCACTTAATTTGCAGTTCCAGTCAGTTTTTACACAAGAACAAGCAGACTTGCCAGAACTGTCACCGTCACCACACCCACCTATACCTCCGCAGGATACTCAAGGCGAGTGCTGCTATTCTTGTCACTATCCCAGAGGATATATTCTCACCGAATACTTCCCCATGACTGGCTATTGGCAAATGTGACACCTATTTTCAAATCCCTGTTAACTATATAGACCCGTTTCGATTACCTCAGTTCCTTGCAACATTTTAGAACACATCATCCACTGACATTCAATGGAGCATCTAGATAGGCAAAATGTATTGACTGAAGCACAACACGGCTTCCGGCCCAAACGGTCGTGCGAGACACAACTACTTGTGACCACACATGATATATCCCAAACCTATAACGACCCCAAAATTAGACAAGTAGACGTCACCAAAGACTGTTAGCCAAGTTAGATTATTATGGCATCCAAGGACCACTTCTTCACTGGATTAAGTCTTTTGTTACCAATCTGAATCAAATGCGTTGTTTTCGAGCGTTTCCATTCTTTTACTGTGTCTGTAACTTCTGGGGTCCCTATGGCACCGTCCTGGGTCCCCTACCTTTCCTTTCTTAGATAAATGACCTTCCACTATCGCTTACTTCTACTACTAGACTTTTCGCAGATGATACCTTAGTTTATCGTCCAATTACTTAGAGGGTCGATTGCCTTCAACTACAAGACGACTTAACTGCTTTTGAAGAGTGGGCAGCCAAATGGCAGATGACATTTACTGTAGACCTGACAAATTTCACTATATCTGCTTCACCCGTTTGAACAAAACCATCCCGTTTTCCTACAAACTCCATAGCACTTTTCTAGATACTGTTCCCTCCCACACATAATTGGGGTCCACATCTCTGTGGACATAAGGTAGGGCACAGACGTTAGCAGCATCAGAGCAAAGGCTTAGCACGCAACTAGAGCTTAGCTAAGGTCACATTTAATAAGAAGCAAAACAGATAAAAATTATTATATCGCAAAAGTAAATATTACATACAATCTTACAATGACTCAGATTTTGCATGGTACAATAATTTATTACAGATGACAAGAGACCACGGTACTCAAAAATCCGGTAAGAGTTCTGTTAGGCGGCATATCGTCGCTTAGTTTATATAGGTTCAGGAGTAATTCCTAGCGAGCCCTTTCATTGTGGTTAAGGCCCCATCAATTACCCTTTCCATTTGTGTAATCATTAGGCTATCATAGTGCAGCTGGGTAGATTAATATCCAGTATTCGAGAATAGATAATATATCGTGAGCTTGATAGCGTAATGGTTAGGGCGCGGAATTTTGGTGTGAGTATCCTAGGTTTGAATCCTTGGAGTACCACATGTATTTATTAGCTTCATTGATTTCATTAATTAGGTTTATTTATAAGTTAAATGGTGGGTTGGTGATAATATGAAAATTAGGCTCGCGGTTAAGTTCGCGCCTAATTATCTCACTGTCAGTATTTATTTGCTCCATGCTGGCAGCATAATATTATAACTAACTCTAAAGGGTCTTTCACACATTCACGGCTTTCGCTACGAATCAACCAACCCGAAAAATCGCTGTGATTCTTGATAAAAATAGCCACGCATTCAGCGTACCGAGGCATTCATACGAATAACCATAAATAGTTAATAGCTAGATACGCATCTGTAATGAGTTATGACCTATCCGCTACTAGTGTTAAAAAATGTGAATATAAACCTTATTATTATCATCATATATTTATAATAATTACTGTATATAGTATTTGTTTTTATAAAATGCATAAATATGTAAAGTATTAGTATATTATGAGCTTACTTATCTTTGAATAAGCATCTAGAGTTCGCGAAATTTGGTTGAGATTCCAATTCGTTCGGAGTATGTTGTAATTCCCTATTTATCCTTATTTATAATATATATTATTATGGTCTTGACATCCACAGTCACCACAAGTATCAAGGAGTTGCAAAAAGCAGCTATTATTAACTGCGAGTTAATGCCGCAGTGCTACTAATTGCTAGGCATACAAAATGTTGTGGCCAAATTTCGAACATGCTCAAACTATTTTGGCACACAGCCTACTGTCCAGTAGTAGTGCCGACCTTGCTATGCATAGGTATGTATCGCTAAACATATTGGCGAATGACATGCTGAATTAATGCTGAAGGTGGCTGCCATTTTTCCTTCCACCCTTATTTAACCCTCAAAGTCTAATGGACTGTTTTCATTTGCAGCGGTAAAGACATATATTGCGGTGACTACTACTGTAAGACAAAGCTATAGAAAACACTTGGACAAATATATCCCATACGTGGCCTAAAATGCATATTGTCCCGAATAGCTTTTTGCCGCTAATGCTGTCCGACTCTTGTATGTATAAAAGGGGCTTCACCAATAAATATATGCAACAGCTGGCCATAGGATACAATATAGGTTGAGAGGAGATCCCACCCCCACTCCCTGTGTCTTATTGTATTTGTGTTATCATATAGGTTACCAGCAAGGGGCAAATAACACCTGGCCGTGGGATAATTAGACGCGAATGTAACCGCGAGCGTCACGTAAACACAGGTACGAGAATCCCTATAGTATTGTTTACACCCGATGCTGTGAGACTGAATTTAAGGTAGTTATACAGTACATTAATATATATATGGATGATTGATAACATAAAAGTCAGTACACGCACTCATAAAAGTTTGGAGACTGGTCATAAATATTTTGTATGTAAATATTCATACGAGTAAATAGCGACGTACCCTCTTGAGTCAGCATTAACCCCTTCTGTACCGGTGACGTCCTTTTAACTTATTCTGGCTAGTATTAAAACAATTGAATGCAGTTTACAAAGGACCTCCGGCAGTTAACAGGCTAATTGGAACTATCTCTCTTAACCCATTTTACTACCACGTACAGATCCTTTTAAGACTGCACAAAATCGTCTAAATATAGCTAGAATAGAACTAAAAAGACATCGCTCATACAGAAGGGGTTAAACGCAAACTAGACAATACAATGCTTAAGTATAACCCAAATGCTTCAGAACATGGCATTAACGGTTCAAATATGCAAATTAAGTTTAACTCGATAATGCACACGATTTAAGATAGTGAGCGTTAAGTAATAACACACATTGATTCTCCGAGACCCATCATAACATTTCAAAAACACAATGTCTCCCTGTCCTTAAGGGGAGATATCCACTTGAGGGATTTTTTTCTTGACTCCTTTCTCCCTCATGTTTAGCCTCATTGCTTTTGAGATTTTAAGACGTTCGCCCCATTAGTTTGGCGATTTTAAGAACCCTCGCCCCATTCCTGTCAATTTTAAGACCATTCGTGCCATTTAGGTGTCAATTTTTTCCTGGCGAGCGATAGCGAGCCTGTAATTTAAAGGGAATCGGCCTTCGGCCGGGACATTTTTCTACCGAAAAATGTACACATTTATCTTGAAAAGGGGTCTAGGGCGAGTAATTTTAAGTTTGATGGAAGTCTAGGGAATCAACTAAAAACCTCCCGTTAATACTCGTCAGAATGTGTACCAACAATTCCTGATCGCGATTGTGCATAAAGAAACTTATTTACGATTGTCCTTTTATAAGAAAATATATATAGAATCATAAAATGCCATATAATTATAAATTATAGACACCACCGTATATAGTTATTAGGTTCGAAAGTTCAGTTCGAATCATTACTCAAATGCATTCAACTCCATTATCAGCTTTTCTGTACACAAAGGATAGATTATTTGATTAGGATCATGTTTGCGGTGATATATTATATTGACGACGAAACAATCAATCCCAAACCAAACAAGGCAACATTATGAACTAACTTAAGACCTTTGTTCCCAATTGTCATGTATTATTCCCTGCCGATAACAAAGAAAACATTGTCAAACTTTCTCGCAGCTTATTGAAATTCGTTCCCAGGCAAATATAAACGTACTGGAAGCAAAATTAATAGCCTTCATACGACTATCAGAAACTAATCCCTCGTTCCCACCCTCAGTCAAAACACGATCCATCAGGGAATAACTTGGCCCTTCTGTCATTTACGGTGAAATATGGCGATTTTAGTCCTGACTTATTCAGTTACCTATGATTCACCACCCTGGTCATGGTTATTGCTGGGGTGGCCATGTAATAAAAGTAACACTAATGTAGATATCGCTGTGTACTGCATTGAGAACAAACATTAAGGGGGTCACCTTCTTTTTTTATCTTTCTCTCCTCTTCTCTCTTTCCCTGGCTTGTATCCATGCGGCCCCATTCAGCCAACTGTTTAGACTTTTATCCCCATTCAGGTGTCGATTTCTTCCTGGCGAGCGTAGCGAGCCAGGTTGTATGGAGAAATCCATCTTTGCCGGATAATTTTTTTCTATCGAAAAATGTACAAATTTAGCTTGCTGTCAGAGCAAATATAAAGATATGCTGGATCGCTATCGCTCGCCAGGAAAATATTGACACCTGGATGGGCATAAACGTCATAAGACAGTAGGCTGAATGGGGCTAAATGGATACAAGCCAAAGAGAGAGGGAGAGAAAAAAAGCGAGGTGGGCTCCCTTAATATTTATAATGTAAAACTTGCTAAATAACCAAATCAAAACGTATACGAACACAGTAAAAATACACAATAACTAATAAAAATCGCTATGTGGAAACAACGCTTAAGTAAAATAATGATTTATAAATAAAATAACAATCCACCACATAGGGTGTACATTACTACATGAGCAAGTTAATCTGTTACCCAAGCAAACTAATCGCACACATAACAACGCACTGTAGTCACGTTCAAGGAATTAGTCAATTTGAGTCAAGAATGACTGTGAAACAGAATAATCACGGTTTACGAAACATAGCTGCAGATAAGGGTATTAATTATCAGTTCTGTACCGGCGACGTCTTATTATTTTTTCTATCTATATTTAGAAGATGTTATGCAGTTTAAGAAGGATCTGTGGTAGTAAATTTGATAATATTCAAGGACACTAGTGCGACGTTATGAGAAACAATTTATTAGGGAAAATAGGCACCAATAGATTCACCATATTTTTCTCCATATAGTCTCCATATTTTCGCTATCAACAAATTGAAAAATACCCACTTCACAGACAAATACACCAAAAATCTAAGTCAAAGCGGGGGTGTGGGGGCGGCAGCACCCACCTATAATACTAGGATAGGTTAGGTAAGGTTGTTAGGTTAGGCTAATGTCCTTTCAAAGGGGTATAGGCTAGTAAACACTAGGATAGTCTATACCCGGTCAGAGGTAAGAAGAAGAAGAAGAAGAGTCTTGCAGTAGTCTCCTTGAATGCTACCGTAAATTTTGTTAAGTATGACGGTTGGAAGTCTGTTAATTGCTGAAGACCTCAACACTGATTAAATCGTCTAAGGTAGCATTCAAGGAGACTACATCAGGACTCTTCTTTTTACCTCTGACCGGGTATAAGCTATCCTAGTGTTTACTAGCCTATACCCCTTTGAAAGGACATTAGCCTAACCTAACAACCTTACCTAACCTATCCTAGTATTATAGGTGGGGGTTGCCGCCCCCCCCCGCTATTTGACATCTTTGACAGATTTTTGGTGTATTTTTCTGTGAAAAGGGTATTTTTTCAATTTGTCGATAACGAGAATCCTCCATGCGGACTATATGGAGACAAATATGGCGAATCTGTTGGTGCCTATTTTCCCTAATAAATAGTTTCTAATAAGGCGGATGTAGTGTCCTTGAATATTATCGTCTTTTCAAATCACTATCGGGGGGCGTGTCTCAACATCCATCGATAGGCCTAATGGGGAAAATAGGTTTTCCCGAGATTTCTAATTAATTACAAACACTATATATTGATGCAAATTAAAACAAAATGTTATAATAAACACTCGGAAAATTCGTGGTATTAAAATACAAAAAATCCAGAAAGGGTTAAAGAGACAGACCAGCATGCCACTCTCGTATTATTTCAATGCACGTCTAATGTTGACGCGTGTTTTGGGGTATATTCGTCCGCTTTGTCACAATATTTTATCATCCCATAATATCACTGGGAGCGACCCTTAAGGCTAGGTTAGGTTCTTGGACACACAAATAAATAAAAACACCATTTCCTTCGCACAGCCACCATAGATTGCATGAATAATCGGTTACTCTAAATTGTTTTCATATAAATGTAATGTCAACCTTAGCAGTATACTTTAATGTTCAGTGGCATTAATAATGAAAATGTGTATAAACATATATGATACATACTTTATGTATAATCATTATAGATTAATTTTTGTTAGTTAAATTTGGCAGCCCAATCATTATGATAATATGCATCAACCTGACAAAATGACCTCGAATATTAGTATTTCGATGGTAAAGATGTAAGTCACTTTTGTTTGCAGTGTTATTACTTATAATTTGTTATCTTAATATTCAGAATATATACTGGTAAACTCGTAAGATGTTGTATGTATGTATATACTCAGGCACATACCCCATACCTGGGGGTGGCCGACTGGAGACAGAGATCGAACATAAACAACATTTAAAGTTCCAATTCTTAGGGTCCGAGACCACTCCCGCGTTCCCTCGCCCTTTTCGCTGTCTCGTCTAGTAAGATGTTGTGGGAGACCTAATAGCTTTAGCATTATACTTAGTATTGTAGCATTAGACCAGGTAAACAAACTAACCTAATCTTAAGTATCTATAGTTTCCTACGAAGGGTGTGGCCAAGTGTGCCGGTCCTTCCCAACCTATCCCAGAACATCCAACACGGTTCGGCTTACCTTGAGTATAATTGCGAGACAGCGAAGAACAAGTACTCTGACACACTGCAGTTCTCCATCACACACAGGATCAAGGACGTGTGGAGGTATTCATCAGAAGGAATCACGTACAATAGTCACTTTAGAAAGCATGCTCCGCAGCCAATGAGAGGGACACAGTCAAGAAAGAATGCGTATTACCGTCAGTCAAGCAAGAATCGCAGCCAAGGGCAAACTGGAAATTGACAAGGGGAGAGCGCTTCACACGATGAGTGGCACGGAGGAAAGAATATATGGATTGTCAACTCTTATGGGGGGATTATGAAACCAAGATAATGACACAGTTTGATCAATAGATGGCGCTGTGATCGCCGGGGTGTCGTCTGTCTGTTTACAATAAATGACTGGAACGATGCGAGGGGATGTGGCGGAATAAACAAACATGGCCCCAAACGTTGGCCACCGCTGTGTGGTATGCGGGAAAAATAGACGAACTGGCCGTGACCTACGATTCCATTTCATCCCAGAAGTATGGAACAATCAGCTGTTAAGGGAGTGTTTATATTTTCACATGAAAATAAATTGTGTAAAGTAGTATTGTATTGTCTATTGGTTACAATCCAAAATATATAATTGACACCAGACACCTGTTTGCATTTCATGTTGTCATGCCCATTTCTCTCTTATTCATCGACTTATATGTATGCATAATAAATAAATAATTGAGTTATTATATATTTGTATGTCACTTGCAAAGGTGTACACCGGAATGTGTAAATAGTGATAATATCAATAAGAGTAATTATCTTAGATCAACTTCTTACGAATCTGCACATAAGAGCTGTATGTGATTAGGTTACTGCAAAATGTTAACTTATTCCGACAGAGAGGTCAGAGGAAATACAGTTTATTAATGGTGACCCGTCAACTCAACCAGTAGACCATTTCAACCAGTAGCTCTCAACCAGTACCAAATCAACCAATACGGTTAGATTGGGTTAGTATTCATATATGATAAACCTACGTTATTGTGCATTACAGCCATTTACATGTATACATGTGTAAAACATTTACAGTATGTGCCACATTCTAATTTGTTTAATTAATTGTATGTTGCTAAGGAGCATTTCATAATGTATTGCATTCCAATTACACCATGGATGATATTAGTAGGACTTGTGGTTATCAAAAAGAACGAAAATTGGACACAATATATATAGATAAAGGATACTAATATATGCACTCCAAATCTGGCTGCATACGTTTTCTTTGAAGCCTAGTGTATTCCCATTCTCTTCTTATCAACTTGCTTGTCCAATAGATGGCGTGCATGTAATGCTTTCGCAAATATAGTGTGGAATTGACACTCTGTATATTCTTTCATCCATGATTAGTGGCCACCTGTGGTGTCCGAGCATGCTACATATCAGTTTCGAAGCATGGTAATGAAGCAAGGCAGAGAACATGGTTCAGCAAAAAGGCAGTTCACAGGTATGGAGTACTTTGCTATAAGCTTCAATTTTTTTCATTTCTGTTCTTGAACGCCTTGTTTTTAACTTGCCACACACAGGGAAGCTCCCTATAATTCTCAATTAACCTCAAATGGAAGATTTGTACATGTAAGGTCAACTTGTGGCTCCAATGTGGGCAGGTTAGAAACGGACTCCATCCTTGGTAGGTAGTGGCGCGGGATTGTGCACACCACTGGGTAAACCAGAGACAGGCAGGTGCCACTCTAGATTTTTGAGTCACTGACGAACCTGCTCGAGCAAGGATGGTGCTTTAGTTCCACACGTCTACACATTCATTTTCTATGCGTTGTCCGCTACCATGCTCCATTATCATAGGTGCCCACTGATCGTGTGAAGGGGCTCTATATAATACGATATTCACATCAAATAAGTATTCAACGTTGTTGAAATATATCGACGCCCTAGTATAACCCTGAGTGTTGTTTATATTACGTTTTTCTTTCCTGGAGTATTCTATGTTAGATATTAAATAGGAAATTTATGAGAACCATTCGGACTTGGACTAGGCTAAGTGTGATAGTCCATTAGGTATAAGGTTGGCTTAGCCAAAATGGAATATTAGAGAAGCGAAGAAAAGTGCAAATAAAAGGTGGGGTCAAACATTGAGTGAGAAATTTGAGGAACGAAAGTTGTTCTGGAAGGAGGCAAGTAGAGTAAGGAAAGGAGAAAAAAACAGAGGTGAAAGATACAAATGGAGAATTATTAGTCGAAGGTGTGCAAGTGAGGAAAAAATAATAAGTTATGTAATTAATTTAAATCTTTGCTAAACGTAAGAGATGGAAGGGAGGCAGTGATTGAAGCAGTGGTTGATGGAGGCTACCCAGGTGGCATGGAATGAATGGAAGGATTGTGAAGAATGAGGTGAAAGAAGCAGTGAGAAATAATAGAGCGAGTAAATCAGAAGTTATGGATGGTATTGCTGTGGGGTGTAAGAAGGGTGGAGATGTGATAATAAATTGGCTGGTGAGACTATTCAATGTTTTCTTTGTTGTGTCAATCGTACCATTAGACTGGAGGAGTGCATGTATTGTGCCTTTGTACTAGGGGAAAGGGGACAGGCAGGAGTGTTTCAGTTATAGAGGTATTAGTTGATTATCAGGTGTTGGAAAGCTGTATGACAAGGTGTTTATAGAGAGGATAGTAATGGTTACAGAAGGTGCAATAGGAGAAGAGCAGTGTGGTTTAAGGAGGGGAAGAGTTGATTGATAGATACTTCACCACTTGCCCACTTCCTTCCCGACCTCTCCCTTTCCTTCTCCACTGGCACACTTCTTCCTCTTCCACTTCACACTTTCCTTCTACATTGTTCCACCTCTCCCTTCTCCATCTCTTCTTTTTCCACTTCATTTTTTTTTGTTTTCACTCTTCCACTTTACCCTCTTCCACTCCACTTTTTCCTTCTCCATTTCTCAACTTAATCACCTCTCCTTTTCTTCCTTCTTTCGTTCTCCAACCCTTCTTCAATCACCTTACCCACCTTATAAACTTGTCAATCTCTTACTTCTCCACCTCTTCTTTCGTTAACCCTTCCCTCTCCAACTCTTACTTCTCCACCTGTTCCTTGACTCATTCTTTCACCTCTTCCTTCACTCAATATGTCACCTCTCTTGACTCATCCTTTCACCTCTTTCATATATTATATTCCCACCCAGCCTTCCACAATTCATCCTTCCCTAATTCCCAATCTCCTCCTTCTCTACTTCGCACATCTTCCTTCTCCACTCTCCCACCCCTTCCATCTCCACTCTCCTACCTCTTCCATCTCCACTCTCCCACCTCTTTCATCTCCACTCTCCTACCCCTTCCATCTCCACTCTCCCACCTCTTCCATCTCCACTCTCCCACCTCTTCCATCTCCACTCTCCTACCCCTTCCATCTCCACTCTCCTACCCCTTCCATCTCCACTCTCCTACCCCTTCCATCTCCACTCTCCCACCTCTTCCATCTCCACTCTCCTACCCCTTCCATCTCCACTCTCCTACCCCTTCCATCTCCACTCTCCTACCCCTTGGTAGTGGTCATAATCGCCGACCCGTGGTAATAATGTTCTTGACCTTGTACTTGCAACAAAAGAAGAATTGATAGAGAATTTGAATGTTGGTGATGAATTCAGTAACAGCGACCATCGTACAATAACTTTCACTTTAAAGTTTACTAGTAACGAACCAAATAGCAGCATCGAAAAAGTCCCTAATTTCAAGAAAGCAAGCTTTCATAAACTTAGAGCTATGTTTAAAGAAACTGACTGGAGCTTTTTAATTAACAATAACGACATAAATACACCTTGGGAATTATTCGAAACCACTTACCTAAAAGCAGTGCAGGACTGCATACCATCGAAAATACGGCGTCCAGGCCTTAATAATAAGCCCAAATGGTGGAATAAAGATATTTCAAACTGTCTGCTTGCTAAAAAGTTTGCTAATGATAGATTAAAATCCTTACAAAATGACGAAGAACGGGTGAAATTTGTAGAGCTACGACGCAAAGCCAAAAAGTTAATTAAGCAAAGTAAAAAGACCCTGCAGTTACATGTTGCGAATCAAAGTAAAACAAACCCGAAAGAATTCTATAGTTATATCAGAAAGAAAAAAGTAGTTACTTCAACTGTTGGACCGTTAGTCGATAAAACTGGAGAATACACCAAAGACGAAGTACAAATGAGTCATGCCCTCAATAACTTCTTTGCATCAGTCTTTACAACGGAAGACCTCAGTGATATCCCTACACCATCGCTGATTCAGATTGATAATTCAGATGTTCTAAGCAATATCACCGTTACAGAGAGAGAATTGAATTGTTTAGATAAACTCAAGGTAAATAAAACGCCTGGACCTGATAAAATCTCACCTAGAGTCCTAAAGGAAGCTAAGGATGAGCTCTCCAAACCACTGACATTGCTATTTAATAAATCCTTGCAGTCTGGAAATATGCCTGATCAGTGGAAGCTAGCCAACGTAACACCGATATTCAAAAAAGGCAGCAAATCCTTACCCAGTAACCATCGTCCAATTAGCTTAACCTCAGTTGTATGTAAAATGTTAGAAACACTCATAAGAGACAGACTCGTAAATCACTTAGAGGAAAATAACATACTTAAAGATACTCAACACGGCTTTCGTAAAAATCGTTCCTGTTTAACAAACCTCTTAGACTTCTTCCACGATATCCTCAACCTCTACGATGAGAGTAAAGCTGTAGATATTATATACCTTGATTTTCAAAAGGCCTTTGACAAAGTTCCCCACAAACGTTTACTGCTAAAACTAAAAGCGCATGGAATACAAGATGGTGTGTTGAAATGGATAGAAAATTGGCTCAGCGACAGAAAGCAAAGAGTATTCATAAACGGTAAGGCATCTAAATGGACCAATGTAAGTAGCGGAGTACCCCAGGGATCGGTACTAGGACCAATTCTCTTTCTAATTTACATCAACGACATAGATGAGGGTCTCACCTGTACAATCTCAAAATTTGCTGACGATACAAAAATTGCAAATAGCGTACTCTCAAAAGAACAAGTTGAAGATATGCAACACAATCTAGATAAGTTGTCATGTTGGGCCCAAATATGGCAAATTAGTTTCAATGCGGATAAATGTAAAGTACTACATATCGGATACCAAAATGAGAAAGCAAACTATTTGATGAATGGCACTCAGCTTAAGAATGTAAACAAAGAAACCGATCTGGGAGTAACAATATCGAGTAACCTAAAACCGAGCCAACAATGTTCAGAAGTTGTTAAGAAGGCAAACAAAATAATTGGCTTTATAGGCAGGTCATTTGAGCATAAATCCAAAGACGTTATCCTAACCCTTTACAATTCCTTAGTCCGCCCTCTTCTTGAATACTGCGTTCAATCCTGGTGCCCTTATTACCAAAAAGATATAGACAAGCTAGAACGAGTTCAACGTAGAGTTACCAAAATGATACCTAGCCTAAAGAACAAACCATACGAGGAGCGTCTTAGAGAATTAAATCTATTTCCTTTAACCGAGCGGAGATTAAGAGGCAACTTAATTCAAGTGTTCAAAATCATCAAAGGCATCGACAATATGAACTGTAGTAAGTACTTTACTATCGACCAATCTAATTACACACGGGGAAACGGTTGCAAAATTATTGGTAAATCTTTTAACTCACACGAAGCTAAGAATGTCTTGTTCAATCGAGTTGTCAACTTATGGAATGGGCTTCCCCGACAGCACCGTTGATTCATTTAAACTTCGCCTAGACAAATATCTCGCATCAAACTCTCGACTGACTGCGTTTGTAAATGAATAACTTTATTTTATCCTCCCATCAGTTACTAACCCATCTGTCCCCTACTAACTTCCTAATCCTGCCACGGACATTAGTTCCAGGGCAGTAGTTCCCTTTCCAATGTTCCCTTACCCACTCTAAACCACTGTTTGGACACTTGATCCTCAGTGTTTTGGAGGACAAGCAGCCTAGAAGGGTCACTAGACCTATTGTTGCTTGATTTCCTTTGTACTTTGTACTCCCTTCCATCTCCACTCTCCTACCCCTTCCATCTCCACTTTCCTACCTCTTCCATCTCCACTCTCCCACCTCTTCCATCTCCACTCTCCTACCCCTTTCATCTCCACTCTCCTACCTCTTCCATCTCCACTCTCCCACCTCTTCCATCTCCACTCTCCTACCTCTTCCATCTCCACTCTCCCACCTCTTCCTCTCCACTCTCCCACCTCTTCCATCTCCACTTCCCTACCTCTTCCATCTCCACTCTCCCACCTCTCCCATCTCCGCTCTCCCATCTCCACTCTCCCACCTCTTTCATCTCCACTCTCCTACCTCTTCCATCTCCAATCTCCTACCTCTTCCGTCTCCACTCTCCTACCTCTTCCATCTCCACTCTCCTTCTCTACTTCCTCACCTCTTCCTTTTTTTGCTTCCCCATTTCTTCATCCACGATTCCCTTACCGCTTCCTTCTCCACTTCACCAACCTTTCCTTTGCCACACCTCCACACCTTCCTTTTCAACTTCTCCAACTCTTTATACCAAAGTTTCCCTTATCCTGCTTCACCAACTCTTCACCTCCCCACCTTTCCCTCCTCCACCCACAGACTACGTCCCTCAACTCCCTCCCATTCCTATACCCCAACCGCCCACCTGAACGTCCTCATTTGCAACCAAGACGGGCTGCACCCCCTCCACCTTCCCCCACCTCCCCCAACCCTTGACTACGCGGAGCACAGTCCCACAACAAGGAAACGCTATTAAGATGGGATTCCGATAAGCTCTTTTTTCTACGGAGCCCGATGACATGAAATATGCTAGTCGCTGCTCATTAGGACACCACCTGTTTATTTGTCACACGAGTCGTTGCGTCGGTGGTGGGACTCGCGCGCCCACGCGTGTGTGTGTGGTGTTAGGGTACAGGGGAGAGGGAGGGGGGGTGCTAGTAGGACTTGTATTCTATGTGTGTGTGTGCCATTGCTTAAATATACACTATACAGTATATATATATATTATAAATACTGTATCTCACAAATACGCATGAGATACATGAATACATGTGTCTACCTTCAGCCGTGATTCGAACCACGGAGATACATATGATATGTTTGAGATATACTGTACTTAACATTAATGTTACTCTCATGCGTGGTTGGTGGAGAATTATATTATATCAATTCAATCCAATTTGCGTGGGAATAGTTGTAAAATTCCCTTGTATGTTACTCTTGAAAATGAGCCCTACGACTTGGTATGGAATGGAATATTTCCTCCAAGTAGGATATCTCCTACTCCCTAATGTTAAGTAAAATTGCTCCTAACACTAATAACCTCCAAATGAAATTAATGAAAGCATGTGATCCTCCTGTGATTCGAACCTAGGACACCACATACAGAACTTACACGCTCCAACCATTACACCATCAAGACAGATATAATATGTTTAGCAGATGACCACGATAAATATCCATTTATTGACTACTGGGTATAGGAAATAGGAAATAGATAGCTATTCTTTATCATGCCGTGCTGTAGTTGATGAGAGCACGGCCTTTGTTCCGACTGTCCGTGGTCTGAATCCCTGCTGAGGTTTTATATATATATATATATATATATATATATATATATATATATATATATATATATATATATATATATATACAGGGTGTTCAGAAAACATGTGTACAAAATGAAATGGGTGATAGGGAACACAGAATTAAACAGTTTGTATTCCATGGAGGTATGTCTTAAATGCTTCCTTGCGGTGCTACAGGGTAGACAGTTTCAACGCAATTTCCCTAAATTTGTACCCTAACTTCTCTGTGAGTAATCCGTTTACACACAAACATGGTAATTTAATGTACACAACAGTATGAACATTACTTTATTAATGTCAGTACACTGCAAAAACAAAAGAACATAAAATTGAAGAGAAGATTAACAATCATTAATCATCAGTCAGAACTGTTTACTGAACGAAGATGTCTTATGTCATACTGTTGTGTACATTAAATTACCATGTTTGTATGTAAACAGATTAATCACAGAGAAGTTAGGGTACAAATTTAGGGAAATTACGTTGAAACTGTCTACCCTGTAGCACCGCAAGGAAGCATTTATGGACATACCTCCATGGAGTACAAAATGTTTAATTCTGTGTTCCCTATCACCCATTTAATTTTGTACACATGTTTTCTGAACACCCTGTATATATATATATATATATATATACTGTACAGTGAGGTGTTATGCCATAGTGGTGATTGTGTGGTGGGATACCAATATGGTGTGATATTAACGCTGGATATCAGTGTGGAGTAATACCATTGTGAACAGATATCAGTGTAGTGTGTCAGTGTGGAGTGATGTCAGTGTGTAGTGATGTCAGTGGGTGTGATGTCAGTGTGTAGTGATGTCAGTGGGGTGTGATGTCAATGTGGTGTGATGTCAGTGTGTAGTGATGTCAGTGTGGAGTGATGTCAATGTGGTGTGATGTCAGTGGGGTGTGATGCCAGTGTGGTGTGTTGTGATATAAGTGTAGAGTGACGTCAGTGTGGTGTGATGTCAGTGTGGTGTGATGTCAGTGTGCAGTGATCAGTGTGGTGTGATGTCAGTGGGGTGTGATGCCAGTGTGGTGTTCTGTGATGTCAGTGTTGTGTGATGTCAGTGTGGTGTGATGTCAGTGTGGTGTGATGTCAGTGTGGTGTGATGTCAATGTGGTGTGATGTCAGTGTGGAGTGATGTTATTGTGGAGTGATGTCAGTGTGGTGTGATGTCAGTGTGGTGTGATGTCAGTGTGGTGTGATGTCAGTGTGGTGTGATGTCAGTGTGGTGTGATGTCAGTGTGGTGTGATGTCAGTGTGGTGTGATGTCAGTGTGGTGTGATGTCAGTGTGGTGTGATGTCAGTCTGGGTTTATGTTAAAGTGGTGTGATGTTAGTGTGGAGTGATGTCAGTGTGGGTTTATGTCAAAGTGGTGTGATGTCAGTGTGGTGTTATGTCTGTAATGTTATGTCATTGTGGTGTTATGTCAGTGTAGTGTGATGTCAGTGTGGGTTTATGTCAGTGTAGTGTGATGTTAGTGTGGTAAGATGTCAGTGTGGTGTTATATCAGTGTAATGTGATGTCAGTGTGGGTTTATGTCAAAGTAGTGAGATGTCAGTGTGGTGTGATGTGATGTCAGTGTTTTGTGATGTCAGTGTGGTGTAATAGTAGGGCAGTGTGATGTCAATGTGATTACTGTGTATTGTCAGTGATTATTTTCATAAATGGACGACAGAAGGGAAAACAAATTCAAATAATACAGTAGACATGCGCCTGAAAGTGTATTCACTCCTGAGGAATCCGTATTAGTTGGGATTGTGCGATATGTGACATTGACATATTTATAAACTCGCTCACGACGCGGTCACCTACAATGCCGTACACTAACTCCCAGAGCTCATCAATATGTGAACATACTACACACAACATACTATACACAATGTTGCGGAAGAAAACAATAATTCACATATGTATATTATCTATTTTTAACATCAGTTCAACCCAGAAAACTTATACAACCTATCCTGAGATTATTCCCAATCTACCTTAACATCCACAACAAGCCAAGTAATGTCCGTGAGTCTCCTTACAACCAAAACAATAATCTCACATAGTACCCATGTCCATTCAATCATCAGTCAAATGCACCAAACGTCCCGAATGAAACCCAGGAATAACAATAATGTGAAAGAATCAGAAAGCTTTTTTTTTGTCTGAGGGATTGACGTTTCTAATAAGAATAGCCATGAGTATGGGTGATATTTACTTGGATGAATGTCTTATTTTTTTTTTTATGAGGGAGACACAAAGCAAAACTGCCTGTGACGAGTGCCTCCCCCAAAGTTAAAAGAGTGACAGGGCCAAAATCAAGGAATGTACGAGCCAAAATGCCTGGACACACGGAGTTTGAAGCAATTTAATTCATAGGATGAGGGAAATATGGTTTCAGAGAGAGAGTTCCAGAGCTCAGCTGTTGAAAAGAAGAAAGAATGGGAATATTTTTTCACTCTTGGGTTGGAGAGTTGCATAGAGTAGGGGTGGGATTGTGTTGCAAGACAGGTGCTACATCCTCTACGTAGAGGAGGTGGTATACAGTATACTGAGAGAGCTCTGAGGAACACTGATTATTGTAATAGCGGTACAATAGCGAGAAAGATGCAACATTGCGGCAAAGAGAGAGAGATTGCAGAGAATCGGTGAGTGGACGTGAGTTAATGAGACAAAAGGTTTTCTTTTCTACTTTGTCTTGAAGTGCTGTGTGAGAGAAACCTCCCCACAAATGCGAACAATACTCAGTACATGGACACACTGCGCCCCTGTAGAGAGCAAGAAGCTGTGCAGAGGTAAAGAACCCTCGGAGGAGGTTGAGCTCACCCAGCCTCTAGGAAGCTAGTTTAGCCAGAGTGGTAATATTGTGTTTCTAAGAGAGATCAGAAGAAAAAGAGACACCAAGAATATTATGAGAGGATGAAGGGTTAATTTGTATATTGTTGAAAAGTAAGTGATAGATTTGAGCAAGGTTGTGACGAGTAGACAAAGGGATGAATAGAGTTTTGTAAGCATTGAAAGTAAACAGTTTTTTTCTGCCCCAATCAGATGCAGTACAGTAGAGTGATCAGAATATACTGTAGGTGTGCTATGGCCTACTCTTGTGAGTTTTGGAGTAACTGCTGGGGGGGGGGGGGGGGATGTTGAGAAAAGCTAGTTGAATAGTGAAATGTATAGTTGTCAATAGTTGTCAGCATATGAGTGAATGGGGCTGGAGGTGCAGTTGAGAAGATCGTTAATGAACATTAGAAAGAGAACTGGAGATAGGACAGAACCCTGAGGAACACCGGAGTTGATAGGTTGACGAAGTGAATGATAGCCGTCCACAACCGCAGTGTGCCTTTTGTCAGAGATAACCTCATCCCCAAGATGCATGGTACAGAAATAAAAGTAATAATTGACCACTTGCGAGTTTCATGCTATAAGGAAGTTGGAGCTGTAGACAACGATATTAAAGAGAAATGCAATTATAATGTGGGTTTCTGATGGATAAAAAGTATGGTTAATTTGGCTTTATGTATTTATATATATATTATGACCGTATTTTAGCTGATAATTCTGCTAAATATTGATGGCCACTGCTCCAACTTCCTTATTGGAAAAAACCCGCAAGTTGTCAATTATCCTGGGGTCTGGGAGGGAAAGAGGAATCCAGGTGATTTCGTAAGTCTTCTGACACCTAAGGCGTTAGTACTTTATTGTCTGAACTGTAATTGTGAAGTAAATGCGGCTCTTAATACAGCTGAATTATGATAAGCGTTAAACGTATTTTGAAGAGATGCTTTAATCTATAATGTCCTTTTAATTTTAGATAACAAATAAATACATTAATTTTACAATTGACCATTTGATAAATTTGATATTAACTTTAAAAACAAAAATCCTTCACATTATGACCTTGTCACATAAAACAATTAAGAACATAAGAACATAAGAAAATGGGAGTCTGCAGAAAGCCGATTGGCCTAAGCAAGGCAGATCCCTGTCACACACAACCCCAATTACAAAGCCCAATTATAGGCTCAACACTCTAATACCCTGAGGATCATCTTACCAAACCGGTTAGAGATTAACGCAGGATTACGGGGGTCTGCAGAGCGCTGATTGGCCCAACCCGGCTGATCCCCCTTCACACCCAACCCTTCTCGTCCATATGCTTATCCAATTTTTTCTTAAAGCTCCCTATCGTTCTTGATCCCACTATATCACTTGGTAGCCTATTCCACCCATCTACAACTCTGTTACCAAACCAATATTTGCCTATATCTTTTCTGAAACGAAATTTATCTAATTTGAAACCATTGGTACGAGTTCTTTCGCTATCACTGAGCTTTAGTACATTTGTCATGTCCCCTTTGTTAATCCCACTAACCCACTTGAACACCTCTATCATATCCCCTCTAACTCTGCGTCTCTCTAACGAATGTAAACCTAATTTCTTCAACCTTTCTTCATACGGAAAATTTCTAATATTATGGATCATTTTTGTCATTCTACGCTGAATTCTCTCCAATAAACCAATTGTATTATGTACAATAGAATCAAACAGGTGAAAAATGTGTTCATAATTTTAACTACAAAAGAAGATGTAAATATCCAATTGAATTTTCATCTGATTTCCTTCCCCTGATAATATAGGTAATTACTAAAATTTGGTGTCAAAGTACATAAATCTAAACCTGTTGATCTTCTAAGAAACCTTGGAGGTAATCCGAGATGTTACCCAGGAGGGAGATGGGGCGAGAGATTATGTACTCCTGTGTCGAGGCAAGGTGTTGGTACTTCACTCAGGCATTAACCCTCCCAGTATTCAAGAATGCATTACTTTCATATATTCTTGATATTATTAGACTAATGTATTCAAATTCAAATGCGTATGGAAGCATATATTCCATTCTCTTTCTCTCAGACTAATGCTAAAAAATCTTGGTTTACTCACGCCTGTTCTACTGCTGTCCGCAATAAGGAGGAAGCATTCAAACGTTACCGACGCCTTAAAACTCAAGACTCTCATTCTTCATATGTTTCTGCCCGGAATCAAGCCAAATCTGTTCTTCGACTTGCCAAACACTCTTTCATCAATAATAAATGCACTGAACTATCCAACTCTAGCTCTTCCCAAGCTTTCTGGCATCTAGCCAAAAACCTCTCCAACAATTTCTCTTCCTCGTCTTTCCCTCCCCTTTCCCACTCTGATGGCACAACCATCACTTCTTCCTCTGACAAAGCTAAACTCTTCGCTCAAACTTTTGCTAGAAACTCCACCTTGGATGATTCCGGTGCTATTCCTCCCTCTCCACCCTCCTCTCTCTTACTTATGCCTAATATCCTAATCTCTTCTAAAGATGTACTTTCTACCCTCTCTGGGCTTAACACTAATAAGGCGTACGGTCCGGACGGTGTTCCTCCTGTTGTTCTCAAAAACTGTGCTTCCGTGCTGACTCCCTGCTTAGGCAAACTCTTTCGTCTCTGTCTATCCTCTAACGTCTTCCATTCATGCTGGGAGTTTGCTCACATTCAACCTGTCCCAAAGAAGGGTGACCGCTCTCAACCCTCCAACTATCGTCCAATTGCTCTCATTTCTTGTCTTTCTAAAGTTTTTGAAACTATTCTTGCTTCCAAATTTCTTAAGCATTTCTCTTCTCATAATCTGCTCTCAGATCGCCAGTATGGCTTCCTTAAGGATCGCTCTACTGGTGATCTTCTTTCATATCTTATTAACTCTTGGTCATCCTCCTTTCGGGACTTCGGTGAGACTTTTTCTATTGCACTAGACATATCGAAAGCCTTCGATAGAGTCTGGCATAAATCTTTAATTTCTAAACTACCCTCCTTCGGTTTCTATCCCTCCATCTGTGTCTTTGTCTCTAATTTCCTTTCCGGCCGTTCCATAGCCGCGGTAGTGGACGGCCATTGTTCACTTCCTCACCCTATAAACTCCGGTGTTCCTCAGGGTTCTGTCCTATCTCCTATTCTCTTTCTAATTTTTATAAATGATCTCCTTAACTGTACCTTAATTCCCATCCATTCATACGCAGACGACTCAACCTTACACTACTCCATTACTTTTTCAGAACGCCCCAGCCAGCAATCCCTCAACGACAAACGTAATGAAGCCATAGAACTCTTAAATTCTGATCTAAATACTATTTCCAATTGGGGCAGAGAAAACCTTGTTAACTTTAATGCTTCCAAAACCCAATTTCTCCACCTATCTACCCGTCAGGATCTCCCAGCGGACTATCCCTTATTCTTCAACAATACAAAAATCAACCCTTCATCTTCTCTCAATATTCTTGGTGTCTCTTTTTCTTCTGCTCTCATTTGGAAGGACCATACTACCGGTCTTGCTAAGGCAGCCTCCCAGAAGCTGGGTGTGCTCAACCGCCTTAGGGGGTTCTTTTCCCCTGCACAGCTTCTTGCTCTGTACATGGGCATAGTGCGCCCTTGTATTGAGTATTGTTCACATGTGTTGGGAGGTTCCTCTCACACAACTCTCCTAGACAAGGTTGAAAGGAAGGCCTTTCGTATCATTAACTCGCGTCCACTCACCAACTGCAATCTCTCTCTCTCCGCCGCAATGTTGCATCTCTCTCGCTATTCTATCGCTACTATAATAATCAGTGTTCCTCAGAGCTATCCCAGTGCATACCACCTCCTTTACGTAGGGCACGTGGTACCCGTCTTGCAACTCAATCCCACCCCTACTCTGTGCAACTCTCCAACCCAAGAGTGAAACGTTACTCTCAAACTTTCTTCTACTCAACAGCTGAGCTCTGGAACTCTCTCCCAGAATCAGTCTTTCCTGCTTCCTATGACTTAAATTGCTTCAAACTCCGTGTGTCCCGGCATTTTGGCTCGAACGTCCCTTGATATTGGCCCTGTCACTCTTTCAACTATGGGGGAGGCACTCGCTATAGGCAGTTATGCCTTTTGCCTCCCTCAATCACATAGAAAAAAAAAAATTGGGAAGTCAGAGCTGGTTTGAGACCTTCTTTATTCATTTAACTCCCATAGATCCTTTCCAAACTATATAAAATTGTCTAATGATAGCCAGAATAAACTTAAAAACCCTTCATAATCCTAAAGGGGTTCACGATTCGTAGAAGGGGATGATGCAGATAATTTTAAGAAAGTTTGAAATTGCTATATAGTGCACATGTCTATGATAAAGATGAAAGAGTAAACAGAACTACAAAAGGCAAGGTGATTCGGTCTAGGGTTCATGGAAATATTTAGGGTTTGTTTTCCAAGAATCGACCAATTCCTGCTAGTAGCATGTTAGTGAACTACGTATGCACAACATAATGTAATCTATCTGCTCGATTTTAGTCAGTTTAAGAAAGGAAAGACAAAACGATATTGACCCCAATCCATGCCCAGTCTCTGTATTACTCAAAATGACATGGATTCAGTTGTTTTTCGTTGTATAGACTATGTTGTGGTGTGTGTATGTGTGTGTGTGTGTGTGTGTGTGTGTGTGTGTGTGTTTTCCCAGTGAATGGGTCTTGCATGTGTTTACCGTAAGTTCCTGTCACACAATCCTGAATTTTGTCGGTGACATCATCCAACAAAAAAAAAAATAGGGCTGAGTTGCAAGACTGTGGCCGAAGAAACTGTTAGTTCGGTCATCCCTGCAAGACTGTCGTAAACCTATTTCCGACAGTTGCCGAAATTTTTGGAGACAATTTCCAGACAGTTGCAAGCAAGTTTCCAAATGTTTGGAAAAATCATCCAACATTTTCCACGTTGTGCAACTGAAACAACTGTCTCCAAATCTGTGCAAAATGTCGGAAACAAGTTGCCAACAATCCGCGCGACTGATGAAAATTTATTTTCGACAGTCGGTGAATGGTCAAGAAAGCAATCATAACTATCCTGCTAATTGCAGGTAAATCCCACCTGGGCTACATAAGGGCCACCTATCGAGTGCCCTCATCATTACCACAACGTCATCACAACTCTATAGCAAATAACTAAAGAAGTAATGTAAATTATGATAGTGTAAATAAATCCTCAATTTGTCCTAAGGTTTACACAATCTTGAGTGTTCTGATGTATTGTACCTAAACAAGATTAGTGTTTTGCAACACTTAATAATCAAAGATGCAGTTGTATGTTTACAACACTTCCATAATCCCACTCATTAACACTAATAACAGGTTGTTTCGTCGCCTGTAAATAATATTAGAACTCAATATATATATACAGTATATATACATATATATATATATATATATATATATATATATATATATATATATATATACATACAATAAAAAGGTTGTCTTCACTGGCTACTCTCGGCATTTGGTGTACTTTCCGAGTCTTTTGATTTCGCCTACAATTATGATGATTTCAGAGACAATTTTTCGCGCTGTTTTGTGGCTTCTGCGACTGTCGAAAACCTTTTGTCCCGTCGAGCTGTCAGCTTGCTGGTTTTGCCGACAGTCCCACACGTTTTCGTTTGTGCCGCAACAGCCGCGCCTCAACCCTATCTACAACACCCGACTGTCTCCGAAAACATCTAATTGTCGTAAACCTTTCTCCGAATGGTCTCCGAAA
Source organism: Paralithodes platypus (assembly GCA_032716605.1). Lineage (NCBI taxonomy): Eukaryota > Metazoa > Arthropoda > Malacostraca > Decapoda > Lithodidae > Paralithodes > Paralithodes platypus. Next base: position 51,936,811 of record CM064502.1, on the reverse strand, counting down.
ACACGCAACATTCGTCTCTGTTTTCGACAGTTGGGCTCATTTTTAGAATTTTCAAAAAACACGCGACTGTCATAAGGCCAACAGCATTTTCGTCAAACTTGTCAGAGTTAACACCAACACCCAACGAAAGTGAATGAACTGTTGCCCGACTCCGCCCAATTTATTTGTCAGACGCTGTCGCAGACCACATTCGGGAATGTATGACATGGGCTTTAGCTTGAGCATTCGCGGGCGTGAAATGTATACACCGTATTGGGTGTGTATGTGGGAGAGAGGGAGATCATTCGGGGGGGGGGGGGGGGGGATTGACTGACAGTGTATGAACTCATAAAACAAGGGAATATATGGATAGATGGCCAAGTGTATAATTTGATGTGTACAGAACGATACAGACCCTTTAAACTCCGAGCACGCAGAGTGTTGTCATTATGGAACCTGATACCCCACTCCTCCTGCACGCTTTTATCTATGTCTATAGTCGTATCACGTCCCCGTATCAATAATCACCCCCATATACTCCTTCGTGGGATCATACGTGAGAGAAGTGCGTCATCAGCATATACTTTATGTTCTATTCAAAGTTTACAGGCGATGATTTTTTTGTTGTCCCAACTTAAGTATTGAACTATGACAAGAGGGAAGTGAAACATAACGTGCTACTTTGCTAGATAAAAATAAAACCAAAATATTTATGCATTCATAATATTTTCTTCACTACCTGTATATATCACCGAATGAGCTGCAAAGGGTGAACAAATCTTGGCCTACTTAAAATTATCATCACATCACCACTTGTAAGAGTACACTGTATTTCGCACAACCAAGATCCCTTGTGCCATAAGTTCAACTTCATATTAATTTCAATCTTATTTTTAACCAGCGAATTACATTGCTTATCACCGATCAACTCACATAATAATCACAGTTTGAAGGTAAGCTCCCAGAAGTTATGACAAGAATAAATCAGACTGGTTCGTTATTATGAGAAGCAATTCAAAAGATTTTTGATATCACTTGCCATAATGTGAAAAAAATAATCCGAGTTCAATAATGTGTGCTGTAGAATACAATAAGCGACTGAGTATATAGTTATTTACTTAAGGAGGAGGTACTCGCTTTTTCTTGACCCCCTTCTCCCTCATGTTTAGCGTATTAGTTGTGAGATTTTAAGACGTTCTTTCCATTATTTGGCGATTTTGAGACATTTCGCCCCATTTATTTGTCAATATTAAGACCTTTCGTGCCATTTAGGTGTTGATTTTTTCTTGGCGAACGATACCGAGCCTGTAATTTTAGAAGGAACCGGCCTTCGGCCTGAACATTTTCTACCGAAAAATGTAGGCTACCCATTTATCTTGAAATGGGGTGTTATTTTAAGCTTGATGGAAATCTAGCGAAGAAACTCAAAATGAATTAATATATACATAGACCAAAAAACAAGCACTACCCCCTTCAATTGGTTATAGTAGATTTCCTTTTTTCATGTGAGTCTTTTAAATTCCTCATATACTTGAGATGATATGGTGATATTAGCCAAGACAACTGGTAATATATGATTAACTCTTTCAATAAGATGATTCCAAATTGTATTATGACTACATCAAGACGATTTTATATAACTTAAAAGAAAATCTATTAGAGTTATAGGGTGAATGAAATATAACTCCTAGATTCCCAGTAAAGTATAATCACCTGGTAGTATCAGTCAGAAAGTGTAAAAACAAACTTTTGTACCGGCGACGTCTTTTTTATTTGATATTAACTACATTTAGACGATTATATGAAGCTTAGGAAGGATATATGGTAACTAAAAGGATTTATTGAGGTAGTCGGTAGCCTTTTGATTGGCAGACGTCATTCCCAAGGTTCGTAAAATCGTATAAATGTAGCTAAGATAACATATACAAAAAACATTACCGGTACAGAAGGGGTTAAGAAGATAATGAGTACAAAAGAAAAACCTATGGACAGTAATGAGACTATCAATAATGAAGAGTCTTAAGTTGATGGTGAAGCTGATAGTGAAGACATTCGGTAGTGAGAAGCAGCACGACTCTGCCTCCTGTCGTCATAGCCGTGTGTAAGGAGAGTTATGAACATTATATTGCAAAGGAGGCCATGTTGCATACTTTGGTTATTTTGTTTTCAACAATAGAATGTCCTTCAAAACAAGTTCAGGTAACACGTGGAACACATTTACTTATATTTACGGTTTGACAGGTTCTACACATTTAAAGCTATATAGGTGGAAATACACCCATCATATACAAAGATCTATATATATATACCGGGTATATACACTTAGGCACATACCCCATAGCGGGGGATGGCCGACTCAAGACAGAGCCCGAACAGAAATAATATATACAGTTCCAACTCTTAGGGTCCGGGACCACTTTCGCGTTCCCTCGCCGCTTACTCTGTCTCGTCTAGTGGTGAATTTGATATGGGGAGAAGGATTCCTAGCCTCCTGCCCCTATATACTAGGATAGAAAGATAAATCACCATCAATAAACCCATTAATCTTATATAACTTTTTCATTCCCATTTTACATCCTTTATTATTTACAGTGTAGTTTGGTTTCCCTATGGTGAGTCGTAGGACAAGCCTATGAGCAATATAGTCCCTCATCGTGCCAGTCATCATTCGTCCTTCTTCAATTGACCACTTGCCAGTTTTAGCCTATAAGGAAGTTGGAGCCGTAAACATCGATAATCAGCAGAAATACTAACACTAAGCTAAATTTGAATGTATAGATAATATGTTGAATTTAGTTTTATGTATATATAAATGTACTATAGCTGGTAATTCCGCCACATATCGAGGTCTACAGCTCCAACTTCCTTATAGAACGAAACTCGCAAGTTGTCAATTGAATCATAAGAAATAATATACTGTAAGTGCTATCAGTTAATACAGTTATGATAACGCCTGGTGTACACTGATAGGAAAATGACACGTTAGTTGGTTAGTTAAAATAGGACTTCAGAGGCTATCAACCCTTCTGGATTAATAAGCCAGCACACTGTAAGTCAAGATTAACGTCAGGACTGAAGCCCCTTTTTCGAGAACTCCAGTCCTTTCAATGGCGTGCATCAGACAACAAAATATATTGTTTTTTCTTGCGATGGTAGACTTTACAACATTTGTCTTATTTATGAAACAAATTCTTAATCTATCAACAATTTGTGTTTTGTGCTGAGGGAGATAAACATAATACCAACTGTTTCACATTGTATGGCTATTTCGCAAATACCAAAAGAGAAATCAACGCAAGGTATCAACAATATAATAACATTGCCAGATAATGCCCTTCTCCCTATAAACGAGACTCTTTCTAAACTCCCAACCCACCGCCCATCCTCACCAATTATCTGCAATTATCAACAACTCTATAAGGCAGCCGCGATAATTATTATAACCTTTCCCGATAAATTATTTTGACTTCCACTTTCTGGTTAGCAAATTACTTATCACGAATCCGTCTTGTTCGAACCTTATTTTTACTTTCCTCTTACAAGATAATGAAGATGTATTTTTTCTCTCCATGTCAGATGTTTTTCTCGTGTTGCTTCATTCTTTCTTTATGTTTCGTCAGTTATGCTACTTATATAATTTAGCTTAGGGTTCTCTCTGTGCGTTCTTCAAAATGTTCAGCAAATTTTAAGTTTTTTGTTATTATTAGTGTACTGTATATAATCTTATTATATTATTTTCAGATGTTTTTCTCATGTTGATTCATACTTTCTCTTGTTTTCGTCAGTTATGCTACTTATATAATTTAGCTTAGGGTTCTCTCTGTGCGTTCTTCAAATTTGTCAGCAAACTTTAAGCTTCTTGTTATTATTATTGTACATAAACTTATTATAATATTTTCAATAACCTGAAACCAAATTTTGATTGAACTTAAAATTGTTATTGGGTGATATTTTAGAGGCATTTATTCTAGCTTTTCACTCCCTAGAACCTTTCTAATGTTCTAACCACTGTTACGGGTGATACAGAAGAAAACACTACTGATGAATGTGATAATACGAAAACCACGTAAGTATATTTTTTCATTAACCCGATAAATTTAACCCTTTGACTGCAATAAGTCTTTCCTGAACAAAAGAACACTTTCTAGTGATATTATATGGGAATTCACACATATATATATATATATATATATATATACAGTATTATATTATTTTTGTATATCCTAAGACATGTCTGATAGCAGCCAAAATATAATAAAACAATACCTCACCTTAATAAACATAGACTATTAAAATTATGAACGTGACATTAATAAACAATAGAGCTGCGAAATGTGGATATCCGTTAATTGAAACTCGGTCTGCTTTGCCGCGGATTTGACGACCGAAATGTTGATCCTTGAGGGAGTTGCATAGCTATGCTCCCTGTGTTACACGAATGATGCCCTAGGGAACGTAATAAATACTATATACAATGCTAGAAAGTAGAAATATGGAAAACATTTCAAAGGATCTAATGTGACGTCCTGAAGGATAGTTGACTATAAATAACTTAATTACAGACAGAGTATTATATAATCTATTCCAATAAAACCATGCAAAATCATATCTAATTATACTTGCGAGGCTACACAAATATAATGCAGTGGAACGCCAAATATTAGCAATTAAAGCACATAATAATTTTATATTATAATCACGTTCAACAATAACTAGTGGAACAAGAAGTCATTGACTTAATATATTCGCAAACCCTTACCTATCAATATAATTATGTTCTCTTGTTCAACAGGCCTTATAGAGAACGGTACACTCGGATACCATAGTCTCTAGCCCACCTCACTCTGGCAAAAGGTGAGGTCAGGAGCCTTTCTGCATGGCGGCCCACAATGATGGTGAGGGGTGGGGTTTGAGAGAGAGGGCAACACACAAATGAGCACAGTGTGAAGCATTTGAAGACTTCGAATCCTGTCCCAAATATTTCACGCTGTGTTCGTGTGTGCGTTTCTCTCTCTCCCAACCCCCAGCCGTAACTATCACTGTGGGCCACCGTCCAGAAAGGGTCCTGGCCTCACCTTTTGCCAGAGTGGGGTGGGCTAGAGACTATGGTATCCGAGTGTACCATAGAAGTAGTGATGGCCGACCGATTCTACAGACCTTGTTGTAACAGATATCTGCCAACCTCCGCCATATTGGTGCCTTTGGTTTACTTAGCCTATTTTTACACTTAAGTGTAGGAAGTTGTTTTTTCGAGTCCTCCTCCTCCCTCATGATTAGCCCTATTAGTTATGAGATTTCAAGACATTCGCCCCATTAGTTTGGCGTTTTCAGACCTTTTGCCCCATTTCTTTGTCAATATTAAGACTTTTCGTGTCAGTTAGGTGTCGATTGTTTTCCTGGCGAGCGATAGCGAGCCTGTATTTGAAGAGGAATCGGCCTTCGGCCGGGAAATTTTTCTACCGAAAAATTTACAAATTTATATCGAAGGGGTGTCTTGTGTTTTTGTTTTAAAAGTTTGATAGAGGCTTAGAGAGCAAATTAAACCCCCTCCTTAAATCATTGAGTCGAACCAGTAAATTATGCTGCACAATACCGTCTGAGGTCCTTTATTTATGTCAACACCCATATTAACCCACTGAGTACCGGTGACGTCCTTTTAACTATTCTGGCTACTACTAAACGATTTTATTCAGTGGCAAAAAAGTCTCCAGCACTAAACAGGCTTCGACCATATCTCACTTAACCTTTTCAACTACCACAGATCCTTCCAAAGCTCCACAATATCGTCTAAATATAGCTAGCATAAAATATAACAGACATCACTGTTACAGGAAGGGTTAAGTTATATCAACAATACTGGTACATGAAATATGGTTCGAGATCTATTCTATTATATTTTTCCTTTTGTTTTTTTGTGTTTTGTTTTTTTGTAATTCTATATGATCCCTAATAACAAATCACAGCCTTGTTTGATTATATTGGCACCAAAATGACACCCAAAGAAAAAGATGGCCTATATTTATTACTACAGGATCTCTAGACGACCCGGGATAATCAGCGTGGTAAGGGGAGACGGGTCGTTTTTCTGGTCCCCCTCATGTTTAGCCCTATTATTTTTTTTTAGATGTTATGACGTTCACCCCATTAGTTTGTCGATTTTGAAACCTGTTATCCCATTTATATATCATTATCAAGACCTTTCGTGCCATTTATGTGTCGATTTTTTTTCAGGCGAGCGATAGCGACCCTTTAATTTTAAGAGAAACCATCCTTTGGCCGGGAAATTTTTCTATCGAAAAATTTACAAATTTATCTTGAAGGGGGTCTAGCGAGTGTTTTTTTTAAGCTTGATGAAGGTCTAACGAGGAAAATAAAATAAATAAAATAAAGGAATATCTAAATAACTAGACCCCACAAAATAATCACTGTCCCCTTAGCAGCCGACGTTCACGAATTAAACCGCGGACCGCATTTTTCGTCGGCGGTTGATGAGTCCCGTTGGAGGTTAATGCGGTATTTTATAATTAACCACCCTAGGGCACTCTGTAATTATATCGGACACGAATGAAAAATAAAAAAAAGGAAAAGTGGGGATTGGGATTGAGTATATAGATAGACGAAGGATCCTGAGTTCAGCTTGGGGTTTGATATAAATCTTCTGCATCTATTGTATCGAAAGATCCTCAGTACAGCTTGGGGTTTGATATAGTGTTTCTGCATCTATTGTATCGAAGGATCCTGAGTTCAGCTTGGGGTTTGATATAGTGTTTCTGCATCTATTGTATCGAAGGATCCTGAGTTCAGCTTGGGGTTTGATATAGTGTTTCTGCATCTATTGTATCGAAGGATCCTCAGTACGGCTTGGGGTTTGATATAAATCTTCTGCATCTATTGTATCGAAGGATCCTCAGATATGCTCTTGAAATTTCAGGCTCGCTATCGCTCGCCAGGACAAAATCGACACCTAAATGGCACGAATCGGCATGATATTTATATATATATATATGGGATGAAAGGTTTTAAAATCGACAAACTAATGGGGTGAACGTCATAAAATCTGAAAACTAATAGGGCTAAACATGAGGAAGAAGGGGGACCAGAAAAACCACCCATCTCCCCTTAACACGCTGATTTGCCTGGGTCGTTTGGTACAGTGTAATGTTTCTGTATCTATTGTATCGAAGGATCCTCAGTACAGCTTGGGGTTTGATATAGTGTTTCTGTATCTATTGTATCGAAGGATCCTCAGTACAGCTTGGGGTTTGATATAGTGTTTCTGCATCTATTATATCGAAGGATCCTCAGTACGGCTTGGGGTTTGATATAGTGTTTCTGTATCTATTATATCGAAGGATCCTCAGTACAGCTTGGGGTTTGATATAGTGTTTCTGCATCTATTGTATCGAAGGATCCTCAGTACGGCTTGGGGTTTGATATAAATCTTCTGCATCTATTGTATCGAAGGATCCTCAGTACAGCTTGGGGTTTGATATAGTGTTTCTGCATGTATTGTATCGAAGGATCCTCAGTACGGCTTGGGGTTTGATATAAATCTTCTGCATCTATTGTATCGAAGGATCCTCAGATATGCTCTTGAAATTTCAGGCTCGCTATCGCTCGCCAGGACAAAATCGACACCTAAATGGCACGAATGGGCATGATATTTATATATATATATATATGGGATGAAAGGTTTTAAAATCGACAAACTAATGGGGTGAACGTCATAAAATCTGAAAACTAATAGGGCTAAACATGAGGAAGAAGGGGGACCAGAAAAACCACCCATCTCCCCTTAACACGCTGATTTGCCTGGGTCGTTTGGTAGAGTGTAATGTTTCTGTATCTATTGTATCGAAGGATCCTCAGTACAGCTTGGGGTTTGATATAGTGTTTCTGCATCTATTGTATCGAAGGATCCTCAGTACAGCTTGGGGTTTGATATAGTGTTTCTGCATCTATTATATCGAAGGATCATCAGTACAGCTTGGGGTTTGATATAGTGTTTCTGCATCTATTATATCGAAGGATCATCAGTACGGCTTGGGGTTTGATATAGTACAAAGTACAAAGGAGTACAAAGGAAATCAAGCAACAACAGATCTAGTGACCCTTCTAGGTTGCTTGTCCTCCAAAACACTGAGGATCAAGTGTCCAAACAGTAGTTTAGAGTGGGTAAGGGAACATTGGAAAAGGAACTACTGCCCTGCCACTAACGTGGCAGGACTAGGAAGTTAGTAGGGGACATAAGGGTTAGTAACTGAGGGGAGGATAAAGTTATTCATTTACAAACGCAGTCAGTCGCGGGTTTGATGCGAGATATTTGTCTAAGCGGAATTTAAATGAATCAACGGTGCTGCAGTCTATGACGTCTCGGGGAAGCCCATTCCACAAGTTGACAACTCGATTGAAGAAGAAATTCTTAGATTCGTGCGAGTTAAAAGATTTACCAATAATTTTGCAACCGTTTCCCCGCGTGTAATTAGATTGGTCGATAGTGAAGTACTTACTACAGTTCATATTGTCGATGCCTTTGATGATTTTGAACACTTGAATTAAGTCGCCTCTTAATCTGCGCTGGGTTAAAGGAAATAGATTTAATTCTCTAAGACGCTCTTCGTATGGTTTGTTCTTTAGGCTAGGTATCATTTTGGTAACTCTACGTTGAACTCGTTCTAGCTTGTTTATATCTTTTTGGTAATAAGGGCACCAGGATTGAACGCAGTATTCCAGAAGAGGGCGGACTAAGGAATTGTAAAGGGTTAGGATAACTTCTTTGGATTTATGCTCAAATGACCTGCCTATAAAGCCAATTATTTTGTTTGCCTTCTTAACAACTTCTGAACATTGTTGACTCGGTTTTAGGTTACTCGATATTGTTACTCCCAGATCAGTTTCTCTGTTTACATTCTTAAGCTGAGTGCCATTCATCGAATAGTTTGCTTTCTCATTTAGGTATCCGACATGTAGTACTTTACATTTATCCGCATTGAAACTCATTTGCCAAATTTGGGCCCAACATGACAATTTATCTAGATTGTGTTGCATATCGTCAACTTGTTCTTTTGAGAGTACGCTATTTGCAATTTTTGTATCGTCAGCAAATTTTGAGATTGTGCAGGTGAGACCCTCATCTATGTCGTTGATGTAAATTAGAAAGAGAATTGGTCCTAGTACCGATCCCTGGGGTACCCCGCTACTTACATTGGTCCATTTAGATGCCTTACCGTTTATGACTACCCTTTGCTTTCTGTTGCTGAGCCAATTTTCTATCCATTTCAACACACCGTCTTGTATTCCATGCGCTTTTAGTTTTAGCAGTAAACGTTTGTGGGGAACTTTGTCAAAGGCCTTTTGAAAATCAAGGTATATAATATCTATAGCTTTACTCTCATCGTAGAGGTTGAGGATATCGTGGAAGAAGTCTAAGAGGTTTGTTAAACAGGAACGTTTTTTACGAAAGCCGTGTTGAGTATCTTTAAGTATGTTATTTTCCTCCAAGTGATTTACGAGTCTGTCTCGTATGACCGTTTCTAGCATTTTACATACAACTGAGGTTAAGCTAATTGGACGATAGTTACTGGGTAGGGATTTGCTGCCTTTTTTGAATATCGGTGTTACGTTGGCTAGCTTCCACTGATCAGGCATAGTTCCAGACTGCAAGGATTTATTGAATAGTAATGTCAGTGGTTTGGAGAGCTCATTCATAGCTTCCTTTAGAACTCTAGGCGAGATTGTATCAGGTCCTGGCGTTTTATTTACCTTGGGTTTATCTAAACAATTCAATACTTCTCTCTCTGTAACGGTGATATTGCTTAGAACATCTGAATTATCAATCTGAATCGGCGATGGTGTAGGGATATCACTGAGGTCTTCTGTTGTAAAAACTGATGCAAAGAAGGTATTGAGGGCATTACTCATTTGTACTTCGTCTTTGGTGTATTCTCCTTTTTCATCGACTAACGGTCCAACAGTTGAAGTAACTACTTTTTTCTTTCTGATATAACTATAGAATTCTTTCGGGTTTGTTTTACTTTGATTCGCAATATGTAACTCTAAGGTCTTTTTACTTTGCTTAATTAACTTTTTGGCTTTGCGTCGTAGCTCTACAAATTTCACCCGTTCTTCGTCATTTTGTGAGGATTTTAATCTATCATTAGCACATTTTTTAGCAAGCAGGCAGTTTGAAATATCTTTATTCCACCATTTGGGCTTATTATTATGGCCTGGACGCCGTATTTTCGATGGTATGCAGTCTTGCACTGCTTTTAGGTAAGTGGTTTCGAATAACTTCCAAGATGTATTTATGTCGTTATTGTTAATTAAAAAGCTCCAGTCAGTTTCTTTAAACATAGCTCTAAGTTTATGGAAGTTTGCTTTCTTGAAATTAGGGACTTTTTCGATGCTACTATTTGGTTCGTTACTAGTAAAGTTTAAAGTGAAAGTTATCGTACGATGGTCGCTGTTACTGAATTCATCACCAACATTCAAATTCTCTATCAATTCTTCTTTTGTTGCAAGTACAATGTCAAGAACGTTATTACCACGGGTCGGCATTCGAACAAATTGATAAAGCGAACTCTCTTGCAAGTTCGTATACAAGTCATGTCCGGAGTGTGAAGTAAGAGTAGTGTTTCTGCATCTATTGTATCGAAGGATCCTCAGTACGGCTTGGGGTTTGATATAGTGTTTCTGCATCTATTACATCGAAGGATCCTCAGTACGGCTTGGGGTTTGATATAGTGTTTCTGCATCTATTGTATCGAAGGATCCTCAGTACAGCTTGGAGTTTGATATAGTGTTTCTGCATCTATTATATCGAAGGATCCTCAGTACGGCTTGGGGTTTGATATAGTGTTTCTGTATCTATTATATCGAAGGATCCTCAGTACAGCTTGGGGTTTGATATAGTGTTTCTGCATCTATTGTATCGAAGGATCCTCAGTACAGCTTGGGGTTTGATATAGTGTTTCTGCATCTATTGTATCGCAGGATCCTCAGTACGGCTTGGGGTTTGATATAGTGTTTCTGCATCTATTATATCGAAGGATCCTCAGTACGGCTTGGGGTTTGATATAGTGTTTCTGCATCTATTACATCGAAGGATCCTCAGTACGGCTTGGGGTTTGATATAGTGTTTCTGCATCTATTGTATCGAAGGATCCTCAGTACGGCTTGGGGTTTGATATAGTGTTTCTGCATCTATTGTATCGAAGGATCCTCAGTACGGCTTGGGGTTTGATATAGTGTTTCTGCATCTATTATATCGAAGGATCCTCAGTACGGCTTGGGGTTTGATATAGTGTTTCTGCATCTATTGTATCGAAGGATCCTCAGTACAGCTTGGGGTTTGATATAGTGTTTCTGCATCTATTGTATCGAAGGATCCTCAATACGGCTTGGGGTTTGATATAGTATTTCTGCATCTATTATATCGAAGGATCCTCAGTACGGCTTGGGGTTTGATATAGTGTTTCTGCATCTATTGTATCGAAGGATCCTCAGTACAGCTTGGGGTTTGATATAGTGTTTCTGCATCTATTGTATCGCAGGATCCTCAGTACGGCTTGGGGTTTGATATAGTGTTTCTGCATCTATTATATCGAAGGATCCTCAGTACGGCTTGGGGTTTGATATAGTGTTTCTGCATCTATTACATCGAAGGATCCTCAGTACGGCTTGGGGTTTGATATAGTGTTTCTGCATCTATTGTATCGAAGGATCCTCAGTACGGCTTGGGGTTTGATATAGTGTTTCTGCATCTATTATATCGAAGGATCCTCAGTACGGCTTGGGGTTTGATATAGTGTTTCTGCATCTATTACATCGACGAATCCTCAGTACGGCTTGGGGTTTGATATAGTGTTTCTGCATCTATTGTATCGAAGGATCCTCAGTACAGCTTGGGGTTTGATATAGTGTTTCTGCATCTATTATATCGAAGGATCCTCAGTACAGCTTGGGGTTTGATATAGTGTTTCTGCATCTATTATATCGAAGGATCCTCAGTACGGCTTGGGGTTTGATATAGTGTTTCTGCATCTATTGTATCGAAGGATCCTCAGTACAGCTTGGGGTTTGATAGAGTGTTTCTGCATCTATTGTATCGAAGGGTCCTCAGTACGGCTTGGGGTTTGGTATAGTGTTTCTGCATCTATTGTATCGAAGAATCCTCAGTACGGCTTGGGGTTTGATATAGTGTTTCTGCATCTATTATATCGAAGGATCCTCAGTACGGCTTGGGGTTTGATATAGTGTTTCTGCATCTATTGTATCGAAGGATCCTCAGTACAGCTTGGGGTTTGATATAGTGTTTCTGCATCTATTATATCGAAGGATCCTCAGTACGGCTTGGGGTTTGATATGGTGTTTCTGCATCTATTATATCGAAGGATCCTCAGTACGGCTTGGGGTTTGATATAGTGTTTCTGCATCTATTGTATCGAAGGATCCTCAGTACAGCTTGGGGTTTGATATAGTGTTTCTGCAGCTATTATATCGAAGGATCCTCAGTACGGCTTGGGGTTTGATAGTGTTTCTGCATCTATTGTATCGAAGGATCCTCAGTACGGCTTGGGGTTTGATATAGTGTTTCTGCATCTATTACATCGAAGGATCCTCAGTACGGCTTGGGGTTTGATATAGTGTTTCTGCATCTATTGTATCGAAGGATCCTCAGTACGGCTTGGGGTTTGATATAGTGTTTCTGCATCTATTGTATCGAAGGATCCTCAGTACGGCTTGGGGTTTGATATAGTGTTTCTGCATCTATTATATCGAAGGATCCTCAGTACGGCTTGGTGTTTGATATAGTGTTTCTGCATCTATTGTATCGAAGGATCCTCAGTACAGCTTGGGGTTTGATATAGTGTTTCTGCATCTATTATATCGAAGGATCCTCAGTACGGCTTGGGGTTTGATATAGTGTTTCTGCATCTATTGTATCGAAGAATCCTCAGTACAGCTTGGGGTTTGATATAGTGTTTCTGCATCTATTATATCGAAGGATCCTCAGTACAGCTTGGGGTTTGATATAGCGTTTCTGCATCTATTGTATCGAAGGATCCTCAGTACAGCTTGGGGTTTGATATAAATTTTCTGTATATATTGTATTGATGGATCCTCAGTACAGTTGGTGTTTGATATAAAGTGTCTGCATTTATTATATCGAAGGATCCTCAGTACGGCTTGGGGTTTGATATAAAGTTTCTGTATCTATTATATCGAAGGATCCTCAGTACGGCTTGGGGTTTGATATAATGTTTCTGCATCTATTGTATCGAAGGATCCTCAGTACAGCTTGGCGGTTTGACCTGTTCAGTACCAGTTACGTCCATTGCATTATATTCTGATAACTGTTACATGATATTATTCAACTTAGGAAGAACGTCTACCAATTGAAGGGCTACAGATTATCTCAAGCAATCCTTTTAGCTACCATTTATCCTTGCTAAGCTTCACAACATCGCTTAAATATAGCCGACATAAAATAGACGTCACCGGTACTGTACGGGTTAATTAATATTGCCTTAAGGGGAGATTTCCACTTAAGGGATTTTTTTCTTTTCCCCCTTCTCCCTCATGTTTAGCCCCTTTGCTTTTGGGATTTTAAGACGTTCGCCCCATTAGTGTGACGATTTTAAGAACCCTTGCCCCATTTAAGTCAATTTTAAGACCATTCGTGCCATTTAAGTGTCGATTTTTTCCTGGCGAGCGATAGCGAGCCTGTAATTTAAGGGGAACCGGCCTACGGCCGGGACATTTTTCTACCGAAAAATGTACAAATTTATCTTGAAAGGGGGTCTAGGGGGAGTAATTTTAAGCTTTATGGAAGTCTAGGGAATCAACTAAAAACCTCCCCTTAAGAATACACACAGACATCAAATGTATCAAAGGAACCTGGGTAGGCTACACCTTAGGATTACATATTGTATTGCTGTATCAAAGTATCTTAGGAACAGCTTGGGGTTCGATTGAGTGTTTTTTGTAAATACTGTCCGCCCAATCCCGGATATATTCAAAGCGTTGTCTTTAGCTAATTTAGCGTAACGAATTAGCCTAAGCTCACCTAATAATCCTTCACTGAACTTGATCTAGCATACTTAGATCTGACCAAATTTATCTAACAACCCATCAACCTTACCCTGACCTAGCTTGACATAACCAAATTCAATTTAGGTATGTAATCAAGCCTATGTCTATCGAAAAGATCTTTGCCTAACCTAATTTTGCTTAAGGGGAGGTATTTAGTTTGTTCCCTACTTTTTCATCAAGCTTAAAATTACACCCCCTAGATCCCCTTTCAAGATAAATTTGTACATTTTTCGGTAGAAAAATGTCCCGGCTGAAAGCCGGTTCCTCTTAAATTACAGGCTCGCTATCGCTCGCCAGGATAAAATCGATACCTAAATGGCACGAAAGGTCTTAAAATTGACAGAAATGGGGCGAAAGTTCTTAAAATCGTCAAAATAATAGGACGAACGTCTTAAAACTAGAAAAGCAATGGGGCTAAACATGAGGGAGAAAGGGGTCCAGAAAAAAATCCCTCAAGTGGAAATCTCCCCTTAACTTTAACCCATTTCTGGTAAACAGAAGGGGTGAAGAAAGGACATTTGTACACGTATACCACCAGAAATGGGAATAAATACTATAAAATGTATTGCAATACCAGATACTAAATATCAGCCAACAAATTGTCTAAATTCAAGATATATCACTTTAAACATACATATAATCAAATACTAAATACAATACTTGAGGAATGTATCAAAATACAATGGAAATGCATTGTAAATACATTGTTAGCCTGCGCTCCACTGGAGGCGGGGAACACAAGATGTTGTTTTCACTCATATCTGTGCTTTATTATGTGACTGAATATGTAATAGCAAATTATCTAAAAAAGAAGTGGGTTATTATTAATATTGGTCAGTTCCTTGATTTGGTACCCAAATAGATCCTATTAACTTTTGCTTAACTATGCATAAAGCCCTTGCCGCAACTGCTCACTTTTTGGATATTAATTGTTCCTCCCGTCCTCCAAATATTATGATGAGAATTATTTGTCCCCTATTTTTGACAATCCAGCTATAACGTGTTGGTTACCCAATGATTTCACTTACATTTTTTTTAGATGATTTTATGACCCCAATGGAAGCTGGGTACCTTGACCCCAAATGTTAATATGACATTATAGACTCCTAACCCGATCAGTGCGGATAATTTTCCCCTATAATAGGGATCATTCAGGCACTCCTGTTTGCTTAAGCCTGTGCCCGAATGAAATTAAATGTTTGCAACAAAGAACTAGAAGAAAAGAGCTTTCAAAGGACACCAGAAGGAGCTCTGTAGCTCGCGGGGTTCACCCTCAGCGTTACTACACACATTGGCAATATTCGCTAATATATAGCAATGTTTCGCTGCATTTGCCTTTGGCAACACTGAATATATCTTGGGAGACCCCACCACAGAGCTTCAGTGCCGCTGCAAATGTGCCGGATAGCGGACGGAGGCCTGCTGCGCTCTTGATCACTCACACTCGTCTCCACAGGCTTTAATGGGCTTTAAATTCCAGGATATTTCCAGGGCATACCTGTATGGCAACCGCAGTGAAAGGGTTAAACATATGCTTGAAATAGCACAATATTTGACAATTAATTGACTTTACTCAATATACGCAGGCCTGTGACCTGTGGCACAATGGCAACATGTTCGACTCACAATCCAAAGGCCCTGGGTTCGTTTCCCGGGCATGGCGAGATGAATAGACAGTCTCCTTACACACTATGCTACTGTTTACCTAGCAGTAAGCAGGATCCTGACGTTAATGAACATTTAGTGACATCCCTTCTAGGGAAGCAAACTGTGGTAAACTGGATAATAATATAAAGTATCACCTGTGTACCAGGCTGGAAAACTCACTTGAGTAATCCACCACAGGCTCAAATGGGCAATATGAAGGAGATAAGTGCCTCGGTCAAGCATAAGTTGGCGTAAGGCCTCAAACGTTTTTCAGTACATTCCGTGTATCTGTGTGTCTTTCTAACTGCTCGAAAACTATCTTGGAATGAATTAATAGATTTTGTAAAACCTGGTTAGTGCCTGCATTCGGCAACCAAACTAATCCTGTTATGTTTAGATTAACATAGGATAATGACTCTGAACTTTGGTTTATTCTTCTAAAACCCCCAATATACTGACCTTGAATATTTATTTTCTAATGGCAGTTGTTACGTCCTGGGATATATAAACACTGGGCTCTTTCTATTGGACTAGGTATGCGGCAACAAGCAACAACGGAAAACGCTAGATCCAACCCTTATCTATAAACCCAGGCAACAAACCACCCTAAACCGTCAAGAGTCCTGCCTGGACAACGAGGTATCCTATGACTCGGTTACAGGGTGCACGCACTATAGACTGCTGATAGTCAAGCAGGCTATATAAAAGATCACACAATTAAGTTGACTTAAAGCTTCAAGGAAAAGATAGATAACGGAATTAAATTGCAGAAACAATTTAATAACAAACTAGAAGAACGTACATTTAACGTTACGTTAATTAATACAACTAATCACCCCTGCGTGAAAGAAGGTGAAAGCAAACAGTCCTCAAAACATCGTACAGGTAGACAAGATGCGGGTCTCTAAACTGCATGCGGCTACTGTAGGATCTGATGCTTAGCACAGAAAGTACGTTACGGATTTAAAGAACTCTTAACTCATAAGCAGGAATAAATACTAGTGATAGGACATACAGTGTATAATGGCATAGGTATAATTAAATAAAGGCAGCAACTCGCAACATAACCACATACAGGTGTGCTTCTCACTCTTAGTCAGGCAAGCCTGCTCGGACGGAGTCTCTAAGCCACACCCTGACTCACAATGCTCACAAAAACGGTAAACTGTGGCACAATAACAAGCATACAGAGATAATAAACCCCTAGCTGTTAATCTGCCAGGTGGCAGAGGTCTAGCAGGAAGGATATAGGCTTCGGATACCCGGGCTGAGCCACCTGCTCTAGCCTAGGGACGTTCCCAGGTCTGTGTGCCAAATTACTCTAATTGAAAGGGTGCTCTCTTGAGAGACTCAGATCGCAAGTATCTGACTCTCTCCTGGCGACCCTAAAACAAAAGCAAGACGTGCTAGCGCAGTGCTGAGTGGACTAGGCAATGGCCCTCACACAACACAATGCTAGACACACAGGGACACAGACAAGAAAATGCCCCCAGACTCCCACGGCTATCCTAGTAAAGTCGTGCGGGTCCACGGGACACGCACCAGCAGACTTTACTTAAAGGATCGCAAAAAGCCTCCCCTCCGGTCTAGCCCCTGCTAACCTGACACAAGAACACACCAGCAAGCATGAAACCACCAAATATGAGACAACAAAAAAGCTTCCTAGGTCTCATTAACAATTACATCACTGCATAAGGCCCAAAATCCTATCTAGTTATCTGAGAGCTCGTCGTTAATACAATAATAGATATAAGGTCTATCAAGGGGAGGGGATAATTAAATAGATTGGTGAAGTAGTGGAAAGAAGGTATACAAAGTAAGAGAGAACCTTTCTAAGTGGGGTTGAGAGGGATAGATATCAAGGGGGTCCGAAGGGTACGACAATGAGGTGAGCTCTGAGTCTTGAATCTGTCTGGACCCCCCCCCTAGGCATGCAGAATACATCCCAGGCTTGGCAACACTCAACACAGTCGCCTGGTCAAAATCCTCTACCCCATGCGTGAGTCGAAACTAAGCCTAATGTTACAATCAAATGCATGTGGCAGTGCTTCAGGCTCGTCCCAAGCTGGTCTCTCCGCGCGAAGCAACGTCCCAAGCCGGTCTCTCTCTCCCGCTCGTCTCTTCCCGCTCTCACTAGACTTACATCTTATATATTATAATGAAACAATCAACTATCGAGAATGAAATATACTAAGATGCGTTGGTTAAGAATAAGGGCAGCTTCAAGCTGTGAAACAACATAAGAATATCCCAGACATTAGTTACATTGTCGTAGGATATATACTAAGGGAAAGCCTGCCGGCTGGCTACCACCAGCCGGTTTCTAAACGGCTGGGCAGCCAACGCGCGCGCATGCCCGCACGTGGTTACTATGCAGAAGCGTCACACAGTACCTATCACGGAAGTCAACACTGATAAATTCTGGCCTTTCCTAATGTAATAACCATATTAAATCACTTGAGCCTTAAAATCACAGTCTATAACTTATTGCCACACCGAGTCATAAGGTAGCTCTTCTTTCCACTCTTAGCGGCACTCGAACTTTGTATTATATCATGACTGGTATTAACAGGGGGATACTCCTTAAGTTAAATAACTCAGAATGAGCTCAATGATTGAACACTGATAACAAATATACAAAGATATGCAAATGATTACACTGCGGAGCATCCATGATCTGATATATGTTGATCGTCTACAAATATGGCAATATTTGTAATTGTACATAAACAAGAACGGCTCCCTTAGATTATGCATGGACTACCAATGATTGAATGATGCCACAATTATAAACGCCACCCCACTTCTCTGCATTGACGACTCACTCGACTCTCTATATGGCGCAAAGATATTTTCAATATTGACTTTCAAGCTAGGTGCTGGCAAGTGCCAGTCCATGAGGCCCACAGAGAAAAAACATAATTTTCGACAAGCAGTGACAGGCATTTTGAGTTTAGCGTCCTGCCTTTCAGACTATGCAACAGACCCGTAACCTTTTCCAGACTGGTGGAGTCCGTGTTGCAATGACTGACTTGGGAAACCTGTCTAGTGTTCCTGGACGATGTGGGAGTCTTTGACAGATCGTGGCCAGAGCGTCTAGACAGACTCGCCCAGGTTTTGCAACATATCTGAGAGGCAGGTGTATAACTCAATCCATTTAAGTGCACAATTGCCCGGCCGTCTATTGTAAATCTTTGTCATGTTTTTTTTCTTCGGGCCGAGGCATTTTGCCTGACCCAAATAAATTAAATGCCGTCAGAGACATCGAACCACCGCAGGACGTAAAAGGGCTACACTCATTTCTCAGGTAAGATTCATATTACCTCAAATTCCTCAAAGGATTAGTGCCAATTGCCAAACCCCTGCTTGAGTTGACTCAAAAAGGAGAACCGTTTTCGTGGATCGAGGAAAGCATGGTCGCATTCCAGCGCCTAAAGGACGCTCTCACTTTAGCTTCTATGGTAGCGTCCCCAAACTATACGAGGCCGTTCCGCCTGTACACATATGTGTCATTAGTAGGGATAGGGTCTGTTTTAGCTCAAGTATCAGAGGGTAAACAAATATATAGTAGTTTGTGCTAGTCGAACATTTTTCTAACGAAAAATTTACAGATTTATTTTGAAATGGGGGGGGGGGTGTCTAGGGAGTGTAATTTTAAGCTTGATGGAGGCCTAGGGAACACACTGAAAACCTCCCCTTAACACTTCTATAACGTGCAGCAAACAATACTAAACAAGACCACTTATAAACACGTGAGGACTGTCAAGGATGAGTGAAATTTATTTGATATACTGTGTATAAGCAAGGTTTGTAAGCGAACTAATTATTGTACCTTTGTTTTTACCATTTCATTTGATTACTATCATTATGTAATATTACTTTGTACAATAGATCAATCACATGTACAAACAAATAATGGTTTATCCGTTCTACTGTTGGCATTACTGTACCCCTTCTGTACAAAATTAAAGCAATTATAAGTAAGGATTAATGATATCTCGGAAAGTGATGGATACAACAATATATATTTCGTATCGGCATTGCAAAACTGTTTTATGTATAGCAATATTACAATTTCCTTTCCGGCCGTTCTATAGCTGCGGTTGTGGACGGCCATCGCTCACTTCCTCATCCTCATCCTATCAACTCCGGTGTTTCCTCAGGGCTCTGTCCTATCTCCTATTCTCTTTCTAATTTTAATAGATGATCTTCTCAGCTGTACCTCCAGTCCCATCCATTCATATGCAGATGACTCTACCTTTCACTACTCAAATAGTTTTCCAGAACGCCCCAGCCAGCAATCCCTCAAACGCAAACATAATGAGGCCATAGAACACTTACCTTCTGATCTAACTAGTATTTCCAATTGGGGCAGAGAATCCCTTGTTGCATTTAATGTTTCCAAAACCCAATGTATCCATCTATCTACTCGTCCGGAACTTCCCGAGGACTAGCCCTTATTTTTCAACAATACAAAAATCGATCCTTCATCTTCTCTCAATATTCTTGGTGTCTCTTTTTCTTCTGCTCTCACTTGGAAGGACCATATTACCAGTCTTGCTAAGGTAGCCTCCCAGAAGCTGGGTGTGCTCAACCGCCTCAAGGGGTTCTTTACCCCTGCACAGCTTCTTGCTCTGTACAGGCGCACAGTGCGTCTTTGTATTGAGTATTGTTCACATGTGTGGGGAGAATCCTCTCACACCGCACTCCTAGACAAAGTAGAAGGAAGGCCTTTCGTATCATTAATTCCCTCCCACTCACCAACTCTCTGCAAACTCTCTCTCTTCGCCGCAATGTTGCATCATTCTCGCTATTCTATCGCTACTACAATAATCAGTGCTCCTCAGAGCTCTCCCAGTGTATACCACCTCATCTACGTAGGTACGGGGTACCCGTCTTGCAACTCAATCACACTGCTACTCTGTGCAACTCTCCAACCCAAGAATTAAACGTTACTCTCAGTCTTTCTTCTATTCAACAGCTTAGCTCTGGAACTCTCTCCCAGAATCAGTCTTTCTCTCCTTCTATGACTTATATTGCTTCAAACTCCGTGTGTCCAGGCATTTTAGCTTGAACGTCCCTTGATTTTGGCCCTGTCACTCTTTCAACTATGGGAGAGGCACTCGCTACAGGCAGTTCTGCCTTTTGTCTCTCTCACTCACATAAAAAAAACTAATATATATATATACATATACATACCGGTACTTATAATAAATAATTATAATATGTAATATATACTTGAACTTCCTCATACACCACAGCTCACAAGTGGATAGCTTAACATCACCTTGTGTTGTGTGTCAGCGGGAAGTTTTTATCATCAATAATTTGCATACATATAATTTAGAGCTATTTATACCGCATGATATCAAGAGTTCCATTAGAGCATATCCTCCATCCACAACACTTAAGGGGAGACGGGCTGGTTTTTCTGGCCCCCTTCTCCCTCGTGTTTAATCCCATTGATTGCTAGATTTTAAGACGTTCGACTCATTAGCTTAGCGATTTTATGACTTTACACCCCATTTCTTTGTCAAAATTAAGATTTTGCGTACCATTTAAGTGTCGATTTTTTTCTGGCGAGCGATAGCGAGGCTGTAATTTTAAGAGTACCCCCGGGACATATTTTCTACCGAAACATGTACAAATTCATCTTGAAGGGGGTTCTTAGGGGTGTTTTTTACAGTTTGATGAAGGTCTAGGGAGGAAGCTAAAAACTTATAAAAAGATAAAACAATGGGCAAATAAATACGCCCATCTCCCCTTAATATGACATCCTTCCGCCTCTCGATAAAGCCTCTCAACTGCAGGAAGCTCTTTTGATAAGAGGAGGAGTGGGGAAGCAAGTGATATGAGTGGGAAGGAGGCAGCTGACGAAGGGGTAGAATGGAGGGGGTATTATTCCTTTGCCTGCCAGCGACATGTGTTATATTTAGACAATATTATGCAGCTCAGGAAGGATCTGGGGTAGTTAGGAGGGTTGGTTAAGATAGTTTGAAGCCTTATCATTGTTAGAGGTTCTTCCTAGGGTGAATAAAATCGTCCAACAGGTGCCAGAATATGACAACAAGGACATCCCTGGTATTTAATGTGTTAAAGTCGATCAGGAACCACTGAGCCTTGATAAGAGCTAGGTGATATAATACAGTGAGGCTAAATTGAATGTGAATGTTCGCTAAGTTTTCAACATCCACCAGTTTTGAAATTCAAGGTAAGCCTCCTACCAATTGTTTCGCTGAGTAAAGGGCTTCTTTGCAAAACTCAAGATTGTCTTTGCAGTTAAATTAAAAACCCAATTATATGGAAAATAATCAATAATGCTGTATTATAAATATGTTTTACTCTATATGGACAAGCATCACCGTCTATATTATGTACAGTGTGGAAGTAACAGATATTGATATAGTTCACAGTCAAACAGAGCGGGATATTGCTAACTAGAGAGAGAGAGAGAGAGAGAGAGAGAGAGAGAGAGAGAGAGAGAGAGAGAGAGAGAATAAAACGCTAGGGTGTGAGCAGAGTTTTGCAACCTTCCAAGGAAGTGTAAATGTATATTATAGATTCTTATGTACTGGTCTTTATTGGTAATACCAAGGATTAGAACTAATGTTTCAGTTATTTTGACACCGTATAATTTAGTATTGAAGCATCTTATAGACAGTAAGTGTTGAGTTCTACAGTTTTAGACGATATATCCATCCACTAACTTCTAAAACTAAAGGCGGGGCAAAACACCTTAGTTGCAGTTACATAGATATGGAAAACCTATTTGTACATTATCAGACTTTTCTATGTTACTAAAGAAAGATGCATTGAAGATGAAAGGATACACAATATCTTACCCTTAGAGTATTAAATAACAAAATCAGTCGTATGCATTAGTACGTGTAATCACATTGAGAGGAATAGCTATACTTCTAGAAATCTCGAACGGTTATATTTACTAGATATAATGAAATAAAGGATTTACACCTTAAGAAAGGATATATTGATAACTCTGTGTAGGTCAAACGTAACGAATAAGACATACAAAATGGCATGTTACTGTAAATGCTAAAATCATCAAAGATTATATTCCTACAGCATATCCTGATCCTAACTGTTTTCCGATTCCACAATTCCTGCATTCCTTGCCGCCCATGAACAGCCTTTTGAGGGTAAAATATGATAATAATAATATGATTACGATAAATAAATATAACAAATGCAAATGAATAAATACTTATGCATAAATGTAGCAAATGTCTAAGCATTTTCGGTTGCAGTGGCGCCAACAAGTCCCCTGCGGCGCCAGTTCGTATAATTACTCAATAAACACGTAAAACAGCCTCAACCCTGACGTCTAAATTGATGCCCTCCTGCTCAGACACGAAGGATTTTCACCCCCTTATGGTCAGCCGAGGGTCAGGTAGCAGGGAGGGCCCTGTAGTCAACGGGTAGAGGGCAACTTGTCAATATGAAGTTATATGGGTGTTCAGAAATTAACAAAAAATGCGGTATTCTATATATCTGTTCTATTGTATGACAATAGAATCTCACTCTACCCCTTTCCATAAACAAGCCTATTAACAGATTGGCAAGGACCTCTGCCAATATAGTAAGAGTTTAAAAACAATATCTGTATTGAATGGTAGTTTGAAAACATGTAAACAGATCAAATATTATTCCGACAATATATTCCAAATCAAATTGATTTTTTGAAAACATTATATATTCTTGTTCCTGATAAAATCTATAAATAGCTTCCATCGTCTCTTACTGTACAATAAATAAAATCATGCCTAAGCTGAATCATCTCGTCATAGTTCAGCTATAATAATATGTGAAGAATTTTTCAAATACATTATATTTTATATAAAAACCTTTTTAATAGATTAATGTTTTAACATTATAATGCAGCAATATCATTATTTGATATATTCCATTAGAGAAAGATAGATGTCATCCTAATTGCTAATAGTAAGGTACTATGAAAAGTAATTAAAGTGTATAAACGGCATTGGCCAATTTCTACTGACAACAAAGTCCACAAGCAGCAGTCTAATGTCCTTGAGATCTATCCAGTTGAAAACAAAAAATGTAATTGAAATTTAATGCATTAAATCATAAACTGAAATTTTTTGGCAATAACGTACCATTTAGTGGCCTATGTATAATAACAAATTTTCTAAAAATTAAATTGAAATCAAAGCTATTGTGGCGAGATATCCTACGAAACGAAAAGTTCCGGGTGCAAGACACCTTCCCGATAGTTGAAGAACATAGAAAACAAAAATAAAACATTGGGTAGGATTTGTAGGTAGCCCATGATTGACTGCTAACAGGGTTGGTTAAAATCTGAGGTACTGATGAGGAGAGAGAGAGAGAGAGAGATTATATAAGCCATGATATGCCAATCATCTAACTACTAGTTTTCATATTAGAGCAAAATGTATACAAATTTTATAGAACATTAATGATGCATTATTTAGCTACTAAGAATAAATATAATGGATTGATCTTGCTTCTGAACTGGTTATCTTAAAGTTCCGATGTGTCAATAGGTAGGTTTTATTGGGATTGAATTTGTGCTGTACTTAGTTTCAGTGCATTACCTCAAAGCCCACCAACGCGCTATAAAATGTGTCCAAATGTGTCCAATACATTAGAATTGTATGTATATTTCTATATTCAAAATATGCAAAGGGGAGGCAGTGCCTAATGAGTGAGAAGCTTGATAGGTGGCGTGATTAACAAAATAGGCGTCTGATATTGTGAGCCTAGACGACGAAATAGTAGCCATGCAGCTTTGAGAGTTAAAGCTGTAATGGGCTAGGAGGAAACAAAAGGCGCTGTAGCTCTATGAAGGTTTACGACTACAAACGAGCCGTTTGCATTATTCGTTTGTCTTGTTGTTTCACTAGTCATCTGGATTAAGACCTCGTGATTTCATGACATTAAGCGACCCAATCTATAAGTTATAAGCCTATATGTCTGGAGGTAGATTTCGAACATAAACACAAATATTTGTACAAAACAAAAAATCAGTATCAATTAAACAATACACACTTAAATGAATAGTTGATGATTTCTGGTGTAAAAATTTGAGAATATATTCGAACATTTGTGAAAAAGTATATGTTTTATATTTTCAGGCTTGATGGCATAGATTTAACATACGAACTAGCGATGCAAGAGGAATACAAGTGAGAATATAGATGTACTAATTATATTTGAGGTAGAGTATATAGCATTCGGTATGTGTGAGCCGAGACATGCATTTCTGGAAAATGAGAGGTGCAGATTGAAGGTTTGAATTAAAATGGATGTTTATGGACTTAACTTTGTGTGTAAGGTGTAATACTTTATCTCGTATTGTTTTCTGTGAAGACTAGTTATTGGAAGAAAAAAAACCATCTGCAGAAGAGCACTTTATTGACAACGTTTCGCAGATAGCTTCATCAAGTCACCTGACCTGATGAAGCTTTTTGCGAAACGTTTTCAATAAAGTGCTCTTCCTCAGATGGTGTTTTTTATCCATTCTGTCTACTTTTCAAGTACCGCCCAACATACTGTAGTTATTGTTTATGTGTGTCTATTACCATACTAAAACAGTATATTAATGCAAATTGACCTATAAAAAACACCCCTTTAATTACCGCCAATAACTTAGACCCGCATTTTCTACATCCATCCATTAGCATTGCAATACATGTATCATTCTTTCCTCTAACCGCCAATATAAGTATCTCTCTAATAATAAATGATTGGAGAAAGTTATTCAGTCAAACACGGGTTTCATTTAGATTTCGTTCTGAATTAGTTGCTGTTACTAAATTGACTAGCTTCTGACTCATTGCTTAAATAATGTTACTGGCGTATGACTAAATATTTCATTGTCTTCACTTGTGCATGACTATACTCTATTTTTTTCCAGCTGATCGTAAATTGAATCTCTTATTAACTGATTTCTCGATATTTAATGGAAATATATGACACTACTATGGTTGTGTGTCATATTAATACCAAGTTTTCAGAATAACCAGCATCTTTCGCTACAAAATCTATCTTATAGCCGAGTAACAAAGATAGAATCATAACAATTTAGGCTCAGCTGGAAAAAAATAGACTATAGTTACATTTATTTCACAAACACTTGAACAATTAAAGCTAGTAGTTTGATGTGCATGGCAGTATGTTGTTCTTTAATCTTCCAAACTAGCTTTTCTATTCAGTGTAAGAGTATAGGGATGGGGAATGGGTGTGGAGTGGGCGTGTCGTGTTGTGTGGTACTCTAGTTAATCTATTCAATCAGATGACACGACCGCCATACATTCTATTCAATTTAGACAGGACCAGTAGGAGTTAGAGGGCTCTTTGAGATATTGCATGTAACTCATTTATTCCTAGAGATCATTCGCAAATTGAATAAAATATTTTACAAGTAGCCAAACTTAGCCCAATCTAATCCTTAGGTCACATTCATAATCGGCTTAGATATTAGATTGGGCTTAGTTTAGGTAGATTTCGATAGGTTTGATAATGCTAGGTTTGGTTTGGTTAAGTTAGATTAATAATAAGTTTGATCTAGGCGGGTTAGGATTAAAATTTGGTTATTGAAAGATACACAGGAGTACAAAGGAAAACAAGCAACATCATATTCATTAATCCCTACGAGGCTGCTTGTAACTAAACGATAAAAATTATGTTTGAAAAAAATAATAATACACTGTAATGAAAGTGACAGTCACAAAGTGGTGTACAATCTATCCCATTCCAGTTACATTGTAGTTCATCCTATTGTACCAGTACCTCCCTACAATCAACCTAGTTGTTCCCCAATTCGTCCCTCGGCCACGACCATTTCAAAGTCCAAGTCTCTCACTCTTGTCCTCTGTAGCGGGGAGGACCTTGTACCCCTGAGACATAGGAGTGCAGACCTGAGAAGAGAGAAAGAGAGCCGGCATCTCATCCAAGTTATTACTTGGCTTCTATGCTGGCGCTTTTTCTCCGATATTTATTCAGCTAATCTGGCATAGAAGACACTTGCAGAAGGTCCCATACCTCCCGACGATGAGAAGACCAGAGGAGTAAAGCTTCCTTGATCCCTGTTCAAAATTCTTTCTTCATAAGCGCGTTTTTTCTCACTTTCGTTTCTCAAGTATTTTTTTTTTCTTTTTTTTAAGAGACAATGAACGGAGGAAGGAAAAACACAGATAAAACAAAAAGGTCCATGTGCCTAAAGGCATCCTCCATTCATAAACTGTTTGTAACAACTGGATTTAAACATTTGTAGATTGTAAGTTTGTGGAAAGCAATTCGAGGGAAGTGAATTCCAAAGAGTAGTAGCTCTGGGGATAAATTAATTCTGATAAGCAGAAGTTCTGCATTGTGGAGGAGAAAGTGTAAATTCATGGGCGCTCTCAGCTGCCCTAGTTCTACGGGGAAAGATGTGGAGAGGCGGCACAATTGAAGCAAGTTCCTCGGAACAATTGCTGTGAAAATATCTGTAGAATAATGCAAGGGATGCAACGTTTCTTCGTATGGATAATGTAGGAAGGTCCTGTGTGATTGCAGGGTTATTGATTAATCTAATAGCTTTATTTTGAATTTTGTCCAACTGCCTCAATGCAACCACTCCCCTTCCACCCCACATAGGTGAGCAGTAATCCATCTGAGAACGCACATGACTTTTATATATCACGGCCAACTGCTCGCCAGTGAAGAATTCTCGAACTCTGTACAGGAGTTCCAGTTTTTTAGAGGCATTCTTAGCAATGCTTCTAACATAATGTGTCCAGCTCAAGTTAGTAGTTAATGTTACACCAAGAATGTCAATACTAGGGGAAGTGGGAATATTTACATCATTAAAAAATATATGGGAGTCAGTGAGATTCTGTCGGTTAGAAAATTGAATGTATTTGGTTTTCTGTGCATTAAAGGAAACTAGATTCTTTTGTCCCCATCCATTAATTTTAGAAAGGTCCTGGTTCAGAGAAATTGCAGTGTTTATTTTTGAATTTATAAGATCGGGTTGGGTGAAAGAATTGGTAAATGTGAAGGAACTGTGGAGTGTTGAGTAATCTGCGTAGGAATGTATTGGATTATGAGTGGTAGATATGAGATCATTGATATGAATGAGGAACAGAATTGGAGCCAAAACTGATCCCTGGGGAACACCAGCATTTATTGAGTGAAATTGAGAATAAAGGCCATCTACCATTACATGTATTTTTCTGTTATGAAGATAAGAAGAAATTAGTGGAACTAATGATGCAAGGCCGTAGTGTGACATCTTCGACAATAAGGATTGATGCCAGACTCTATCAAATGCCTTTGATATATCCAGTGCTATTGTATGTGTTTCACCATGTTGGTCTGTAGCTTGGTTGATTTGATGCGTAAGAAGGCAAAGCATGTCTGCAGTTGATCGACATCTTCTAAAACCATATTGCCTATCACTGATTAATTTATTATTCTCAAGATGCTTAATTATGTGATTATTTAATATAATTTCAAAGACTTTACCAAGAGTGGAAGTTATAGCTATTGGTCTGTAGTTTGATGGATCTGAAGAGGCACCTTTTTTAGGAACTGGATGGATGTTTGCTTCTTTCCAGGGTACTGGGAAGCATGAGGTATGAGTACACAGACGGAAAAATTTTGCCAATACAGGAGCGAGCACCAAGGAGCAATTCTTAAGTACTATTGGAGGAATTTCATCTGGACCAGGAGCCTTATCTACTGAGAGATTCTGCAAAATATTTTGACATGTCTGGTGTGGATCTTAAGTGAGGGAATTTCAGGCGAATTAAAATTAAGTACAGGGACATCTTGATTTATTTCATCTAAGGTTGAGTTGGTGGAGAAAATATCCGCAAGAAGGTTAGCTTTACCTCGTGGGTCACTTACAAGATTGCCGCTTTGTGTCCTCGCTCACGATATCTGTAATGAAAGTGGCACACATTTCAAGAGTAGCATTAACTTCAATTATAATGAAATGTTTGGAGAACTTTGTGAAGAAATACCTTTGTGAAAGCATAGATCCTTTTCAAAGATCATTATAGTTTTCTGTGAATGAAGGAGACGAAAGGCAAAGCTGCCTGTAACAAATGTCTCCCCTATAGTTGAAAGAGTGACAGAGAGACAAATTAAAGGTAAGTTAGAGTCAAAATGTCTTGACACACGGAGTTTGAAGCAGCTTAAGTCAAAGGATGAGGGAAAGATTAATTGAGGGAGAGAGTTCCAAAAATTTCTTATTGAGTAGAAAAAGACTACGAAAACCGTTTACTCTTGGGTTAGAGAGTTGGAGAGAATAGGGGTGGGAGTGTGTTGAAAGGCGGGTGCCCCAGCACTCTTCGTAAGGGAGGAGGTATGCACTGAGAAAACTCTGAAGAACACTGTATGTTGTAATAGCGGTAGAAGAGTGAGTGATGCAACATTGCGGCGTGTAGAGAGAGATTGTAGGGAATTAGTAAGAGAAAGTGAGATGATAAGACAAAAAGCGTATGATTCTAGCCTTCAGAGAAGTGCGCTATGGGTTGAACCTCCCAACACATGTGAATAATGCTCGATACATGGAGCATTGTATTTCCCAAAACACTCCCTTATGCTTCATTGATCAATTCACACAAGTTTAAATCTCTTGCAGCGCCCCACATAACTATCAATGGACTTGCACACACTTTTCTTGAAAACAGATTGACACGCAATTTTCCTATTTCACATCCATAATACCATTACCTCAAACAGAACTGCCACCCCCACCCCCCTATTGAATGAATTAATTAATGAATTATTTTGTGTTCATGATATTTGTTTTTCCTTTTTTCATAATGTTAGGTAAAACACACAGACACACACATAGACACGGTAGCCGAACACTCTTATTCACTGATTAGGAGTGCTGGCTCTGGTGTTGGTGGTTCGATACCACGCGCCGGCATGAAAGGTTTCTCTCAAAAAAATTTCCCTGGCCGTGAAGGCAAGGTCTGGATGGACCAGTCTCGGGGAACCCACACAGTCTCCTGCCCACTTAATACTCCCTCAAGGGGGTGTAAGAGCTCTCGTTAGCAACCAGGATCAGTTTGTTGATCCCTTAGGATCAAATTTAGGGTAAGCCTGTGTATTTTCAGCCTCATTGCCTGCCGGCTCGAAACAAACCAACAATGTTATTATATATTTGTATCACACACACACACACACACACACACACACACACACACACACACACACACACACACACAGACACACACACACACACACACACACACACCCACACAGACACACACACACACACACACACACACACACACACACACACACACACACACACACACACACACACACACACACACACACACACACACACACACACACACACACACACACACACACACACACACACACACACACACACACACACACACACACACACACACACACACACACACACACACACCACACACACACACACACACACACACACACACACACACACACACACACACACACACACACACACACACACACACACACACACACACACACCCACACACACACACACACACACACACACACACACACACACACACACACACACACACACACACAGACACACACACACACACACTTAAGCCTACTGCACACACACACACACACACACCCACACACACACACACCCACACACACACACACACACACACACACACACACACACACACACACACACACACCCACACACACACACACACACACACACACACACACACACACACACACACACACACACACACACACACACACACACACACACACGACTCGCCAGCACTTCATTTGTAAGATTTAATTATACTATAAAGCACCAC
Source organism: Paralithodes platypus (assembly GCA_032716605.1). NCBI lineage: Eukaryota > Metazoa > Arthropoda > Malacostraca > Decapoda > Lithodidae > Paralithodes > Paralithodes platypus. The sequence continues at coordinate 51,906,245 of CM064502.1, read as the reverse complement.
AGAAAATGGTCCACACTACAAATCTATAGATCTCAACACGACACACAGAACTAACACCACCCACACACTACTTGCCCACAGTCTACTTCTAACATCTCCACACTTCTTAAGGGGGAAGGGTATATTTTTTGGTCGATTAGTTCATATATATATTATTTGTATAGTTTCATCCCTAGACCTCCATCAAACTTAACACACAAACATCCATTAGATCCTATCCCTTCTAGATTAATTTGTACATTTTTCGGTAGACAAATGTCCCAGCCGAAGGCCGCTTCTTCCAACATTACAGCCTAACTATCGTTCGCCAGGGAAAACATTGACGCCTAAGTAGCACGAAAGGTCTTAAAATCGACAAACTAATGGGGCAAACATCTTAAAATCTGGAAACTGATGGGGCTAAACATGATGAATAAGGGGGGCCAGAAAAACGGCCAATCTCCCCTTAAATGGACTGATATCTCCCACACACAACTCTCGCACACACAGCTCTCCCACACACAGCTCTCCTACACACAACTCTCCCACACACAACTCTCCCACACACAGCTCTCCCACACACAGCTCTCCTACACACAACTCTCCCACACACAACTCTCCCACACACAACTCTCGCACACACAGCTCTCCCACACACAGCTCTCCTACACACAACTCTCCCACACACAGCTCTCCCACACACAGCTCTCCCACACACAGCTCTCCCACACACAGCTCTCCCACACACAGCTCTCCCACACACAACTCTCCCACACACAGCTCTCCCACACACAGCTCTCCCACACACAGCTCTCCCACACACAGCTCTCCCACACACAGCTCTCCCACACACAGCTCTCCTACACACATCTCTCCCACACACAACTCTCCTACACACAGCTCTCCCACACTCCTTATCTAAGATTCCTCATACAGACTCAAAACAAGAATTGCCTCTCCCAATCCCTCTCAACTCCACATCTAAACCTTGAGACTTCCACCACCACACCTCCACTCCACCACCACCGTGTTCTGACTGAACTAACAGATGTCCGACATTCCAGCGGCTCCTAACGACCACCAGCAGAAGACATTAAGATAATAGCGAGTGCGGAACGAGCTCGTTAGAATACTAGGTGTAAACGATAGATGGCGATAGTGGGGTGGCGAAGTCTCTAGGTGACTGGGGCTGCTGGCAGGCATCGCGGCCGACCAGTAGATATCGCTTTATTGCTCTCAGTTTACGAGGGGAAATGGCCACTCTTTTTAGTTTACCTTTTTCTGTTTTTTGGTTTGTTCTCTCCTTTTTTGTGAGTGGGGATGTTTGTCGCCTCATTCAAAGAAGTGCAGACGAATGTTAGTGTTCTTCTTCTCAATCAAATGTACAATTTGTATTCTGCTTTAATTTACCTGCCTCCCAGCTATTATGCCCTATTGGATAAGGGAAAGTAATTTAATAGGAGTAAAACTGTAATTATTTTGTTTTTAACTCTCGGTAGTTGCTTTGTTACTTTGTACTAATATGTCTAGTATATACATACCGTACATATATATATATAATATATATATATATATATATACTCACCAACTCTCTGCAATCTCTCTCTCTTCGCTGCAGTGTTGCAGCTCTCTAGATATTCTATCGCTACTACAATAATCAAAGTTCCTCAGAGCTTTCCCAGTGTATACCATCTCCTCTACGTAGGGTACGTAGTACCCGTCTTGCAACGCAATCCCATCCCTACTCTGTGCAACTCTCCAACCCAAGAGTGAAACGTTATTCTCAGTCTTTCTTCTATTCAACTGCTGAGCTCTGGAACTCTCTCCCAGAATCAGTCTTTCCCTCTTCCTATGACTTAAATTGTTTCAAACTCCGTGTGTCCAGGCATTTTGGCCCAAACGTCCCTTGATTTTGGCTCTGTCACTTTTTCAACTCTGGGATAGGCACTCGATACAGGCAGTTCTGCTTTTTGTCTCCCTCACTCACATAGCAAAAAACAAAAACAATATATATATATATATATACTGTATATACCGGTATATACCGTATATATATATATATATATATATATATATATTTGTATATATATATATATATATATGCTGTATATATATCACAATATATCGCCAATATCAAAGGCATGGCATACTAAATGTCAGTACAGCACATATTGATTCCCAAAATTATCTCCCCTGAATTTCCAGTAATCGAACACGGATCCTACAAATTAAGAGTTCCGTCTTTTGATCTCCCGCCACACCCTCCCCTGTTCTTGACTATGTGAGGAATAATTGACCAGTTGTGAGTTTCGACCTATTACCAAGCTTAAGCTACAGACGTATACTGTATATCAAGGTTAAGGGAGGATGGCCGTATTTATTTGATCATTTATATATCCTTTTACTATTTATTTTTGTTTCCTCCGTAGACCTCCATCAAGCTTAGAGAAACACCCGTCCTAGACCCTCCTTCAAGATATATTTGTACATTTTTCGATAGAAAAATGTCGAGGCCGAAGGCCGGTTTCTCTCAAATTACAGGCTCGCTATCGCTCGTCAGGAAAACAATTGAGAACTAAATAACACGAACATTCTTAATATTGACAAAGAAATGGGACAACAGGTTTTAAAATAGCAAAACTGACAGAAGGGGACCAGGAAAACGACCCATCTCCCCATAAACTAAATGAAAACTTTATATAGAGTAGTTGAATGTGTTTATAATGCTTACATAAGTGAATACATTCATCATTATTTGCATCCATCACAAAACGGACTTTTTGCTTGGTATGTTGGTTATGTCAAATATTGAACTTCATTTGAGGCCGAAATTCATATGTGATATATAACATATTTTTTATTTGATTTCAGCTACATTTAGGCGATTTTATGAACCTTAGAACAGATAATATGGTAGCTAAAATGATTAATTGAGATAATGTAGCTTTTTATGGATAGACGTCCTTTCTAAGCTGAATATATTCGTCAAATAATTGTCAGAATATAATGAAAAGGAGGTCACCGGTACTGAATGGGTTAATTCTCCAAGGTAAGGTAACTTCCACCAGACTGCAATGACTAGAGGAGTATAACAACGATTCACCACTTGCGAGTTTCAGGCTATAAGGAAGTTGGGGCCGTGAACATCGATATTAAAGAGAAAAGCAAATAATAATGTGAGTTTCTGATGGACAAAAAGTATGATCAATTTGGTTTTATGTATTTATAAATGTATTATGACCGTATTATAACTGATAGTTCTGCTAAATATTGATGGCCACAGCTCCAACTTCCTTATAGACCGAAACTCGCAAGTGGTCAATTGAAGAAATATGGTTTGGTTGAGACATGTAGTGCCTCATACCTTTTGATAACATATTTAACCTTTGATTTTGTGTAATTCGTCCTATAGCAAAAATCGAGTTTTGGTAGTATGTAATTAATTTAATGTTGTCCTTGCACTTAAGGGGAGATTTCCACTTGAGGGATTTTTTTCTTTACCCCTTTCTCCCTCGTGTTTAGCCCCATTGGTTTTGAGATTTTAAGACGTTTGCCCCATTAGTTTGGCGATTTTAAGAACTTTCACCCCATTTGTCACTTTTAAGACCTTTCGTCCCATTTAGGTGTCGATTTTTTCCTGGCGAGCGATAGCGAGCCTCTAATTTTCTAACGAAAAATTTACAAATTTATCTTGAAAGGGGGTCATGGGGGTGTAATTTCAAGCTTGATGGAAGTCTAGGAAACACACTAAAAACCTCCCCTTAAGCAATTAACCCGTACAGCACCAGTGACGTCTCTTTTATTGGATTTCAGCTACATTAAAGCGATTTTATGAAGCTTAGGAATGATATATGGTAGCTAAAAGGATTAATTGAGACAGTCTGTACCCTTTTAATTAATAGGCGTCATTCCTAAGCTAAATAAAGGCTTCAAATAGTTACCAGAATAGAATGGATTTGTTGTAACCGGTATTCAATGGGTTAAAAATGTGTTACATTGAGAACTGAAGCAGGTAACTGAGACACCCAAATTCTATCATCTCTCTATGGTGTATACAGATGTCTAGTGATATGATTTTTTTTGTTTTGTTTGTGATAGATAATTCAAGGAGTATATTTTTCATCACCAAAGAAGGTGTGTGTGTGGGTGTTCGTGTGTGTGTGTGTGTGTGTGTGTGTGTGTGTGTGTGTGTGTGTGTGTGTGTGTGTGTGTGTTTAATATTTACATAGAGATTATTTGTGGGTGATTATTTGCATTCATCATTCCCATCATTTCTTAAAGGGAGCCCACCTCGCTTGTTTTCTCTTTCTCTCCCTCTCTCTTTGGCTTGTATCCATTCGGCCCCATTCAACCTACTGTTTTAAGACGTTTACTTCCATACTGGTGTCAATATTTTCCTGGCGAGCAGTAGCGAGCCAGCATATATATATATTTTTGTTTTTCGATAGAAAAATGTCTCCGGCGAAGCAGGATTTCTCCATACAATGCTGGCGAGTGATAACACCTGGATGGGGATGTATGTATGTATATACTCAGGCCCAATCCCCACTTTTCCTATTTTGTTATTTTTATTTTCTATTTTACTCCATTTTATTATAATTTTGTATTCATTTTCTTGGGGGTGGCCGACTCAAGACAGAGCAAGAACAGGAAAAACACAAAACACAAGACAGAACAACGAACAAACACAGACAAAACACAAAATTCACACACATCTAGGTCACCCAGGAGAACACCCAGAGACCAGGGTCACCAAGGTCGCTCCAACACTCCCCCGGCCCCCGACCACCCGGAGAGGCTCCGATCTCGGCAGGCAGACATGCAGCGGAGCCAAAGCCACAAGCCCGCCCACAACACTTCCAGGCGCACCCTTCATATTAATCGTCTCCCCGGGCCATGCGCCTGATGGACTATTATCTAGTCCAACTTGCAACCGTTCCCTTCCCCCAAATGACCACGTGTTCACTCAACTATTCACAAGCATTCTCCATTCATTCCTCTTTATTACCACTTCCTTTGCCTGAGTCATTCCTCTATCATCCAAAGCTTGTCTTACACAGTCTCTCAATCTGAATGGGGGTCTTCCTGCCCTTCTAGCTCCCCTTGTATCTGACTCATATATTCTCTTTGTAAGCCTTTCATCTCCCATTCGTTCAACATGACCATACCCGCTCAGCACCCTTCTGTCCACTCTGGCTGACAAATATTCCTGTTGCCCACTCTCCTACGTATCTTTTCATTCCTCAATCCGTCTCTACGAGTAACTCCACACATACTCCTCAAGCAGCTCATCTCCATCACATCCGGCTTTCTTCTCTCCTTTCTTTTCAGAGCCCATGTCTCAGCCCCATACATCACTGTTGGCACAACAATTCCTGATACAGTTGTCTGAATGGGGCCGAATGGATATAAGCCAGGGAAAGAGAGAAAAGGAGAGAAAGATAAAAAATAAAACCGGTGACCCCCCTTAAGAGATATCAAATAATGCCTTCCCCTCGCGAGACGTCATTAAACGCACATTTGCACTGAACACCGTCTTGGAATTTCCATCAGCATATTCCTTAAGGGGACCCACCTCGTTCTTTTCTCTTTCTCTCCCTCTCTCTTTGGCTTGTATCCATTCAGCCTACTGTTTTAAGACGTTTATCCCCATCCATGTGTCGATTTTTTCCTGGCGAGCGGTATCGAGCCAGCATATTTAAACAAATGTTTTTGACAGCAGGCTAAATTTGTACATTTGTCGATAGAAAAATTTCTCCGGCAAAGCCGGATTTCTTCATATATTGCTGGCTCGCTATCGCTTGCCAGGAAGAAATCTACACCAGGATGTGGATAAACGTCTTAAAACAGTAGGCTGAATGGGGCGAAATGGATATAAGCCAGAGTAGGTCTAAGAGAAAAAAGGAGAGGAAAAAAAGCAGGTGACCTCCCTTTAACAATCATCTCCTCCGCCTCCTTCTTGTACCTCTTTCCCCGCTTTGTTCGTGTATTTGTTTCCTTCCCTTCATTTTTGTTATTAATTGTCTTTGTTTCATTCGTGTTCTTTTTTCCAAACTCCATAATTATCCTCTTTTCTTTTTTCTCTTCAGAAATGTTTCATCGTTTATTTGTTCTCGTTTTTTCTGGTTAATTGTTACTTAAATGTTGTGTATATGCATTCCATGTGTCGTATTATTTCTGGTTTGTTTCATTCATGTTTCTTCTTATATTCCTTTGTATTATCCTCATGTCTCTCTATATAATTTCTACTCAACCTCCCACACATTCTTTCATTTCTACTTCACCTCTCGCACATGCCTTCATATTTAGTCCACAGCCCCCACAATCCTACATTCCTACTCCACCTCCCACATATGCCTTCATTCCTACTTCCTATTCCACCTCCCACACATTCCCTCATTCCTACTCCACTTCCCACATCTTCCAACTCCCCTCTTCCACTTTCTATCCCACTCACAGCTAGACCTATACACACAATAATGTATCTAATGATGTTCTTATTTGATTCAACGCAAATATTTGATCTTTCTCTCATCTTTTCATCTTTTCTCTTTCATCTTCGTACAAATCAATACAACTAAAAGTAGTTCTTATTAGGACCTATTTAGATATGAATAATAAATAAATTGACAATCATGTGTTGTATGTTTACTTATTTTGCTTGCTTTCCTGTTGAGTGAGTTGGTGTGTGTGTGTGTGTGTGTGTGTGTGTGTGTGTGTGTGTGTGTGTGTGTGTGTGTGTGTGTGTGTGTGTGTGTGTGTGTGTGTGTGTGTGTGGGGTGGAGTGGAAGGGGGTGCGACGAATGTTAGGTAATATTTGTATTTTCTCATAATTTTCATATGCAAATACATAAAGATATAGTCATACCACCAATATTATAATCTTACAGGGGTTTACCTATAAACAAAATGCAGCCATCTGTTCCACGTAAAAAGAGATATCTGCGAGAACATCGTCTACCATAAGCATCTTTGCCGCACACGTACTCATACCCACAAACCCACCCTCCCACACCCACACACACATACAATCACACCTACACACCCTTGCATACCCTCATTCACCCACACCCAGATTCAAATCCCTTTGTGCCAATGGGAAGATATTATTGGGATGGAATTTGTGCTGTACTTAGTTTCAGTGCATCACTACAAAGCCCTTAAACGCCATAACAAAATACCGTCACTGTTTCCAGTAAATTGGAATTGTATGAATATTCCCATATTCAAAATATGCCATGGGTGCAGTGCCTAGTGAGTAAGCACCTCAACATATCTCAAAAGGTGGAGTTTGAGAGAGAGAGGGTCCGATATTGTAAGACGGGACAGTGGCGATTCAGCTTTGATTAGTCAGAGCTTGCACCGAGCCATGAGGAGATAACCAAGCGTTGTGTAACTACAAACGAGCTGGTTGGAACACTCAATTTGTCTCGATGTCTCACTCACATACTGGAATAAGACCTCCTGGTTTCACTGTGTTGAATCTACAAGCATCAATCCTGTCATGAAGTAGAAGGTGGAATATAGAAAACAAAATAAAAAATAAAAAAATGACACACACACACACATAGATCTCACCCTACACTTATACTTCCAACATCCTGCCTAACCTCCCCTTAAAACTCTCTCTACTACCACCACCAACAACACCAACACCCTTCAGCGCCTCAATAAATTACAGCACAGATTAAAGGCGCCATAATTGTTGAAACCTTACCCTAGTGTTAGTGGGCTCCCCCTTGCCATTATGTGATTCCCGGCGGCTCTCCTCTGTCATGGGGCACGACTCCTCTATATTCACTTGGCCCCTAAACTGAATACTCCAAGCCTTTACTTAACGTCAAATATTTCCCGGCCCCTCCATTTATCATGTCTGGTCCGAGCTCTATAAGCCCTTCTGGTCCCGAGGAGAGGGAGGTTTGGGCTCCACCACCACCACCACCACCGCCAACACCACCATCTCGCCACCTTCATCAAGTCTTTTCGCCCATAAGGTTTTTTTACTTGCTTCGGCCCATGGTCAATCTCATATTCATTGTCGATTTGCTAACACCTACCGCATCTAAACTAAATCTCCACAATCTCAACATTTCCATACAATCAAATTTGACTAATTTCACTCCCAACACCAAACACCTCCCAATGAAATTAATGAAAGCATGTGATCGTCCTGTGATTCGAACCTGGGTTACCACATACATATCTTAAACACTCTAACCATTACACCATCAGGACAGTTATAAACAAAATATGCTAAAATACTAAACTGACCTAGAATAGCTTGTGGACTCACCTAAACCTTACCCGACATAAAATATCTTAATCCCAAAGTTATTTTAAAGTAACTTAACCAAACCTAATATAAAGTAATCTTACCTTGCCTAATATAATGAGACATGAAGGAACATGACCATACCTGACTGTCATTAACTTAATTGTGGGAGATCTGACTTGTGGGTAAACTGAAGTGTGAGTGAACTGATATGTGGGTAAACTGAAGTGTGAGTGAACTGATATGTGGGTAAACTGAAGTGTGAGTGAACTGATATGTGGTTGAACGGACTTGAGGGTAAAATGATATGTAGGTAAACTGAATTGGGGGTGAAAGCTAGTCTGTAGTTAAACTAACTTGTGGGTAAACTGATTTGTCAGTATTCTTACTTGTGAGTGAACTAAATTGTGAACGAAATGCCCACTAACACACCAATCGCCTCCGCCTCCACCACCACCACCACCTCCTCCTCCTCCTCCTCCTCCTCCTTGAACCCGGCATTCTGGTTCTATAATTAATGTCCCGGTCCGTCCCCTCGGCAACCAAATTATCCGGCAAACCTTTCTTTAACCTGAACTAAAACCCCTCTTCGCCGTCAAATTATTCCGGTCTTCTTTCTTCGGCGTCAGATCCGTTTCGGAACTCGTCTATTGGGATAAACTTTCCTACTGATAATCACCCTGTTGTCTTTCTTGCGTTGTAAATTGCATTGTCATTTGAATAACGGATTTATGCTAAGCAATCCGTGTGAGATTATTAAATCATGTCTCATTGAAAAATCTACAATAGTCGTACAAGTAATAAGGGGAAGGAAAACGTGTATATTCCGAGGTCTACACCATGGCCACTCTATAAATCAAAGAGGCATAATGTTTCTACTAGTGGGTTGTAATAATTATCTCTGTTATCTCGATATTCTCGCCTGGACAAACGCTTGTTCAAACTTCCTTTCTTTACCTGGACACCTCTTAAGCTTCCCATAACAATCTATTTCCACCCAGTTCCTCCTTCTCTCTCTCCCTCCCTCTCATCTACCACCTTCCCCACCCAACTCCACTTCACCCTATCATTACCCGGATCCCGTTTTCTTTGAAGACCCGTCTTCCAGTCTTTTATCATCTCGGCGTTGCCACACCTCCGTTTTAGGTTGGAGCATAATTATCAGAACAATGGAATGAACGTCTTAAGACTCGGGTTTATTCCGAGGCTGAGCGGCCAGTGCTCATGCCGGACAGAGCAGGTATTTGGACCAACAAAAGGAGAGAACCCGTGAATAATTAGGTACAAGGGTGTTGAACAAAGTTGCTGAGTGATGTTCACACCTTCACTCAATATAGTGGAGCTTCGTGACCGATGGTTTGTCAATAGGTGTGACCCATACAATTTCTTCCTTTGCAATATATATATTTATATACTCTCTCTCTCTATATATATATGTATATATATAATATATTCCCATATTTACCAAATCCCTTCCAAAGCTCAGTTACACCAAGACCAAATGATGACTATCAATGGGTTACGCTCATACAATCGCCCTTCCATCAACGCATCAATGCGAAGTAGAGTGTGAAATTATCGTGTTTGAGAGGGTCACTCTGAGGGCATAAGTCAAATAGCCCACTTCGTCAAGCAGAAGGAAAGGATAGTTCACGAAAGCAGACACTAACTACTTCTCAAATTAACTCAATTTATAACAGCATAAATGGTCGAGGTAACGAGCCGAAATACATATCTCAATAACGTTACTTTCTCTTTGGTCTTCTACTTCGGGTAACAGGGCTCCCACAACGCACTCTGATTGAATTTCTTCCGCAAACGGTACAGTACCTATGCACGAAAGATTGTACACCCGTCACTGGTTTAGTCAATAACACTTCCAATATATATATATATATATATATATATATATATATATACTGTATATATAAAATGTATGTGTGTTTGTGTGCGTGTGTGTGAATCATAAGCATTTTACCTCGATAAATTCCCTGACTTGTTGAGGCCCAAAAGCTGAATGACAAAATCTGATGAAAGTTAATATATAATGCATAAAGTTATCAAGTAAATGAGAGGGTTAATCGTTTTTGACCAAAGTGTCTGTGCGCGATACGCCTTGGTAAGGAGGCGGAGGGTGGGGGGGGGGGGGCCGGAGGGGGCGGAGGGGGCTTGAGGGCAGCAAATAACCAACATGGACTCACACGGTCGTCGAAGCCGGCCACAAGACACTATCGCACCGGCGGGGAACATGACTGTAACACATTCAATTTAATTTGCATGACAAAAGCCACAGCGGCGCCCTTACCAAACATTTATCTTTTGTGCGCCTCTTCATCGTTTCGCCGGACATGATTAGAAAATGTCGGACTCGCATTGTGACACATCGGTCCATTATGAAACGGTGACGTTAAAAATTTGGCGCCTAGGCCATTACCATACCTAATTGTTCACAATATATCCAACAGAGCGGTAAACACACACATATCGTCGCCCTTGGCATATCCCTTACTCGTACTGTAGACTCTGAGATGCCTCCTTATCGCGACCGAAGATCACCAAACGCCGTATCCCCCCTTAATTATCTAGACCTTCTTGGCCCTTCGTACTCCCACCGTAAGTTCGCAAATAGCGCGGTGTGAGGTTACCGCTTGGGCTCCATTTGTCTGTCGGGAGTTGATCTGGGAATGTTTGTTTTTCCGCGAGACAGCCTACAATTACCGAGCCATAATGAGCGAGACGAGGCATGAGTACCCTGGTGGAGGACAGTACCAAGGGACCGCTTATACTCCTGCTGGTTCACTCGGTCTTCGTCAGTACCACAACACCTACCTACATAAGGAACATAAGCTACGTATTATAGCATGAGGGGCACGCTGCTCAATTTAACAACGCAGTATATTATGAAGCATATAGCACATGAGCACTCACTCTCTCTCTCTGTTTCACACACTCATACACATACACACACACACACACACATATAGTACATACTTTAATTTTGTTTTTATTAAAGTGACAATTACAAAGTGGTGCACAATCTATCTTATTCTAGTTCCCTTATAGTGTATCTTATTGTACCTACATTCAACCTTGATGTTCCACACACACACACACCGACACACGCACACGCACACACACACACACACTTCCTACTTATTATCACACTTCTCCGATACTCACACTGGTATATTTCACGGATACACAAGCACAGTACTGTTCATGTCCATCCACTCTTGGCTTTACATAACCCTATATGAACACAACAATATATAAGGGGATATTGACCTATATGAACACAACAATATATAAGGGGATATTGACCTATATGAACACAACAATATATAAGGGAATATTGACCTATATGAACACAACAATATATAAGGGAATATTGACCTATATGAACACAACAATATATAAGGGGATATTGACCTATATGAACACAACAATATATAAGGGGATATTGACCTATATGAACACAACAATATATAAGGGGATATTGACCTATATGAACACAACAATATAAGGGGATATTGACCTATATGAACACAACAATATATAAGGGGATATTGACCTATATGAACACAACAATATATAAGGGGATATTGACCTATATCAACACAACAATATATAAGGGGATATTGACCTATATGAACACAACAATATATAAGGGGATATTGACCTATATTTTCTACTTCGAAACATTTATTGGTAACCTAAACACATTTTTAAATTTTAATATATGAAATAATTCATAATTATTCTGAATGCTATTTTGTTTAATCTATTGTGCAAATGATGGCTATTTTCTTATACTCAGCCATTGAATAATTATTTGTTCACCGAAACGTTGGTGTCTTGCAACTGGTTACAATAAATATAATCTTAGTTAAGACATTTATAATTACAGTAAGTCAATCTAAAGTAAGTGAAACATAAAGTAACAGTTAGTATAAAGATTAAATGGGGGAAAACAAATGTTCATGCACAAAGTGTATTACCATATGTTTACTATAATAGCATATTTGTATACATACTAAGCTTAGAAAAACACCCCCTAGACCCCCCTTCAAGATACATTTGTACATTTTTCGGTAGAAAAATGTCCCGGCCGAACGCCGGTTCCTCTTAAAATTTCAGGCGTGCTATCGCTCGCCAGGGAATAATCGACACCTAAATGGCACATAAGGTCTTAAAATTAATAATGAAATGGGGCGAAGGATCCTAAAATCGACAAACTAATGGGCCGAACATTTTATAATCTCAACACAAATGAGGCTTAAACACGAGGGAGAAAGGGGACCAGAAAAACGACCCATCTCCCCTTTTTTTTTTTTTTTTTTTTTTTTTTTTTTTTTCTATGTGATTGAGGGAGGCAAAAGGCATAACTGCCTATAGCGAGTGCCTCCCCCATAGTTGAAAGAGTGACAGGGCCAAAATCAAGGGACGTTCGAGCCAAAATCTTAACCTCAACAGTCCATCAGCTCCTCACCTTAATAATTAATTGTGAAATACGGTGAATGACTGCAGATAATATATTATTATGTCAGCCTCTTGGTAATGACTATATCAAGGTTGAGCTAACGGTGCTCTTCTTTTCTTTTATTTCGAGTAACCTTGTCTTCAACCAAAATGGACAAGCCTATTCAGATTGTGTTTTCTTTATTCAGGGTAAATAAAAATATATGTTTTCCTTCCGTTCGTTATTGCTGTTTTCCTGTTGCGTTCTATACTCTTTCAAACCAATGTCAAAGAGATACTCAAGACCACTTTAATTGACCACTTGGGAGCTTCGAGCGACGAGGAAGTTCAAACAGCAGATGTGTGTATATTTAAGAATTATATAGTGACATCTTATATATAGCGATGGATGGAGATGATCTGGAAGTTAACGGGGGGATGGCTGGTTTTTCTAGACCCCCTTCTCACTCATGTTTAGCCCCATTAGTTTTCAGATTTCACAACGTTTGGCCTATTAGTTTGGTGATTTTAAGAGTTTTTACCCCATTTCTTTGTCAATATTAAGACCTTTCATGCCATGTTGGTGTCGACTTTTTCCTGGCGAGCGATAGCGAACCCGCAATAATTATAGGAGGAAACGGCCTTCGGCCAGGACATTTCTTCGGCCAGGAAATTTATCTGCCGAAAAATGTACAAATTTATCTTGAAAGGAGCTCTTGGGATTGTTTTCTTAAGTTTGATGGAGGCTTAGGGAGGAAACTAAACAAATAACAATAAAGGTAAACAAATAACAATAAAGGTAAGCAAATAACAATACAGGTAAATAAATAACAATAAAGGTAAACAAATAACAATACAGGTAAACAAATAACAATAAAGGTAAACAAATAACAATACAGGTAAGCAAATAACAATAAAGGTAAATAAATAAGTTAAAGTACTCGTGTGTGAACCATCAATAAGCTAATGTACTCGTGTGTGTACCATCAATAATCAATGTTCACAACTTCAACTTCCTTTATGCCCCCAAACTTGCTAGTCGATAATTGGTGCTGTGTCATAGCTTATTTGGCCAACTGTACGAAACGGTGTTGCCAATTTAGCTACTTTCACGCTAGATCTACAGGTATTTACTTCGATCTACAGGCAAGTTTTAACATTTCGCGACATACATTCTAGCGTGTTCTGGAGATTTGAGCCATTTTAGTGTAGTATTCTAAAGATTTTGGCATTATTCTAGCGATATTCTGGAGATTTGAGCCATTTTAGTGTGGTATTCTAGAAATTTTGGCATTATTCTAGCGATATTCTGGAGATTTGAGCCATTTTACTGTAGTATTCTAGAAATTTTGGCATTCTAGCGATATTTTGGAGATTTGAGCCATTTTACTGTAGTATTCTAGAAATTTTGGCATTATTCTAGCGATATTCTGGAGATTTGAGCCATTTTACTGTAGTATTCTAGAAATGTTTGCATTATTCTAGCGATATTCTGGGGATTTGAGTCATTTTAGTGTAGTATTCTAGACATATTAACATTATTCTAGCGATATTCTGTTTTTTTTTTTACTATCTAGCAGACTTGATATGGTAACCCTGGTACGAAACTCCGCATCAGGTCAGAAAAAGTAAAATACACGGAGGTGGGAGGGAGGCAACCGGACCATGAATCATCTCTCTTGAGTCATTAGCCGGACCTCAAACCCCAACATTAGAGAATCACAGGGGCATTGAAGAGACTCATGTAGTGTACCTGCTTCAGGGAATATGGTCTCGCTCGGTCCTGTGTTACGGGCTTAACCCCTTCTATACCGGCGACGTCTTTTTAACTATATTCTGGCTAATTTTAGACCATTTTATTCAGTTTAAGAAAGGCCTCCAGCATTTATTAGGCCTCCAACCATCTCACTTTACCTTTTTACTAACACAGATCCTTCTTAAGGTTAAACTGCACAATATAGCTAGAATAAAATAGAAAATACGTCGTCGGTAAAGAAGGGGTTAATAGACGAATGTGAAGGCTGTAGCGATTGGTTACTCTGGTATACAAGACCGATAAAGGAGACATTTAGAAGCGTATTACCCCTTCGACCGTAATTATTCGACATAATTCTCAGGCGCGCTCTCCTGAGATATGCCTTGTTTGACAACCCGGGTGTTAAATATTCAATGTTGGGTCGTAAATAAAGGTAGCTGGGCCCGACTGTCTCGTAACCCGTTGCGTGGAACGACCCCACGGCAGAACGTAATTTGCATGGGTCGAGGCGCAAGGGACCTGGTGTGAAGAAATCCTGACTAGAAACCACATCGGTGATTATGGCGGATATCAACAGCCCTTACAGTGTCTGCAGGGTTATAATGGAGATCACTAGAACCGCGAACGAAGATGGTGACATAACAAACTGAGAAAGATAATAGAAAACACTATGAAAAATTTACATTTACTGTATACGTCGCTTATACTACATTAGCTGCATGGATGAGTGAAGATGGCAGGTGTGTGTTGATGGTGATTCTGTACATGCTCACAAACTTCAGTACACAGGTAGACACTCATACACACATTCGCACGCAGGTACCCAATCACAAACGCACACATACACAGGTATACTTTGAAATTCTTAATGCAAATGTTAAGTTAATGTTATACTACTTCACATGCTAAGTATATGAATGTGTCTATAACAGAATTATAGTTTGTTTTAATGGACTCTGGCATATTTCATCAATGTTGCTATGCAAACTATCTATAGGTAATACAACAATCTTAGGTGGATGATGATCAATCAACATGCTAAAGTGATAGATTCTTATATCTATATTATTGGGCTGTAGGCATTATATTAAACAATACGTTAACACACACTTATAGTTATACTACGGAGGTAAATGTGTGCATCCTTCGTTAATTTCTGAATAAATATTTTAAATTATTCCACATATGAAGCCAGAATCGATCCAGGGTTTCAGGATTAATAGTTATAGAAAAGTATCGTTATCGTTTAATTGTGATGAAGGGACTGGGGTTCTCGAAAAGGTGCTCCAGTCCTGATAATATTTTTAACTTACAGTGTGCTGGCTTAATAATCCAATAGGGTTGATAGCCTCTGAAGTCCTGTTTTAACTAATAGTTTAATTGTCAGTGAATATCAAATAATAATATTAAAAGTGTCAATGCACTCTATAGAAACAGAACACTACTTAAAAAACATCTTTTAATTTATTGTAAGTGTTAATTAAGTTCTTGCATATTTTGAACAATAAACTAGATAGACTAAAAATAACATTGGTTGTTAACAAATTATGCATTTGTGAGTGACATTGGTTTCTCACTGAAGAAACCAACAGGATTCCCTCATCATGCATTGTTTATAACGCATCTGATAGCGCGCCTTCTTTGTCCTCATATCGTGAGTAGTACAATCACCATCAATAGTTCAGCGACAATCATACTCACAAACTGCGCAAATGATCATTATTAACTCTTAATAATTGAAAGTCCTCACAAGTGTCTATTAACATAAGGGACTGGAGTTCTCGAAAAGGGGCGCTAGTCCTGAAGCTATTCTTGACTTTCAGTGTGCTGGCTTGATAATCCAGAAGAGTTGATAGCCTCTGAAGTCTTATTTTAACTAACTAACTATTAACCCGTTAATCGTATTTTGTGTTTCGTGTCGTAGCAATACTGTGTCATTTCTCTAGATTTCACACAATATAATCATCATTAAAGTATCCATCGATCTACTCATATTAGCTAAATTGGATTGCCATTTTCGACACTTACAGCACAAAGGGATTCTGGTAAAAAATTAATGTGTGAATAATTTTCTGTACTAACTTCTCTAAGTTTTCTGTTCTTCGGCGTCCAAGACTAATATGAATTGTTATTTTGAAAGTTTTTCATGAAACGCTCAATGGGCTAAACTTCGATTGTAAGATAGGATCAGACAATAAGTATCTCAATAATGATCTAACAAGTACTCTACCCTTTAGAATTAGGATCAGTTAAAATCAATGTTGTTTTTCTTTTGGGTTAAAGATATCTTGCATCTTCATTGCCTTTACAAAGTAGGCCTACTTTACGAAGCCCAGTGCTATATAAAGTACAATCACGGAACACCTTCCCTATGAGTGGAGTGCAAGGTGGCAAATACATTTGTATCGAACGTCTGAAACATTGACGACATATTGTGATTTTGTTTTGTTTTATTTACTTATAAGTCAATGTGCTTTTTCATTTTAAGTTAATGTTTCAAGCTTATAGTACTATACAACATAATAGCTACTTGTGCAGGCGGTTATAACAGTGGTAAACATTTCGCATAAGCTTCCCTAGAGTGTGGTATGTTTTATTTCTTTGAATATGAAGTGATATATCGTTTATTAAGATAATTAGAAGATTTGGGCCTTACATTTACAACACCTCGCAGGTATTCCACTTGTGATCGGTGTATTTTGTTAAATAAAAAGAAAATCCCTTGAACTCAAATTTTTGCTACGTGCCGATATCATATGCAAAGGGATTATGATGATATAATCAATTATCCCCTTCAGACGTGCCAAAGAAATATTAACTTTGGTTCCAAGACTCTTTCCTCTGAGTGCTATTTAGGCATACCACAAGGCCAACACATATATTATTGTTCAATTTTAGCCCACACTAATCGCTTCTGCGTACTGTACAATCGCGCTAATAAGTTATGTCTCAGCACCAAGTAAGTTTTGATCAATAATTGGTATCAGCAATATCTAAGCTGTATTTCTTCATATCGAGTGAAATATAAAAAACATGTTCCTACACTTACCCATACTATTCAACATCTGCAGAGCAAGCCAAACCTAATAACAGCTGGGACATGACTTATTAGCGCGACGGTACATGCAATGCACTATACATTCAAGGAAAGATGAAAGCCCATACTATAAAGTAACCGAAAGAGAAAGAAATAACAACACACGTCCTACAGTAGGTCAACTATTTGTTTCTTTCTTTAAATATATATTAATACGCATTCTTCAAAGACGATCCCCCAATCTCGAACGGCTTAAACATTCAAACAGTTTACTCAATATGCTCACTACTGTATGTATATTAACTATTCTGGACCACTTGCATAACACACAACAGTATCATACATTATTTTACATACACTAAACACTTACAGTCTATTATCCAGACGACATTGAATGTTTAAAAGACCATACAGCACATCTTTCCATCTCCCTGTCCATCAATTACTGGTGAGATGTCTTGCACTCGCTTCTTTTAGTTAGTTAGTTAAAATAGGACTTCAGAGGCTATCAACTCTATTGGATTATTAAGCCAGCACACTGTAAGTCAAGAATAGAGTCAGGACTGGAGCCCCTTTTCGAGAAATCCAATCCCTTGCTTCTTTTACAGTCTTACACTGCCTAATATAGTGACGTCAAGGTTTTCCCAAGTTCAAAGATATCCAAACCTACTCATAGCTCAAATTTGACGTGGTTTGCGTCATATTTTGTTTAGCTGAATTTCTACATGTTTTGGACGTAATTCTCATCCGTGTACACTTTAGACAAACTCTCAAATTGACTCCAATCGCGTAGGTACTCCTGAAATGGTTAAATACCTTCATTCATATCTATTGAAAATGATATGCAAGATTCAGGTAGGTACAGGCTAGAGTATAAGTGGCGACGGACCAATTTGACTTGGGGAGGGGGGGGGGGGGGTTAACTTTTTGGGCGATTTTTGCATGTATTCATAATTTTTCTAGTTTCCTCCCTAGACCTCCATCAAATTTTAAAATAAATCCATTAGATCCCCCTTCTAGATTAATTTGTACATTATTCGGTAGAATAATATCCCGGCCAAAGGCCGGTTATTCCAACATTACAGGCTCACTATCGTTCGCCAGGGAAAAAATCGACACCTAAGTAGCACGAAAGGTCTAAATATTGACAAAGAAATGGGGCGAAAGGTCTTAAATCGACTAGCTAATGGGGCAAACATCTTAACATCTGAAAACTAATGGCGCTAAACATGAGGGAGAAAGTGGTCCAGAAAACCGGCCCATCCCCCTTACTAGCGAACACAATAGAGTGCTTTATTTTAACCCGGATGCATGAGAACTTGTCTTTAACCTCTTCATCACGATGACGTAAATTAAATCATATTCTTGTTGACATTAGACGATTTTTTGTTACCTTATGATCGACTTCTAGCTTTCAAAGGGGTAACAACGATCTCAATAAACCCTCTGAATAACATAAGTCCTTTTTAAATTGTATACAATCGGTTAATCTCAGCCATATTCAAAGGTAAAAAGGTGTCATATCGTGCTGAAGGGGTTAAGCATTCAAAGATTTGTATTGGTGTAACCTTACACATGCTCACGATAATACATACATTTTAGTACAGTAAGCAAATAACTATGTGGATTTCCTTAGTGTAGTGCATCTATGCAGTATTGCAGTATTACAAAGAGAACCTTATATGTTAGGTTAACTTAAATTTGATTGTCGTGATCGATATGCAAGAAATATGTTTTTGTCTTAATATAAAACATTGTTGAATGTTTAAAAATTGTACTATGCATATACAACTTGCATGGCCACAGGGAAAATATGGATATTAAAGAAATAAAAAAAAATATATGCTGCATATACGCAAGCAAACAAACAAACATAGATGGAAAAAAAAAACGACCTGGAGAAAGACAGATTTGTAATGTAGGCAGATATATTCGAAACTTAAAGTTATATAAAAGCTGCCTTTCCGTGTCTGGAATATTGCTAATGCAGGTACTAGAAGTTAGGTCATAATATTCCCTCACGGTTTTCACTGCAGCCTCCCCCCCCCCCGCCCATCCGCCCACCTCACCTTTGTTATGACTGAAGGGTGGAGGCTACGGGCGTGACCGTTAAGGGGAGAGGTTTCATTATTTGGGGGATTTTTGCATGTATTCATTATTTTTTCTAGTTTCCTCCCTAGACCTCCATCAAATTAAAAAAAAACATCCATTAGATCCCCCTTCTAGATTAATTTGTTCATTTTTCGGTAGAAAAATGTCCCGGCCGAAGGCCGATTCTTCAAACATTACAGGCTTAGTATTGTTCGCCAGGGAAAAAATTCGACACTGAAATAGCACGAAAGGTCTAAATATTGCCGAAGAAATGGGGCTAAATGTCTTAAAATCGACGAACTAATGGGGCAAACATCTTAGGATCTGAAAACTAATGGGGCTAAACATGAGGGAGAAAGTGGTCAAGAAAACTACCCCATCCCCCTTTAATAAACACACCACTACCTTCTGATTCTCCTCCACGTGTGAGAATAGGGTCAGACATGAGTGGTACAGTCGCGCTAATAAGTGATTACTCGGTACCAGGTATGTTTTGATCAATAATTAGTATGAACAATATGTAAGCTTAATTTCTTCATATCGAGTGAAATATACAAACATGTTCCTACACTTAACCACCCTATTCGACATCTGATAGACATGAATACAGCACAGAGCAAGCCAAACGTAATGACAGCTGGGACATGACTTATTAGCGCGACCGTACCCCCATCCTTACTTTCACTTTTACTTCCATTTGTTTTACTTTCAGTTTTTCCGTTCAAAGAAGTATGAGCACGATTGAGGAATGTCAATGTTTTTGTATGTAATGCAAAACTAGCGTGGAAAATACAAGCAGAAGTCATACGTTCATTAAATATATACAATATATATCTACATATATATCTATATCTATCTATCTACTGTATATACAGTATATACTGTATGTATATGTACCAAGAAGTTTACTTTTTATTTTCTTGTTATGCCGTGATATCTCTGAAAAAGGGAATATTTATAAACTACTAATATATGGATTTGCCAATTAGGATAGCCTAATATGAAGCCTTGTAGTAATGTAATTAGCTGTTATACCTTCTCTACTGCAATGAAACATGGCACCAATGCAGGAGTTGTCCATCCTGTGTCCCTCAGTTCCAGTTAATATACTTGCAAGAGTATGGAGGTGCACACACGATTCTTATTATTTTCTACCATTTGAAAGACTAAAACTGCAAGAAAATTCCATTTACTTACTCGAATGTAAAATATGGAAACATATTTATTTATGGGCTCTACAATGGAAGTTCTAATGCTGTAGCTGAATAAAAGAGGAGATACCTAAACAGGTGTCTAAATTCTAAAGTATTTTACAGAATTTTCCAGCATCTGCATGACAGAGGAACGTTTCCTGGAGATTGTGGTACAGCTGCATGAATAGAGAGTCAAGACAAAGTAAGGAGATTATTAACATAGTCAAACAAAGCCCAAACATCAGCTCAAACAGTTTTCAGGAAGGCTGTGTATTAATGCTGAGTCGGCGGTCACTTTGAACCTATAGGATAATGTAATCTGAACAGTAGTGTACATTTATACTTCAATGAAAGGTTTTTAGAATATCCATATTTTATTACCTGAGCAATGACAAATAAGTCATGAGGTTATGTGTAATCCTGCGCTCATGTTCTAAACTTTGCGCGAACTGATACATTAATGCCTAGTTTCATTACAGTAGAGAAAGTATAACAGCGAATTACAGTACTGCAAGGTTTCATATTATCCTAATTGACAAATCCATACAATAGCAGATTAGAAATATTCCCTTTTTCAAAGGTATCATGGCAAAACGAGAAAATAAAGAGTAAACTTCCTGGTAGCGGCACCAGCGTAGCCTACCCACTCCCTCCCTAATAACACCTCCTCCTCCTCACTAACCGTAACATTTATATGACTGATTACCTAACACTGACGTAGAAATATGCATATGTATATAGAACATGTTTTACTTAGAATTGCATAATCTTCCATTTCTGAAAGTATTTATCATAACTCGCATAACATCCTGTATATACTGTATATATATATATATATAATGAGAGAGAGAGAGAGTGAGAATTGATGAAGATGGTGAAATAGAAAATTAAAATTGAACTGAAGCAAATAACATACCAGATATATAAATCGCCAGTTATACGCAATAACTAGTTTATTTCAATGTAGCAGTAGTTGATAACACTGGCACCTCCCCGTCAGCTACGTTTTCTATGGTGCCTCCAGCTCTCATTCCCCAGTACACTCTCGTTTTCTCTCACACACACTCTCGCTTTCTCATGCTTTGCTCTACTCTCGTATTTATATATATGTTTATATCTGTGTTTGTTTATTAATATGTTTTTTTAATTTATGTTTTTATTTGTTTTTATTTATGCATTTTTATTTTTGTGTTCATTTTTGGGGGGAGCAATAATGACAGGACTGATAAATATATTTGTCAATATCTATACACCATTATTACGACAGAGATATTCAGCTATTTATATCATGTATCAATCGTGTGTACTATTTCAGTAGTGCATTCTCTGGTATATATTTTATCATTAATTGTTCATCATATATCTTTAGCGTATGATGACGGCTTGGTGTATGTGTATATATTACATTTGCTTTATGTTGTGTTCCCTGTGATCTACGATGCTCCCGAGAGATGAAGTAAAGTCTTGTGTGAAGCAAAATTTCATATTTATCTGACTTTATTAACTCGATGAACGCTTCATCAACTTTGTACTCATCACTATTTCCCTATTCTTACTATGGCTACGTAGAATTATCTATGCGTAAAGCTTTTACTCGTTCACTTAAGGGGGATGACCTGCTTTACTTTTCACTCTCTCTGGGTTGTATCCATTCGGCCCCATTTAGCCTACTGTTTTAAGACGTTTAACCCCATCTAGGTGTTGATTCATACCTGGCTAGCGATAGCAAGCCACCATATTTTGGATGAGTTAGACAGCTGGCTAAATTTGTACATTTTTCGATAGAAAAATTTCTCCGGCGAAACCGGATTTCTCCATAAAATGCTGGCTCGCTATCGCTCGCCAGGAAAAAATCGACACCTGGATGGGGATAACTGTCTTAAAACAGTAGGCTGAATGAGGCCGAATGGTTTACAACAAAGAAAGAGAAAAAAGCAGGTCACCCCCCTTTAAGGAATCCAATATATATCCTCGGTTTAACCTCTCAAATCAGACGACGATGTTTATATTTGATTAATGCTGCCGCTAGAGGATTTTACTCTACTCAAAAATACCCTCAGGAATAGTCTAATTAATTAATTTCTCTCACAACATCAAACACTTCTCAATTAAATTAATGAAAGCTAATTGTGATCCTCCCGGGATTCGTACCTGAGATACCCCATACAGATCTTAAACACTCTTACCGTTACACTATCAAGACAATTAAAGGTTAAGTACATTTAAGAATATCTCAATTAACCCTCTAAATCTGACAGGTCTTTCCTAACTTGAATAAAACCACATGGAGATGGTTAGAAAAACATTTAAATTAATGTTTTCTTATTGAAAGGAATAAGATGTGCAATTAATACGTGGCCCGAGAACTTTAACCCTTTCAATTTTAACCCTTTAATTTTATGACGCCAGTTTTAGTTTTAGAATAGCTAACTCCAGACGATTGTATTTAACTTTGGAATGACCTATCACATTTTAAGGGATAATTTACATTATCCGTAACCCTTATATTCCTACAGATCCTTCCTAATCCGAGAAAAACGGTTTTAAATTAGCATTAAGAAGTAAATTAATAGTCCGGTATTAATCCGTTCAGTACCGGTGACGTCCTTTTCATTATAGTTTGGCAAATATTAGACGATTTTATTCAGCTTAAGAAGGACGACTACCATTTCAAAGGCTACAAACTATCTGAATTAATTCTTTTAGCGACTACAAATCCTTCCTAAGCTTCATTAAATCGTCTAAACGCAGATGAAATAAACACAAAAAGACGTCGCCGATAAAGCAGGGGTTAATGGGGTAGTGTTTGGTTTTTGGTCTATATATTTTATATATAGTTTGTAGTTTCTTCGCTAGACCTCCATCAAGCTTAGCAACACCCCCCCCCCCCCCCCCCCCCCACAATAGACCCCCTTTCCAGATAAATGTGTACATTTTTAGGTAGACAAATGTCACGGCCGAAGGCCGGTTGCTTCTATAACTAGAGGCTCGCTTTCGCTCACCAGGAAAAAATCGACACCTAAAGGGCACGAAAGGTCTTAATATTGACAAAAACATGAGGCGAAAGGTCTCAAAATTGCCAAACTAAGGGAACGAACGTCTTAACACCTCAAAACTAATATACTACACATGAGGGAGAATGGAGTCCAGAATAAGCGAGTACTGCCACAACCCTCTAGTAACTAGAGGGTTGTGGTACTACCCCCTTTAAAGGTTTATAGCAGTGACTATCCTCGCCGGACTTCATTTCCCAGGTATTCTCCCTGGCATGGCCCCTAGTTCTCATTTTACCCTCCCCGTTTTTCTTAGCTTCCTCTTCCTTCATCACTTTGGAATTTAAGACACATTCCTCACGCTCCCTTATTCTCGGGCTATCAAAAGAGTTCTTGACAATCAGTATGTAGTTGAGTGCATCTATATATATATATATATATATATATATATATATATATATATATATATGGGATGGCCATTCTTCAGGCTCTACGGCAGGAGTGAAAAACATTTTCATCAATAAAAAATGCTCTGAACTTTCCAACTCTAGCTCTTTCCAAGCTGTTTTACATCTAGCCATAAACCTCTCCAACTATTTCACTTCCTCGTTGTTCCCTACTGTTTTCCACTCTGACAGTACCACCGTCATCTCTTCCTCCGACAAAGAATAGTCGCTTTGCTCAAACTTTTTCTAAAAACTTCACCTTTGATGATTCCGGAGCTATTCCTCCCTCTCCACCCCCCTCTCACATATGTATGCCTAATATCATACATTAATCTTGTCTAAGGATAGGCCTATACCTTCTGCACTCTCTGGACTTAATACTAAAACGGCGTACAGACCAGATGGTGTTCGTCCTGATGTACTGAAATATTTGTCTTCTGTGCTGGCTCCCTGCTTCTTTCGCCTCTGTCTTCCCTCTAACATCTTTCATTCTTGTTGAAATTTTGCTCTCATTCAACCTGTCCCAAAGAAGGGTGACTGCTCTCAACCCTACAATTATCGTCCAATTGATATAATTTTTTGCATTTCTAAAGTTTTTGAAAATATTCTTATTAAATATAGTTTCCTTAAGGGCCTCTCTACTGGCGATCTGTTTGCATAATTATCTAATAACTAACTCTTGGTCATCCTGATACACCACTGACGTTCGCAAAACATCGAGGATTTGATCTTAAAATGTGAAGCAGTTACCTAACATAGCATGTGATTTGAACACAACTCTCAACTGTATTTGTGTCACCAATTTGTTTCGAGAATGCTATCCACAAATACAGTTGAGAGTTGTGTTTAAAATCACATATTTCGTTAGGTAACCACTTCAAATTTATAGATCAAATCCACGATGTTTTGCGATCGTCAGTGGTGTATCAGCTTAAGTGTAGTGGATTTAATTCCTCTTACATTGGTCAAGCCAAAAGCCATCTCACCGCCAGGATCGCGGAACATCGAGGTAGGTCCTTTAGAACGGATTTTCCGTTGCCCAAGCCTTCATTCTTTGCTATAAGATACCTTCAAATCAACCCAATACACAAAACTGATTTTGGCATATTGTACACCTCTTCTAATGACCTCTCCCGCCTGACTGCCAAGAGTTTACTAACACAGCAATTTCGTCCCGATCTAGGTTCCCAGGAGTCCTCAACACCCTTACTGTGTTATTGAGACCTATGTGGTATGTTTAATTGTATTATTCATATTATTACTATTAATTTTGTCTTTCATTTCACTTAGGATATTACATTTAGTACAACACAATGTAAATGTACTCCTACGTTCTTAATGTTTATAACTTTTTAGTTTTCGTAAATAAAAATAAATTACGGTCTATTTAGATATCTAGACACATGGATTCAATTAGTTCCGAAAATGTTTAATCTCTGTTTAATCTCATTTATCCAATATACGATTGTATTACTTCAAGAATTATATTATATATATATATTAGATATCTACGTAGGCTGGTTCTCTTCGTGGCGCAATGCATAAGTGTGTTGATTTTCGGTGTGAGCGTCCTGGGTTCGAATCCCAGGACTGCCACAGGTGTTTGTTAATTTCATTAATCGAGTTTAGGAGTAAAGTTGGTTAGTGAAGAGAACATAATAATTAAGGTTGAAGATGGCTTGTGTGTAAGCCGAAACGTGTCCCAATCAATAAATATGTAAATATCAGCACTGGTGTTACTATATATATATATATATATATCGGTATATATACACACAGGTATATATATGTGTGGGGAAACGGTGTATACTATAATGTCATTCCTTGTTACCTGGTACAAAACTCGGGGTATTAATTAATAGTCAGTTAATAGTCATTCATTTCAAGTTGTGATCAGTCACTTAGGGCTGTGGCATATTGGGTAAATACGTATGTAATTTATATGAGGGAAACAAAATAATATTATGGAATGTTAGTATTTAGGATAAAGTAAGGTAAAACAAAGTCACATGAATTGTTAGCAATAACATCACATACATTTCCGATCTTTGCATATATAATCCTCCTAAATCACACTAAAAAACAAACGCACAACCCAACAGAAAATAAAACTTTTGCCCAGAAATTAACCGCAGCCATTACTCAAATTACCCCGTCCACACCTAGGTCCTCAACACAAGACATTAGCCATGGTAATTGCCTCATGAATATTTACCCGCCTCACTCCCGACGTAAATGGGTAAACACTGACTCCGCCGTGAAACTCATCTAGGGTTAGAGCTTTACCGGGTACTCGGCTCAATTTACGTAAATATAGGGAATGGGTTGAGGGAGCCTACCTCGCTTTTCTCCCCTTTCTCTTCCTCTCTCTTTGGCTTATATCCATTCGGCCCCATTTAGCCTACTGTCTTTAGACGTTTACCCCCATCCAAGTGTCAATGTTTTCCTGGCGAGCGGTAGCGAGCCACCATATATATATTTTTGTTTTGACAGCAAGCTAAATTTGTACATTTTTTGATAGAAAACTTTCTCCGGCGAAGTCGGATTTCTCCATACAATGTTGGCTCGCTATCGCTCGCCAGGAACTAATCGACACCTGGTTAGGGATAAACTTCTTAAAACAGTTGGCTGAATGGGGCCGAATGGATACAAGCCAGGGAAAGAGAGAAAAGGAGAGAAAGATAAAAATAAGCCGGTGGCCCCCCTTAAGGGCGAGAGGGGCGCATCACCAGTAAGGGATGTCTTTCTTCTAGTTTTTCTTCTAACAACGTCGGGCTTTGCTAAATTAATGGGTTCTGAATAAATTAAGGGGACCGATCTGTTTTTTCTCTCTGGCTTTTATCCATTCGGCCCCATTCAGTCTACTATTTAAAGACGTTTCTCCCCATTCAGGTATCGATTTTTTCCTGGCGAGCGAGAGCTAGCCATCATTGTACGGAGAAAACCGGCTTCGCCAGAGACATTTTTCTACCGAAAAATGTACAAATTAAGTCAGCTGTCTAAACATAAACCAAAATATGCTGGCTCCCTATCGCTTGCCAGGTGTAAATCGACACCTGGATGAGGATAAGCGTCTAAAAACGGTAGGCTGAATGGGGTCGAATGGCCACTAACCAGAAATAAAAAAAGGAGAAAACAAAGCAGGTCACCCCCATTAATTACCTTTATTTATATGGTATGTCAGTCTCTCTGGGATTTTAAATTGAAGTAGTATTAGTTATTTTATAATATTAGGTTATACTAGACGAGGGGTTGGAGACGAGAGAAGCGAACCACCAGTCTTTCTTGTTAGTTTATTTCTAACAATCTTCTGTTGTTTTAAATTAACTGGTAAAATGTCTAAATTAACTATACAGTACTTAACCATTAATGATTTATCGGTATAAGTTAATACGATTATATTTTTATCAATTTCAATTAACAGTAGATTACAGTGATCGTTTTCACAATAGAATGAAATACAAGCATTTACGGTCTGATACAAAGTTGATGTTTATAATTAAAGAATATTTCGCTTTCATTAGAATAATTAAAGTTTGCAGAACACTACTTAAAGTAATAAAGCTTTAAATATATATATATATACCACTGCCTGCCTGCTCACACCTGCCTCTCCACTCGCTCCTCATCATGGCCACTAACAATACCACATACCCATAGCTTGCTCTGACTGTTCCTTTTACTTTTATATCTTCTAGATCTCGAGTGACGGCGTCTCTTCCGTGGATTGACCTCCCAATCTACCAAGATTGGAAGCCAAAGCGTCACATTTTTCCCTTGCCCCTCAACTTTCTCTTCATAATTGCTGAGGGGCACAGGGCCCTGGGTGGGGCTTTGGTTTCCCGGGCGTTTCCGCACCCTCCTCAGCTCCCCGCCATTGAGTGGCTTCGGTCACCCAGGCTTTATTGTGGTCGGTAGGGAGGGTTCTGTGGGGGCGCTCGGTTATGGCCTTGGCCGTGCTCGGGACCTTGGGGCTGTTCGGCCAGGCAGCTTGGGGAACAACAACAACAACAACAACAATACCACAACCATGGTGTGGTGAAATGGTTTAATAACAAGGCAGGCAACAGATTTATCACTACCACCAACAACGAGGATGTATTCTGCCACCACACTAACATCAACAACAGGAGCAGCAGATCCTCGTTGATGAATGGTGAATCCGTGGAGTTTACCATCCAGCCTGGGAGAAAGGGACCTGAAGCCATCAACATCAAAGGCCCTGAAGGAGCCCCAGTCGTCAAGGGCTCCTCATTCTCTCCCAGGATTACTCCACAAATGGCGCCAATAATGAGCAACCCGATCATCATCAATAGTGTTGTCCAAACAGCAATGGCGCTTGCTGGGGAGGACAGGAGCAGAATTCCAGTTATTCTTCCTGCCCTTCTTCGAGCCAATGGACTACCAACAATTGTTATCCCTCCAGAGATCTTCGTCACCAGAACACCACCAAGGGACGCAAAACCTCAGAGAAACAGCAAACGACCAGGGCCACCACCAACTAAGCCAACAACTACAAAGCAAAAGAAAACTCCCAAGCTGGAGAACCAACCACCACGACAATCGAGCCAGCACAAGAGGAAAGCGGAGGAGCTCACAACAACTCCACCAGCACCAGCAACTCCAACACCATCAACACCTAGGACCACCTCAAACCTCCAGCCCGACACCTTTGCTGAACCACCACCATCTCCGCCTCTACCATCTATGCCAATGGTCTTCGACGAGCCTGTAGGACTAACTGAACAAGAACAACAGCGAGTGGCACAAATGATAAAAAACCTCAGTCGTCAATAGCAAGGTGGTTAGCCCACCAGCATTCATCTCTCCAACTCTTCATCTTTCAACACTTTACCTTGGCCTACAACTCTACCTTCTTCACTTGTGGGGACCCTACCTCACATCCAGTTCCAGTTCATATATATATATATATATATATAATATATATATATATATATATATATATATATATATATATATATATATATATTTTTTTTTTTTTTTTTTTTTTTTTTTTTTTTTTTTTAATTATGAACATAATATTACATCTCCTTAATTTGATATATTTATGTTCTTATTGGAGAACTTGAGAACTTTATGAAAGCACGAAACATAATTGAATATCAATCACACTATTTAGTAGCAAAAATTAATAATAATCAACTGGAAAATACCTATATATTTCATCGCTCCAAGAAAAGAAGAAGATATCCTGGTGGGATTTTAGATTATAAGTTGAACTTTGATAACGTGGACTCCAAAGCGTAACATTATTGATTTTTTTTTTTTTTAGTATATGTGTTTATGAATATAATAATATTGTGTTTTACCAGTTAATATTGAAAGTGATATAATGTATATATATATATATATGGATGGTGTGGTGAGGGAGGTGAAAAGGAGAACTATGGGAAGAGGATTGGGTTTAGTAGGAAAGAATGGTAGAGATTGGGAGTTGAATCAGTTGCTGTTCGCTGATGACACAGCATTGGTGGCGGATTCTGATGAGAAACTGCAGCGGGTAGTCAAAGAGTTTGGTGTGGTTTGTGGAAGGAGGAAACTGAAGATGAACATCAATAAAAGTAAAGTAATGGTGTGTAATAGGGGAGAGCATAGGGTGAATCTAGATGTGAGGCTGGATGGGGAAATATTGGAACAAGTAGAGTGTTTTAAATATCTAGGAGGAACAATAAGCAGGAGTGGAGGTATGGAACTGGAGGTAAAACAGAGAGTGTGTGAAGGAAGGAAGGTTTTCGGAGCAATGGGAAGTATGTGGAAGACGAGAAATCTCGGAGTGAAAGTAAAAAGTGCACTGTATCAAGGAATTGTTGTGCCAACAGTGATGTATGGGGCTGAGACATGGGCTCTGAAGAAAAAGGAGAAAAGAGGGCTGGATGTGATGGAGATGAGCTGCTTGAGGAGTATGTGTGGAGTTACTCATAGAGACAGATTGAGAAATGAAGAGATACGTAGGAGAGTGGGGCAGCAGGAACATTTGTCAGCCAGAGTGGACAGAAGGGTGCTGAGCTGGTATGGTCATGTTGAACGAATGGGAGATGAAAGGCTTACAAAGAGAATATGTGAGTCAGGTACAAGGGGAGATAGAAGGGCAGGAAGACCCCCATTGAGATGGAGAGACTGTGTAAGAAAGGCTTTGGATGATAGAGGAATGACTATAGATCAGGCAGGGGAAGTGGTGGTGGACAGGAGTGAATGGAGAATGCTTGTGAATAGTTGAGTGAACACGTGGTCATTTGGAGTAAGGGGTCGGGCGCAAGTTGGACTAGATAATAGTCCATCAGGCGCCTGGCCCGGGGAGACGATTAATATGAAGGGTGTGCCTGGAAGTGTGGTGGGAGGGCTTGTCGCTTTGGCTCCGCTGCATGTCTGCCTGCCGAGACCGGAACCTCTCCTGGTGGTCAGGGGCCGGGGGAGTGCTGGAGCGACCTTGGTAACCCTGGTCTCTGGGTCTTCTCCTGGGTGACCTGGATGTGTGAGAGTTTGTGTTTTTTATCTGTGTTTATTTTTTGTTTTATGTTGTTTTTGTGTTTTCCCTGTTCTTGCTCTGTCTTGAGTCGGCTACCCCCAAAATGGGGATTGGGCCTGAGCATATAGCATATATATATATATTCTTGGAAAAACAGTAATGATGACTTATCCTATCAACCGTCGTACTCAGTAATGCACTGTATATTAAAACAAAAAACAAATTATACACTATAAAAACTAATATGATATTCTAGGAAAGAGGTGACAAGAGCAAGTTCCCAGAAGCCACTCTGGAATTGCTTGGCCATTTCCTTGTAGGTGGAGTTGGGGTAGAATTAGTGTGTTCTGTCAGGTGAAGCAAGTCACGCTCTGCCACACACGATGACACTCAGATGTCATCACTCTATTGATTTACGTTGACATATTTTCATACTTAACCCCTTCTGTACCGGCGACGTCTTTTTCATTTTGTTCTAGCGCTATTTAGACGAATATGTGCTGTTTAAGAAGGATTTGTGGTAGTAAGAATGGTTAAGTGAGATAGTTTGAAATCTGTTAATTGCTGGATGCCCCTTTTAATTAAACTGAATAAAATCATCTAATAATAGCCAGAGTAAAGTTAACGGGACGGAAGGGATTAAGCCTATGGCATACCGAAAGTTTTATTAACATGTTTATGTTATGAAAGGTGGCATTCAGTACGATTTATTGGATAATCTTGATTCTGGTTAATTACAATATGCTTAGTTTAACGGTGCAATACTTACCAGCTTCTAAGCTCTATCAGGGTAGAGGTCAATTAGCTTGCAAACGTCAGAAAATTATTGATAGGACACATATAGACAATAAACACACACACACTCACATATATATATATCTATATATATATATGTATATACCGTATATATATATATATATATATATATATATATATATATATATATATATATATATATATATATATATATATATATATATATATATATATATATATATATTGTACTCGCCTTGAAAATAAAACACGGAGGTGCATGCTTTCGTCTGTATTACAGGATATCTTGGAATTTATATATTTATCTATTAATTTTGATTATTGCAGCCCCACGAAGCTCTTTAAAGAACACATGTAAACTGAAACAAGTCGGTCTCAGTCAATATATAATCTCAGAAGGTTTTTGTATATGTATGTATGTATTTATTTTCTGTACGGTCTTGTTTTGTATATATTTGTATGTGCATAATAGAAAATGTCAACAATTCACATAAACGTTAGTATGTATCTATAACCTACGGCAGTGTATGAATAATCTCATTACGCAATCTAAAAAAGTTTTAGTTAACATGATTATATTTTTGTTAATAAATGTTGAACGGCATTTATTCAGCATATGTGTAGTGTTATTGTTCTTGACTATATATGCACGACGCCAAAATAAAAATTGTGTATGTAGTACGCTGTGTTGATAGTACAGTAATATTGACTAAAATGTCAATTAAATAGATGTGTTCTATATTTGTCTTACCATTCTCTACCCTTCGAAAGCACTCCTTCTCCTTTTGTTTATCCAGTCCCCTACACCCCCTCCCCTGCACTTACAACTTATAATATATTGACATACTTTGTCGTCTATGGTATATACGAATCCTAATAAATGTATTTGTAAAGTCTGATGCAAATACTCTACCTTCACAATGAACCCATATGTTCAGTATATTAATCATGTCAAACGATAATACAGTACAATACCCATGGATGCAGGAATAGCATTACATTCACTGCATTGTTCAATACATAATTATCAAGAAATACTAGACATGCTTGAAATGTATGTACTAACAAAAGGGTGTTGTAAACTCTCTGAAATCTGACAAACATATAATGAATGAACTGATAATAAAATGCTTGTTTGAGGAGAAAGAAAACAAATAATTTACTGTAGTCTGAAAGAATGTCAATGACTGCTATACTTTATTTTCAGTCTCAATTTTGTAATTTTTCTGATAGTTTGTATTGCCATTCAGCGCTTTGAAATCTCTTAGTAAGCAGTTTCTTAAGTGGGGGGGGGGGTCACCGTCTTTTTTTATCTTTCTCTCCTTTTCTGTCCTTCCCAGGCTTGTATCCATTCGGCCCCATTCAGCCAACTGTTTTAAGAAGTTTATCGCCATCCAGGTGTTGATATCTTCCTAGCGAGCGATAGCGAGCCAGCATTGTATGGAGAAATCCAGCTTCGCCGGAGACATTTTTCTATCGAAAAATTTACAAATTTAGCTTGCTGTCAAAACAAAAATATATACATGCTGGCTCGCTAATGCTCGCCAGGAAAATATTAACACCTGGATGGGGGTAAGCGTCTTAAAACAGTAAGCTGAATGGGGCCGAATGGATACAAGTCAAAGAGAGAGGGAGATAAAGAGAAAAAAAGCGAGGTGGGCTCCCTTAATTCTCTCAGTATTATGATGCTCATCTTCATACTTTTGTCTGACTACTATTATTATGATTTGACTGGGTTTAGGAAGGGTTATGGCTGTCAAAGAGTTAATTATGGTCATTTTAACACCCTTCGATCCCAAGAAATCTTTCCAATGATGAATAAAATAATTTAATGTTAGTCAGAATACAACACACAGTTGTATACGTAATCGTATACGGAAGGGGTTAAGTTAATTAATTTCGGGTTAGGTTTTACTAATCCGATGTTACTACAGACGTCTCTATTTCCTATATCCTTCTCCATTAATTGAATTGCATGTCAGGCTCCTTTTATTAAGTAATATTCTATAGTTTATTATCACATAAATAAACACACCAAATAATAGGAAACAGCGATAGCAGTCAAGTTAAGGTCACAGAAGTTGCTTGATGAGTAGCTTATTATGTATGATGTGGTCTAAAGAAAATTATCAAGGTAATTGTATCGCGTATAATAAACAAATAAAGTAATAATCCACATTCCCGTACAAAGCTTCCGGCTGCCTATAAACTGTCCGAAACTATAATGTACTTGGTTTGAAGTTCGTCTTATTATTATCTAAAACAGGAAATGTTAAATACAACAGTAAGTTACGGTAATATTGACCCGTTGGAAGCGAGAGACACTTCTAAAACTCGATGTGCAGCAGCTAGAACTAAAATGGGTTGGATATAACGTAAATCGATAAGTGTTTTAATTAATTGATACGAAAACATTTATCTTTTGTTAGCAGAATCGTCTGTTTGTACGAAACAAATAATATAAATGACCAAGATGAAATACAATCATTTTATAAAACTACATTAAATTGTAGGTTTAACAACTTGAATGTACTGTGCATACATTGTTTAATATTAAACTAAGCTTTTCAGTATGATAGACTAAACTTCTAACTTAGTTCTTAATTTGTTTCGACAATAAACTTCAGGAACGTAAAGAATATCTGATGACCAATGTTTGTAGAATCACTTATATGCCTTTAAATCTAACCTAGAATCCTGCCCTCCATAACTAATATAATAGGTAACGTAGACTTTCTCCCACCATGAACTAAAGTACAAGTACAACACTTTACCCCATCCTGTAACTCAACTACAATTAAAGATTAGCAATAATTGTTCGTAAATGTGTAAGACATATCAATGGACAGACATAAACGTACATTATTTGTATATACAGTAAAGAAATGTGTGTCTTCCTAAATCCGAATATATACTGCTCAACTCATTTAATTTAACAAACGATATAAACACAATTACTTTACTTGCTATTAATATTCGAAGCATCCCTGTGAATCTCCAATGTCTTGATGATATTTTAATTATTGTAAGTATAATATTTTGGGCCTATATCAAAGGGAGTCCCTCAAAGATCAAATTTAGGCCCTAATATATGTTTTATAAATATAATAATGACATAACTTGTACTAGCTCGAAATTCAAGTGTTATCTATGCAGATGATACGAACCTTTTATTAGCTGATAAAAACATGCACAATTTACGCTCTAATCTGAGAAGAGAATTAAATTATATCGTTAGTTGAGTTAACAATAAAAACAAATACAACTAAATGTAACTAAAACTAACATTTCTTTCAAACAAATTCTATAAACAAATTATGCCCCCTCTGCTTTTTTGAAGATGAATTGTTAAATTGTGTAGGCAATACAAAGTTTCTTGGAGTTTATATTGACTGGAGCCATCACACCAATGTAGTATAGTTGAATCTATAACAAAATGTGCGGTGTACTTTACAGGGTCCGTTATCAGCTTACCACTGAAGCCATGAAAAATACATATATTATATTTTGTGTTATCCTCACCTCATATATTGTGTTTCTGTGTGGGACTGTACTTGGCCCTCATAGTTAAGGGGGGTCACTGGCTTTTTTGTTTTATCTTTCTCTCCTTTTCTCTCTTTCCCTGGTTTGTATCCATTCGGCCCCTTTCAGCCAACTGTTTTAAGACATTTATCTCCATCCAGGTGTCTATTCCTTCCTGGCGAGCGATAGCGAGCCAGCATTTTATGGAGAAATCCAGCTTTCCGGACAAATTTTTCTATCGAAAAAAGTACAAATTTAGCTTGCTGTCAAAATAAAAAAATATATATGCTGGCTCACTACTGCTCGCCTGGAAAATATTGACACCTGGGTGGGGGTAAAATTCTTAAAACAGTAGGCTGAATGGGGCTGAATGGATACAAGCCAAAGAGAGAGGGAGATAAAGAGAAAAAAAGCGAGGTGGGCCCCCTTAAACAAGTCAGTAGTAGCTAAAAAAAAAAATCTAAGATGTATAATTATTATTTATGGGTAAATTTGACTCGACCGATAACCTCTTGATATCTCTCAAACAGTTTAACCCCTTCTGTACCGGCGACGTATTTTTAACTTTATTCTGGCTACTATTA
Organism: Paralithodes platypus; assembly: GCA_032716605.1. Taxonomy (NCBI): domain Eukaryota; kingdom Metazoa; phylum Arthropoda; class Malacostraca; order Decapoda; family Lithodidae; genus Paralithodes; species Paralithodes platypus. The sequence goes on along the minus strand of CM064502.1, from coordinate 51,870,653 downwards.
GACGATTTTATTCAATTTAAAAAGGGCCTCCAGCAATGAACAGGCTTCGAACTGTCTCACTTAATCTTTTTTTATTACCACAGATCCTTCTTAAACTGCACTACGTCAAAATATAACTAGAATATAACTAAACAGACGTCGCCGGTACATAAGGGCTTAAGTTTACTTATGTTCATAAATATGTTCTGTTATTTTTTGTTTTCAGTAATATCATAGGCTGCTCAGGAAATAATTGTTTTCATTTTATAAACAATGCTCTAAATACTAGAAGAAATAACTTGTATCCGATTTCTCCACAATTTCGAACATTTCTGTTTAGAAACAGTATAATCTGTACCGGTCGTCAATCATGGAATTGCCTACCTCCAAATATAAGGGATCTCATCTATTGAAGCAATAGTTCTTCATTTAAAAAAAAAAAAAAAAAAAAAAAAAAAATATATACTGTATATATATACAGTATATAATTATATATACTATATATATATATATAAACATAAATAAATAGTAAAACAAAATAAATTACATAAATAAATACAAATATAGGACTATCTATTTACTTTACAGTAAGCATAGTTCAGGATAGGCGTGTACTTCTTCTGTTAATAAGATAACTGTTATACGTATCACTGTAAATTGCCGGTTCTGAATATTTAATTTGGTATATATCAATTATTTGTTCTACCAAGGAGGCCCCGGCTCGGCAGACCGTGCAATTTCCTTTATTCTATTTTTAACAGCCTAGGTATTGCGTTCTATTATTGGCTATAAACATTTTTAATTTACTTTCAAAACATAATAATGAAAATAATACATATCTGTATATTATACAATAACCACCTAAATTTACTCGTAAAACAATTACGTATGATCTACCGTATTCATACGGGAACCATAGAAACGCGATTACCCGATTCTGTCTAACAAAAGACTAAGTAATGAATCAAACGTGTAATTTTGGCCACCCTTCCTGCCATGCTTGATATTTGGCTCATTCATTACTTCATTCATTCATTCATTACTTCCGGTTATTGGCCTTTTGCTCATGCGTGAACTGTTACGTTGATCGTAGGGTACACAATAGACAAAGTATTCTGCTTTACCCTACGTTCAGTAAAAGGTTAAGGTTTACCATAGATTTAGTGAATTGACTAGTTTAATTAACATTATCTACATAGAGTATTGATTTAAAATTATGATCAAATATAGTACAGAGCAGATTTATGTAAAACATATACGTATGAATATATGTATATTATATATATATATATATATATATATATATATATATATATATATATATATATATATACCGGTATATATATATATATAATTATATCCTAAATTGTATTTCCTTTAGTTTTAATTCATTAATATTTACAAATGTTTGCTCCTTTCATCAACCACATACCATCACTGTTGTACCCATTTTCAAGTTCCAGAACTTAAAAAATCTTCTCAAACTCAATTATATATTTTGGTATACAAACAGACCCACTGCCCTCGTGTATATATCCTGACATACCATATTTTCCACGTTTAATTTGTTATACAAGACCAATTCTCTCAGAGCTGGTTTGTGAGGAGACGAACCTATATGTCTCCTTAACCCCTCCCAACACCCCACCACCCCTCCCAATACCCCACCACCCCTCACTAAACCCTCCCCTTTACTGCTCGAACATAGTGTATAAATGAGGCTTTTGACACCAAGCCTGCCCATAAAAATCGCCACTCTTAAGGTAGGAGGAGCGATATGGGCAGAGGGGTAGAAGAGGGGGGGGAAGGAAGGAGCAGAGGGAAAGATCGACCAGGTAGATGCCTAGCTTAGTTATACTACTTTCCATTAGTTGGAAGGCTTAAGTAGGAATACAATTACATTAGTACTGCACTGGAAAAGTGTGCGACTGAAAAACATTGAATATACAGTATGTGGTTCTTTACGTTAGGCAAAATGGTGGGTCGTTGAGAATGGGGTACGTTTAAACAGGGGAGTAGAAAATGGACCCGACTTGAAAACAGGGATTGGAAAATGCGTCTCGGTGTATTCCATAAAAGACAAAACACAAAAAAAAAGTGTGGGGGGTTATGGCGGACAGGGCCGATGGTATCAGGGGTGCAAGGGGCGAGGTGCGGTGGTCTGAGACAATGGCCGAACTGCCTTATCTCACACCGCGATCCTCTCACCCTCTAGCCGGGGGGGGGGGGGGGGGGGCAGTGGTAGGAGAGAGGGTGAGAGAAATGGAACAGGAGAGAGGAAGGAAGGTGAAAGGAAAATACACTTTACGAGATGCCTATATATATATATATACATACTCCCAGCCGGACCCGAACCACCGACATTGAGTACGAGTGTCTATGCTCTAACCCACTACACCACGGCGTGATACAGGGAACTTAACCTGTTCCTATTTATATTAAAGAGAAGGGAAATCCTACTTCGTGAAAGTATTTCAATTCATACACAAGTCGTAAGATCCATATTCCACGATACCTTACAGGGATTTTTACATACAGGGACTAGTGCATAATATTGAAATACATTCTCCAAGTAGGATTTCCCTTCTCCTTCATAGTAAGATGGAAATTAGTGTGTGTATATACAATTGATAATATATATATTTCACACGAGTATTTTAGTGTGTTTACCATGGCAGGGTGTAAGGAGCCCGATTTTTTTTTTTTTTTTTTTTTTTTTTTTTTTAGGAATTATGTGTTGCCATTAATCTCGGCTATACTACCATCAAATAAGTTCACCAACCCTTTCGTGAATATCATGCATTGCAAACAATCACATAACTCAATATACGTAGTTTTACTGTATATCTCATCTATTTTTATGTTGGGTTTCGTGAAGTATATTTTAATAAGCAAAATTCATTCAATTACTTACGTTCGTTTGCATATATACATTAATGAGTTCAACCTCGTACATGCATTATATTAAGTAACACCCCGTTCTTAACATTATTCATCAATTACAAACCCCAATGCACTTGAATAAACTAATGAAAGCACCACACCCAGAACATAAGCATCTAAATATTACAAATAATGTTTCCTATAAGTTAGAATTTTATAGATGATGGTCTTTCATTCTTGTCTCACAGTGGAGATTCCCTGATTGTTTATTATGAAGTTATGAACAGTACACCTCGCTTTTTTTGCTCTTTCTCTCCCTCTCTCTTTGGCTTGTATCCATTCGGCCCCATTCAGCCTACTGTTTTAAGAAGTTTACTCCCATCCAGGTGTCAATATTTTCCTGGTGAGCGGTAGCGAGCCAGCATATATATATTTTTGTTTTGACAGCAAGCTAAATTTGTACATTTTTCGATAGAAAAATTTCTCCAGCGAAGCCGGATTTCTCCATACAATGCACGAGAGGGCAGAGTAGATATCCTCTTGGCATAATCCCTGTTCCGTTTCCGTCTAGATAACCTGACGGATCTCCAGTACACTTGTGTAGGTATCCCCAAGAGTCAACCGCTAGATATCCTCTAGACAAGCCCACATTTCTTAAAAATAACCACGGCACAGGGGCTAGGTATCTTTCCACCATCGACACATACTCACAGGAACCCATAGTCAAACCTGTTGAAGTGCTGGTAAGTAAATACCCTGGCAAAGTAACTCGCCCTACGAGATTGCCACTGGCATACAAGCTGACGAACAAGAAGAAGACATATTACAAATAACAGAACTGTGGCCCTCCCCATACCCCCGATCAGGCTCTATCTCTTGATTTGCCCTTACTTGTAACCCAAGGGATACTTGTGAATATACATATATAGATACAAAGTAATTTCATTCCTGGCTTTCAGAAACCCTTCCATAAGTCATAAACTAATACAATTCAAACACTATTCCTCTTCCCTCCTTGACTAAATATATTTGTACGTTTTAGTGTCCTGAACGATTCCGTGGACTAGATTGAGTTATGAATAGCTTTGCTTACCATAGACCGCCTCCCGTACACCACCACTTGACTTACACATAATAGTACATAGGTAGTTCCCCCCGCGCCACCTATCTTATTGGGTTTTTTTTTCTCACATATTCTACCCATCTCCATGTTTGTATATACTGTATATCGGAGTGTATATGTACTGTACATGTTATGTTCCCCGTGCCAGTTAGCTATTATTCCCCACTACTTTGTTTTTGTCACTATACCTTAACTAGTTATTCATTCACCCATGTACTATCATACAAAAAAGTATCCTTACTAAAATGACACCCACCATTTAGACTCAATGGAGGAAGTAATATGGAAAATATTGTTTGAGCGTTTGAGTTGTTGAGCGAATCGTACCCCACTGTATGAAACTCAGCGTTCACGAGAGCAAGGATACTTTTTTGTATGATAGTACATACTCTCCTTTATTATTTTAAACAATAAGAGCTTAGATGCTGTATTCGTGTACTCTGTTCTAGTCTTAGCTGTCCAAGTTGATTAAGAACCATATTGAGGTGCCAGCATCTTACCATATAATATCCTTGAAGGAAAGAAAGGCATAAAGTCAAGTACATGAAGAAATCCTTAGGGGAATGTCGAAAAGTAAAACCGACAACTACACAGCAAAAAACAAAAATAAATAAATAGCGCTTAATTGGTACAAACTAATATATACCTAAACAATGTATTAGTCATTCAATTGCTGTACTTTGAATATGTAACCCAAAGAACACTGTTCATGTGTACGATTATTATCAATTATATATATTTTTGTAATCAAGTGTTCAATGTTTACAGTGTACTCTTGGACCGCCATTCTTTTCCCACCACCCCTGCCAGCAAAAGGAAACAGACAATTAGGGCTTCGATTCCGGTGATCTCATGACGGATGGGGGTGCATGCTTGCAAGGAAGAGGCAAATTAAATTACCCGCTGGTGTTTCCACCCCTCCCTCTATGTATACACAGTAGAACGTGCGGGACGGTGAACGTGTGTGTGTGTGTGTGTGTGTGTGTGGTCAAGTCGAAAGGAAGGAGACATGGGACACGGAAACTCTGAGTGGTTGTAAGCTATGACGTAAGGAGCGTCATAACATGCCTATAACCTAACAGCTTATTATTTGTTTATGACGTCAAAACTTGTCCAAATCTTAAGAGCATAGGCAATCGTAAGTTATTAGATCCCTCTCCGACTTACTTTTTTAGTACTGCTGGCGTTAGCCAGCATTCTGTTTAGCATTCTAGAGACATACTCCTGAAGTCTGGACGGGTTCATGCTCTCACAATACTTTCGTATACCAGGACGTTCACGATACCTAAACTTAGCTTAGCAAACTATTATTAGCTAAATTTAACCCTGCCTAACCTAACTTAACGATTAGGTTAAATAATGGCATCAGTTAAGCTAAGCATGTTAGCTTGGATAAGACACTCGTGATCGTCCTGGTAATAGAAAAGATGAGTGAGAGTATGAATGCTTCCAAACTTTTGGAATATACATCTGGGCCATGTGTAATAATGCATTGTATACGGAACATTGATTTATCCATAACAAATACCGTGAGGCTTACCCTGATTAAGGGGAAATGGGCCGGTTTTCTCGTCCCCCTTCTTCCTTATGTTTAGCCCAATTAATTTTCAGATTTTTAGATAACCGGTCCATTAGTTTGGCGATTTTAAGACCTATCGTCCTATGCATTTGTCAATATTAAGACATTTCCTGTCATTTAAGTATCGATTTGTTTTCCTGGCGAGCGAAAGCGAGTCTGTATTTTATGTGGAACCAGCCTTTGGCTGGGAAATTTTTCTATAGAAAAATGTACAAATTGATCGTGAAGGAGGGTCTTGGGTGGGTGTATTTGTTTAAAGCATGATGGAGGTCTAGGGAGGAAACTAAAACAATATTTAAAATATATATACATGAGCAAATAAATATGTCCATTCCCCCTTAAGGGGAGGTTTCCACTTGAGGTATTTTTTTTCGAACTTCCTTCTCCCTCATGTTTAGCCCCATTGCTTTTGAGATTTTAAGACGTTTGCCCCATTAGTTTGGCGATTTTAATAACTTTCGCCCCATTTCTGTCAATTTTAAGACCTTTCGTGCCATTTAGGTGTCTATTTTTTTTCCTGGCGAGCGATAGCGAGCCTGTAACTTAAGAGGAATCGGCCTTCGGCCGGGACATTTTTCTACCGAAAAATGTACATATTTATCTTGAAGGGGTCTAGAGGATGTAATTTTAAGTTTGATGGAGGTCTAAGCAACACACTAGAAACATCCCCTTAAATCCATTTTGCGTGAAGAGTCACAGTACTGTGATTACAAAACTGTAAAATCTAAGGTCTATAAGAGAAACAAAAAATATTGGAAGGACATCCAATCATATTCCTAACTAGGCAAGTTTTGTATTGGGAATTAAAGGCTAATGTAGGAGAGATTGAATTATATTAATGTTCATGTTTTATATTACATCACTTAATCTAAGATGCTTCGTTCAATCAGCCAAATGCTTATGTTGTGGTGGTGTTTAGTAATCAGTTTTTATAATTTTTATTTATTTTTGTATTTATATTTTTGCGTTCATATTTTCCTAATGTGAATAATTACTTTAAAGTTCAGGAAGCTATGTAAATTAATCAGCTGGAATAAACATGGCAGAGAAAGATTAGTTATGCAATATCAAACAAATCAAATTGATGTGTTAAATTACTTAGACTAACTAGTTACTGTTAAACTGGACCCACATTAGGGAGAGAATGAACCACCGACAAAATTAAGCATGGGAGAGATACATGCCATTATTTTCTAATCAATCAAAAGCAACACACAAGCTTGCCTATCTCTCAAAGGTTGCATTGTCCCTCTTAATGATAGCGCACAAGCATACATTTGGGGGGGAGGGGGGGGGGGGCGCAACAGCAGACCTTTACACCGTTCAATACTGCCACTGACCACAAAGCAAGGGGGTGGGGAGAGTCCTTTCGTTCGTAAAGCACTTCACCCACCCAAGTATTTGTAACCAATCTGTAGTCTATTAAATATGACGAGTCTAGACTCTTTTAATAATCCAACATATTAATTTCACTTCCAACACCAAACACCTTCCAATGAAATTAATGAAAGAATGTGATCGACCGGGATTCGATCCTGGGTTACCACACACAGATCTTAAACACTAACACTATCAAGACAATGAGGGTTGTATCCAATGGGTTGTATATGTCCACAATTATTTACTGGTTGATTCATCCCAAATCGTAAAGAAATATCAGCTCGAATATTCATGTCCTATTAATTAATTGCGAGAGCTTTTCAATCGCACTTTATAGATTCCTTATAACGATAATATTATAATAGTTTTGTTGCGGCAACTAGGTGGTTATAGTTTCGACTATTGACTCCTTATCAAGAATTTAATGGGTAGAATGGTATTAAGGGGAGGTATTTAGTTTGTTCCCTACGTTTTCATCAAGCTTAAAATTACACTCCCTAGACCCCCTTTCAAGATAAATTTGTACAATTTTCGGTAGAAAAATGTCCCGGCCAGAGGCCGGTTGCTCTTAAATTACAGGCTCGCTATCGCTCGCCAGGAAAAAGTCGACACTTTAATGGCACGAAAAGTCTTAAAATTTACAGAAATGTGGCAAACTGTCTTAAAATGTCCAAACTACTAGGCCAACCCCTTAAAATCTCAAAAGCAATGGGGCAAAACATGAGGGAGAAAGGGGTCCAGAAAAAAAATCCCTCAAGTGGAAATCTCCCCTTAAGGATCTTGTGGTTAACCTTGGCGATGGTACACTATGGTAGCTTGAATACATGCAGCTCATGTGTACCATGTGTACCTTGGCGATGGTACACTATGGTAGCTTGAATACATGCAGCTCATGTGTACCATGTGGGATTTCTCACCCACCTCACGCTCCAAAAAACAAGATGGACCCTATGAAAAACTGAAGCTTATCGTATATCACCCCAAATTAATGTTTAAATAACTCTGAAAGTCGGTTAGGCTTGGTGGCAAATACCTTAAATTAAATTATCTGTAAGTTTTCGTTTGAGCTGAAATTTACCATTATTCAGACCAAATTATATTAGCCATGGTTCTCTTTAGCTTGACTAGATTAAACATGGCTAGACTCTTATGTGAAGCTAACAAAACTACATTAGGTTACATCAGGATAGCGTTAGTTAAGCTAAATTAGCAAAGGCGTGGGCGATCAGATTCCAAATTCGAGTGGAGTTAACGTGGACGAGAACACTTGTTTGCGAATTGACCGTAATCAGGAGGGAGGGGCAGGTGGGGAGAGAGGGGGGGGGGGGCATAGTTTTCTGATTGTTCCCTGACCGACACAGACACCGGGGGGGGGGGGGGGGGAGTGATACATTGCAACGGCTTGATACTGGACACGTTGGTAGACTGCAGGACAAGGTTTATAACTGTGTTGGTGGTGTAATGGTGGTTAGATGCTTATGTTCTGGGTGTGGTGTCCCACAGTTCGAATCCCGGGAGGACCATATGCTTTCATTAGTTTATTCAAGTGCATGGGGGTTTGTAATTGATGATTAATGTTAAGAACGGAGTGTTAATTAATACACACACTCTCCTTGTTCACACTGCTCTCATTATACTTGTTTTAAACCAACTAATTGGCAAACCATTACAATTAATGGTACCATTCAACATTTGTTTCGCAACCTAATTCTTATAATAAACAGTACGTTAGCAATCAATAAATGTTATGATCATCACTAATTCAATAAATAAATATATAACAAATAAATGTAGGCCTATATTATTGGTAGTTCATCTTTTGTTCTCTGTTCTCTTTTGTCTTGTTTTGTGGTAAAACTATGTTGGTAAATACTTCCTCAATTTCGAATTGTACTAATATCATACTAAATACCCATTGTAATCTGCATTTTTGTAAGCAATACAAAATATAGTTGACACATAAATTACAGGCTCGCTATCGCTTGCCAGGAAAAATCGACGCCTAAATAGCACGAAAGGTCTTAAAATCAACAGAAATGGGGCTAAAGGTCTCAAAATCACCACATTAATGGGACTAGACATGTGGAAGAAGGAGGTTCATAAAAAATAAGTGAAAATCTCCCCTTAACAGTTTTGACATGCAAACAAGGGAAAATATCGTTGAATTGTAAAGGTGACACACGCCTTTTGACCGTGACTGTGTTTGGCCACGTTTTATTAACCCCTTCCGTACCGGCGACGTCTTTATGAGATAGTCATGCTATATTTACACGATTTTGTGTAGTTCAAGAATAATCTGAGGTAGTAAAAAGGGTTAAGTGAGATAGTTCGCTGCCTGTTAAATGCTGGAGGCCCTATATAAACTAAATGCTGGAGGCCCTATATAAACTAAATGCTGGAGGCCCTATATAAACTAAATGCTGGAGGCCCTATATAAACTAAATGCTGGAGGCCCTATATAAACTAAATGCTGGAGGCCCTATATAAACTAAATGCTGGAGGCCCTATATAAACTAAATGCTGGAGGCCCTATATAAACTAAATGCTGGATGCCCTATAAAAACTAAATGCTGGAGGCCCTATATAAACTAAATGCTGGAGGCCCTATAAAACTAAATGCTGGAGGCCCTATATATACTAAATGCTGGAGGCCCTATATAAACTAAATGCTGGAGGCCCTATATAAACTAAATGCTGGAGGCCCTATATAAACTAAATGCTGGAGGCCCTATATAAACTAAATGCTGGAGGCCCTATATAAACTAAATGCTGGAGGCCCTATATAAACTAAATGCTGGAGGCCCTATATAAACTAAATGCTGGAGGCCCTATATAAACTAAATGCTGGAGGCCCTATATAAGCTTAATTGCTGGAGGCCCTATATAAACTAAATGCTGGAGGCCCTATATAAACTAAATGCTGGAGGCCCTATATAAACTAAATGCTGGAGGCCCTATATAAACTAAATGCTGGAGGCCCTATATAAACTAAATGCTGGAGGCCCTATATAAACTAAATGCTGGAGGCCCTATATAAACTAAATGCTGGAGGCCCTATATAAACTAAATGCTGGAGGCCCTATATAAACTAAATGCTGGAGGCCCTATATAAACTAAATGCTGGAGGCCCTATATAAACTAAATGCTGGAGGCCCTATAAAAACTAAATGCTGGAGGCCCTATATAAACTAAATGCTGGAGGCCCTATAAAACTAAATGCTGGAGGCCCTATATATACTAAATGCTGGAGGCCCTATATAAACTAAATGCTGGAGGCCCTATATAAACTAAATGCTGGAGGCCCTATATAAACTAAATGCTGGAGGCCCTATATAAACTAAATGCTGGAGGCCCTATAAAAACTAAATGCTGGAGGCCCTATATAAACTAAATGCTGGAGGCCCTATATAAACTAAATGCTGGAGGCCCTATATAAACTAAATGCTGGAGGCCCTATATAAGCTTAATTGCTGGAGGCCCTATATAAACTAAATGCTGGAGGCCCTATATAAACTAAATGCTGGAGGCCCTATATAAACTAAATGCTGGAGGCCCTATATAAACTAAATGCTGGAGGCCCTATATAAACTAAATGCTGGAGGCCCTATATAAACTAAAAGCTGGAGGCCCTATATATACTAAATGCTGGAGGCCCTATATAAACTAAATGCTGGAGGCCCTATATAAACTAAATGCTGGAGGCCCTATATAAACTAAATGCTGGAGGCCCTATATAAACTAAATGCTGGAGGCCCTATATAAACTAAATGCTGGAGGCCCTATATAAACTAAAAGCTGGAGGCCCTATATAAACTGATTTCTGGAGTCCCTATATAAACTGATTTCTGGAGTCCCTATATAAACTAAATGCTCGTGGCCCCATATAAACTAAATGCTGGAGGCCCTATATAAACTAAATGCTGGAGGCCCTATATAAACTAAATGCTGGAGGCCCTATATAAACTAATATAATCGTCTAATAGTTGCCAGAATAAAGATAGAGAGACGTCACCGGTACAGAAGGGGTTAAGGGGAGGTTTTTAGTGTGTTTCCTAGACTTCCATCAAGCTTGAAATTACACCCCCTTGACCCCCTTTCAAGATAAATTTGTACATTTTCGGTAGAAAAATGTCCCGGCCGAAGGCCGATTCCTCTTAAATTGCAGGCTTGCTATCGCTCGCCAGGAAAAAATCGACACCTAAATGGGACGAAAGGTCTTAAAAGTGATATAAATTGGGTGAAAGTTCTTAAAATCGCCAAACTAATGGGGCGAACGTCTTAAAATCTCCCCTTAACAGGGGATGGTTCACTTTTTGGTCGATGTCTTCATATATTCAATATTTTTCTATTTTCCTCCCTAGATTTCCATCAAATTTTAAAACAAACTTCAATTAGATCCCCTTTAATTGTAGATTATTTTTTATATTTTTCAGTAAAATAATATCTTACCCAAAAGCTGGCTCTTCCAAAATTACAACCTTACTACCGTTCGCCAGGAAACAAAAATAGACACCTAAATAACACGAAAGGTCTTAATATTGGCAAAGAAATGGGGCGAAATGTATTAAAATCGACAAACTAATGGGGCAAACACCATAAGATCTGAAAGCTAATGGGGTTAAACATGAGGGAGAAGGGGGTCTAGAAAAACAACCCCTTAATCGATCCATTTTCTTCCTCCATATCGTTCCTTTTCCATTCCCCAAATGTGCTCCTGGCCTTAGTTAGCTTCAATATAATTTTCGCTTTGGTAATTACAAAACACCTATCACAGCCAATTCGTCAGTAGTGAGAAATATATTGATTACTTACATTAATCAACACTTCAAGTCCAGGTAATAATAACTGGTTGTGTAGTAAATAATGATATACTGTATATGTATATATATACACACATATTGAATTATAATGTGATTTGTGAGGCCCAACCTGAAAGAAAAATTCTTAAAGAAATGTTGGCTGATTTCGTTATCTTCATCAAAAGAAATTATTTGCCATTGTACACAAATATATATATATCTGTTTTTGTTATTAATATCAGGAATACTGTACTTATCAAACGCAACGGGTCCCTTTGTCATATTAGAAAACCAAACTATGTAATAACAACAGTTTTAATATACACTTTGAAGATGCAAAATTGTAATGGCAGTTACCCAAATTCAATATGAAAGTCATATAATAGCCAAATATTTAATGCCACATATGTATTTACTTTGCTCTCGCTTTGCACTTTAGTAAAGTCTGTCGAAAGCATAATAATAAAGTATGAATATGTAGCAAAGCATTTGAAAGTTTCCTTTGCAATATGTATTTAGTATGTGCTGGATACAAATTTATGTAGACACTTAGAGCTGTGATTTCACGTGGTTGGCCAAATGTGTACGCCAAAATAGTCCTGCAAATACTTAATCGGTAATGATTAGTTCACCTCGTCAATATCATGGTAATGTTCTCGATAGCTCATCATATACTGTACATGAAATGATTGCAATAAGTTAGATCAGATAACATGGATCATCCCTTAGGAAATATTTACCCACATTCCAAAAATGGCATTTTGTTACGAAGACCTATGTAGTTCATAGAATTGTTCATCAATAAACAACATGTAGAAAATTAATATATTTGACATCAAAGGAAAACCGTGTAACTGTCCATAAATATTAAACATTTATATTATGTCTCTGTTGATTTTACCTCGATCTAAAATACATGTTCATATATTACAATAGACTACACCTTAATAATGGAATATTTACCGTTGCTTTGTACAGTCGGTCAAATAAGTGAAGGCGCGGCACCAAATATATTTCGATCTTTATTGGTATCATCACTATAATTTATATGTATATACTCAGGCACATACCCCATTGCTGGGGGTGGCCGACTCGAGACAGAGCCCGAACAAAAACCTGTAAAGTTCCAATTCCTAGGGTCCAGGACCACTTTCGCATTCCTTCGCCCCTTAATCTCGTTGACTAGGAGAATTTGACAAGGGGAGGAGGATTCCTAGCCTCCTGCCCCCACTATAATTAATTCATCGTTTCGAGTGAGATATACAAACATGTTCCTATCTGTACACACCCTATTCAACATCTGACAGACATCAACACAGTACACAGCGAGCAAAACGTAATGACAGCGAAGACACGACTTATTTGGCTAACTGCACCAATGTATATCTAGGTGGCGTTAGGTGTAAAATACTGTCGCTTATTATCGGTATATGGCAGACCAAGGGAATAGGAGAAGTTCAACAGATATTATACTCTGTTTGAAGTATAGAACCACACGGTAAGATATCACAGATAGATATTTTATAATTGTTGACGTAAATTCTCTTATAAAATGTAGTCTATCTGTTGTACCATATAGTGCAGAATGTAGGGTAAGATTGGTGCCAGTGATTGAAGAGCGAAATTTGTTAAAAATCAGTTGCCTAATAGGATACATTAATAACTACATAACAAACTACATTCTTAATTCAATCAATTTAATTTTGCTTCCACATCCCACATCATGTAGAAAAATAGAAGCTATATAGGAATTGTACGTTTATATACTTCAGCGCTATCCAAGTGCAATTTTGCTGATCTTGGGAACTGTACATATTCACAGGCATTCATAATGTTCTCTCCCTCTCTCTCCATCTTTGCTATCCTTTCCTTCCACTTTCTCTTAGGAATGCTATCTGCCTATCTCTAGTAGAAGTAAGTCCTGGCCACCTCGCATGGATCGTAAGAATTTATATGTGGCCATTGTATCTATGTAAATCTCTCTCTCTCTCCCTCTCTCTCTCTCTCATATACACCAACACTTTATCCCTCCCTCCCTCTCTCTCTCTCTTGGTCTCTCTCTCTCTCTCTCTCTCTCTCTCTCTCTCTCTCTCTCTCTCACATGTACACCAACACTTTATCCCTCCATTCCTCCCCTTTCTCTCTCTCTCTCTCTCTCTACCTCTCTCTCTCTCTCTCTCTCTATCTCTCTCTCTCTCGCTCTCCCTCTCTCTCTCGCTCTCCCTCTCTCTCTCACATGTACACCAACACTTTATCCCTCCCTCCCTCCCTCCCTCTTTTACGGTCTCTCTCTCTCTCTCTCTCTCTCTCTCTCTCCCTCTCTCTCTCTCTCATGTACACCAACACTTTATCCCTCCCTCCCTCCCTCCCTCTTTTACGGTCTCTCTCCCCAGGTCTGTCTGGTCACTGCGAGAGGTGGCGGACGTGTTGCGGTTACCGTCGGGATTAAGGGTTGTGACTTAAAACAATAGGACAGATGCTATCGTGTCACCATTTACTCTTTAGTGGCCCTGCTTATGGTTGGCCACGGAGGGAGGGAGAGGAAGGAGGAGGAAGGAGGAGAAGGAGGAAGGAGGAGGAGGAGGAAGGAGGGGGAGGAAGAGCAGGGGGAGGAGGAGGAGGAGGAGGAGCAGGAGGAACAGGGGGATGTAGAAGGGAGAAAGATAATGGATAATGGGAATTAATTAAGAGGAAGAATGCAGGAGGAGAGAGAGAGAGAGAGCGGGGGAGGGGGGGGGGGGGGTGACGATAGAGGTAAGTGGAAATGGGATGGAGAATGAACATTGTAGCAGCGCTATCGGGAAAAAAATAACTATCTCAGCAAAACAGAAACACAATAATATGAGATAGAGAGTTGACTACCTTGAGTGCTAAATAGACGGACAGGTAGCCACACAAAGAGGCCCAAAGATAGACAGATTGACGGATAAACAGGTAAAAGGTAGACAGCATCCCAAGAAAGACAGCGGGTTAAGGGGGTAGTGCTTGTTTTTTAGTCTATATACCGTATTAACATAATTAATTATATTTTTGAGTTTCCTCCCTAGACCTCCATCAACCTTAAAAAACACCCCCTATGCCCTCTTTCAAGATAAATCTGTACATTTTTCGGTAGAAAAATTTCCCGGCCATAGGCCGGTTCCTTCTAAAATGACAGGCTCCCTTTCGCGTGCCAGGAAAAAAATCGACACCTAAATGACACGAAAGGTCTTAATATTGACAAATTATTGGGGTGAATGGTCTCAAAATCGTCAAACTAACTGAGAGAACGTCTTAGAATCTCAAAATCGATATGCTAAACATGAGGGAGAAGGGGGTCCAGAAAAAGCGACTGCCTCCCCCTTAAAGAAGTGTGACAGTAAGAACGGTAAACGAGATCAGATAAGCGAGAGGCAAAAAAGAGAAAACGGGCAAGAAAGAGAAAACGCTATAACATTACGAACGGTGCAGTCACCCATACAAATTCGTGGACCTCAACCATTTCTAATAATGGAAGTATATCTTTGGAATCGAATTTATGAATATAATTTTCTATACATCAACTATAAAACTATATATATAGGCCTACCATTTATGGAAGAAAATTAACTTGGAGTAATGGTTTAATTGCATAAAGACAAATATATGGGGTCCACGAATAGGTAACGCTATAACATTAATTACGAACTGTACAGTCAACTCGTATAATCTGCAGACTCTCAAAATAGTATAATTTTAGGCTTATTAGTAGCTTAAAAGTTAATGTATATAATACATTTGCAATACATGATAAGGAAAAGGTACGAATTAAGAAATATGTTAGCGATAATGTTTCCTACAGCAATATGGAAAAATATAATTGCATATAATTGCATTTTCTGAGACTCTGCGGATTAAACGAGCTGACTGTACATTCTATGCCATAAATCCTGCCCAATATAATCTGTCCAACAGCAAAATGATCATAATGTAAATATTCAGTACCTAACTAATTACAACACATAGATTCAGTTCGGGACAGCTTCGAATGCTTTAGTCCACGATTTGTCCTAGTGTGTATCGTATGCTTAACCCGTTCAGTATCAGAGACGTCCTTTTCATCATATTCTGGCAACTATGAGACGATTATATTCAGCTTAGGAAGGACCTCTAGCAATAAGGCATCAATATATCTAAACCAACCATTTTAACTTTCACAGATCCTTCCTAAGATGCATAATATCGTCAGACTATATTGTATAAAGTACAGCACACGTCGCTAGTACTCAAAGGGTTAAGCATGGTGGAAGTGGGCTGGCTCTACCATCTCAGTGTATACCACCTCCTCTGCGTAGAGTACGTAGTACCCGTCTTGCAACACAATCCCACCCCTACTCTGTGCAGCTCTCCAACCCAAGAGTGAAACACTATTCTCAGACTGTTTTCTATTCAACTGCTGAGCTATGGAACTCTCTTCCAGAATCAGTCTTTCCCTCTTCCTATGACTTAAATTGCTTCAAACACCGTGTGTCCATCCATTTTGGCTCGAACGTCCCTTGATTTTGGCCCTGTCACTCTTTTAACTCTGGGGAGGCACTCGCTACAGGCAGTTCTGCCTTTTGTCTCCCTCACCCACATAGGAAAAAAAAAAAAAAAAAAAAATATATATATATATATATTATATATATATATACATATATATAAGTTTCGTAGAGTATACTCTTGTCAGCAAACACACAGCTTATTTTGTTTATCCCAATTTAATTTAACATACCAAACACTAGTGCAATCCATCACGTCTTAACTGAGCTGTATAACTGTATCATACTTTAACAACACTTCAACTGATCAGATGTTTAAGTTAAACTCTTCTTTAGCGGTCAACATTCGCCGAAATGGACTTTGCATACAACTGTCAAAATTAAAAGAAAATACAAACTAATTAAATTTTGAGCAAGTGAATAGTCCAGACATTTCATGATATCCTTATATTTTAACTGAGCAAAATCGTCTCAAATTAGGCTGAATAAAATGAGAGAGAGAGAGAATTGACGTCAAATTTCATAAATAAGTATAAATACAAATAAGTATTTTCTCCTCCTCATCACCATCATTATTAATATTATCATTACTTGTATTACTCTTATTATTATTATTATTACTATTATTATAATGTTGCTGAAATAATACTAATAATAATAATAATAATAATAATAATAATAATAATAATAATAATATTGATTTTCAGTTACACCTGTGAGTAGGGTCATTTAGTAAGAATATGTTACTTTCTTCAAATAACAAAATACAATCCATGAATAGGGATGTATGGAAGAATTACTCCCACTTGGATATTCCTAATGTATCAGAAGACAATTAATATACAGCACAGGTATTATTGCATCATCATATCATCATTGGCCTCATCCACGAGATCATACATTAAATTCCTGGTATATATATATATATATATATCGACACCTAACGTCAGTGACACCCTTGTGGTTTTCAACACACTAGTATTTCATTAGATAACCCCAAACCATAATACAAGCAGTCAGACTCAGTTACCCAGCCTGCACAACGTGAACTAAGTAAACTGTGAAAGTATGCGATGTATAAGCAATCCTCCATTACAAACCCCCATGTACTTGAATAAATTAATGAAAGATTCGAACTCGGGACATCACACCAAGAACATAAGCACCTAAACCATTACACCAAGAACACAGTATATTACCACATGTTGGCCTGAAGATATACAGTCGTGTGTACCCCTTTGGATCTGTAGCAAATTCAAAGGAAACAATTAAATATTTTATTATATCCCAAATGCTTCAGAACTTGGGTTGAATTGGTTTAATATATATCAGAATGTATACTTAATACGGGTCAGGATATGTCCTAAGCGTCTTTCAAGTGCTACATGTTACCTACAGTAGAATTCCTTAAGGGGGCAGTACTCGCTTTTTCTGGACCCCCTTCTCCCTCATGGTTAGCATATTAGTGTTGAGGTTTTAAGACGTTCGTTCCGTTAGTTTGGCGATTTTTTTTTATCAATATTAAGACCTTTCGTGCCCTTTAGGTGTCAATTATATATACAGTATATATATATATATATATATATATATATATATATATATACCGGTATACATATATATATATATATATATATATATATATATATATATATATATAAATATATATATATATATATATTATGGAAAATAAAAATGTTTTGACAAATTCAAAGTGTATATGAATAAAAATGCTTGGGCACATGGATGTATAAAGGATTTCAAGACGTAGGGATTGAGAACTATAGTTTAATGTTAGTGTTCCCAAATTACCGTGCATGTAAAACAAATGTCAAACTTCCGTAACATTATTATTCAATAAAATATAATTATGTATTCCATAACTGTTTATATTATTTGCATCAAATAAATTATATAGTAACTATTGCATTTGCTTAGTAATTTAATTATCTTTCATGTTCAACTTTGTCTGCCTGTGTTCTTTTTACTTACTAATTTTCCATTATCTTAAAGACGAGAAGGCTAATTGTGTACAAGAATGTATTTTAGTGTGTGTGTGGTTTATCAGTATCAGGCCTCTTTGATAAGGTCACTCTCTCATGGCCACGCCCACTTTGTTTCATGGAGGAATCTTCTTCAGAGAAGTTACTGTCAGCAAATTGTTAAAGGGGGGATGGGCTATATCTTTCCTCATACAGTATATATATATATATATATACACTATATATATATAATTTTCTAAATTTCCTCCCTAGACCTCCAACAAGCTTTAAAAAAAACTCTTTGAAGATAAATGCGTACAGAATTCCTCTTAAATTACAGGCTCGCTTTCGCTCGCCAAGAAGATATCGACACTTGAATGACACGAACATTCTTAATATTGACAAAGAAATGGGCCAACCGGTCATAAACTCGCCAATCTAATGGGCCGATCGTCCTAAAATCTGTAAAATAACGGGGCTATACAGGAGGAGGAAGGGGGACCCTAAAAACGACCCATCTCCCCTTAAATTGATCAAACTATTATACATAATTAGTAAAATGTTGAGTAAGATAATAGGAAAATGTAAAAGTTAAATCATATATAGATTAATCATTCAACAAAACAGTAAGGTGACCAAGAACAATATGCAATTATAATATTAACCCTTTCACGCATTTATGACGCAGAGGTTGCCAGATTAGCAATAAGAAATAGAGTTCTCTCACTCTTATAATTACCTCTCCAGAATTAGTTTTCTGCCCACAGCTAACTCAAAGACAACTGCAGAGGTTGAAGTAACTAAACCAAAGGTTTCTAAATACCCCTGATGGTAACAAAGGCTTTAAAGTATCCCCAATAGGCTCAAAATCGCGTCATATGTCGGCGAGGGTTAATAAAAGTGATGGGAAATTATCAAGACTATTTCGAAGATAGTAAGCCTTATGGGAAGATATAACTAGTAGCAGAATAGGACTTACTATTTAATCATGAGGTAGTTGTGATTATTTGAGGCTACTAAAGGCTCCAATAAATCATATATCTTCGCTATATTTACTCTCTTAACACCCCTCAGAAATTTTCGGATAATGACAACATTGATCGTGCATGGAATGTGACAATGGTTATGTGTAAGCCATCTTTATTGTCTCATTTTTAGAGCATTGGTTCATTCATAATTTGCTATCATCACCTACAAGTACTTTTAGTGTATTAATTGTCGAATCTTAAGGTCTCTATTAGTAAATAAGGATTAGACTCTGGTTAATGTGTCGAGTTGTGTGTGTGTGTGTGAGTGATCGACAGGTTTTTCTCTCACATTAATCTCTTCTGTACCGGCGACGTTTTTATCATTTTATTCTAGCTACATTTAGACGATTCTGTACAGTTTAAGAAGGATGTGTGGTAGTATAAAGGGATAAGTGAGATAGCTCGAAGCCTGTTCATTGCTGGAGGCCCTTTTTAAGCTGAATACAACCGTCTGATAGTAGCTAGAATGATGTTAAAAGGACGGCACCGGTACTGCAAGGGTTAATAACGATAGGATGTTTCATAAATACACAAAGGAGAATAATTGTTATGAAACTATTTAATTTGTCATCTTATAATAAATACATTCTGTATTATATATATCTCAATTGGTGCTTCGGAAGATTTTGTTTCTTCTCCTCCAAGAACTTTCCCACTCACTCGCAATATTCTCTGAAAATAACCTCAGATAAAGATATGAACTTAACTACAACCACGAGTTAAAAAATATATGAATTTTACAGAAACCCACTCTCTCTCTCTATATATATATATATATATATATATATATATATATATATATATATATATATACATACTGAGAGAGAGAGAGAGAGAGAGAGAGAGAGAGAGAGAGAGAGAGAGAGAGAGAGAGAGAGAGAGAGAGAGAGAGAGAGAGAGAGAGAGCAATCATTAATTATGTTCACGGTCTGAGTATATATTATTCTGGTAGTACACCAAACAATTTATCGGATCAAATACGTTTGTTGCTCATTTATTTTATACTCAATACTTTGAACAAACTATATCCTTCATTATTTTTGTTATCTCTGTTATTGCTCCAGGGGATTATTAGGTTAATGAAAAAGGCTCCCAGATTATTAGTACTCAACAAATCCTTCGTCGTATATATTTCTCTTTTTTAGTACTCCGAGGGAATTTTCGTAGTACGAAGAATGATCTTTTCCCGTACACACGCATTATGAAGCACGGGCTAGAACCCTCATCTGCTGATGGTTTGGGGCGTCTTCCATCTCGCCCCTAACAGCGAGGCTCACTCATTATACGAAAGATAGACCACAGTCCATCTCCGAGCGACGACAGGCTAGCAGGACGGGGCGGGATCTGTTTCCTTTCTTATTCAAATGATCCCGAGGAGGTGTCTGGAGGAGGGTGCGTAGCCTTGGCTTCGGCGTCGGTGCTAGTTTCACCAATATACTAGCAAACATACAAACATGCATACCTACATGCGTACGCTCTCAAATAGAAACACACACATATACACACATTATATATATATATATATATACTACATATATATATGTATATACTGTATATATACTATATACTGTATATATATATATATATATATATATATATATATACATATATGTATATATATATATATATACTACATATATATGTATATACTGTATATATATATATATATATACATATATATATATATATATATATATATATATATATACATATATATATATATGTATATACTGTATATATACTGTATATATATATACAGGTATATATATATATATATATCATCATCGTCATCAACCATTAGGAGTCCACTGCTGGACAAAGGCCTCCCTAACCTTTTCCATGACTCTCAAGACTTTCCTAGCTGTTGCCATGTTATCCCTACATGCTTTTCTATCTCGTCTCTCCACCTCCTATCTGGTAATTTCCTATCGCGCTTTCCCTCTCTGGGGGTCCAGGCAATTAGTCTTTTACTCCAGCTATTGTCCTCTCTTCTTGCTACATGTCCTGCTCTTCTCCACTACTGCTCTTTAATCATTTTTAGAATATCTTTGACTTTATTCTGTTCTCTTACCAACAAACAAAGAGGCATTATATACTTTGAGGTTTTCTCTAGTAGCTGGTTCACTTTAGGCTAGCGATCCATGGTTGAATATCCACTTATAAATCCTACCTGTTCCCGAGATAGATTATCATCTAACATTTATCTGAACGATGTGTGAAGATTTTAGAGAACAATTTGTAAATACTGATAACAAACTAATGGGACAGTAGTTGTCGAGATCTTTTTTACCGCCTTTTTTTGTGAAGTAGAGTTGCACTATTGCATTGTACCAAGCTTTTGGAACATCCCGCTTACATAAACATTGGGTGAATAGGTGAGCTAATTTGCACTGGACCTTATTTCCTGCATCCTTCAGAACATCGGTTGTTATCCCATCATCTCCTGGAGTTTTTCCCCTTTAATTTTGCTTAGGGCAGACCTTACTTCATTTACAGATATATGTGGGACTTCGCTTAATTAAGTCTGTTGTTGAATCAGTTTATGGAATTGAAATACTTGAAGATTAAATCTTTTCGTAGAACTCTTCGACTCGTGTCACCCATTTCTTTTCTACAGTTCATGATTTCACTATTGCTGCCTGCCATAGAAGTCATTTCTTGCTTGCCTAAGGCTATTTTACATTTTGCTAGTCTGAGGCTTTTTCTTTTCCTAATAGTTTCTTCAACTAACTCAATGCTTTCTTGTTTCCTCTTCTTCCCGTGGTCTTTTGTTGATTGGCTTGTTTAGTTCTGCTCTCTATTTCATCTCTTTTCTCACTGATATTCATAGCTTTTCTTCTTGTTATGAGTTTTACGGTAGTTTGTGAGTACTTGCTTTCTTTACTGGTGTTTGTGCTCCATATCTTTCTTACTGTTTTTCTAATTGCTAATGTAAGGTTTTCGTTTACATTTTGTTGATGTGTTCATTGCTGTTGAGAGCTTGGAATATATGTTTAAGTTCTAGCTGAAACTCTTTCAAATTCTCTAACTTTCTCTAAGCATATTTTCTTCCTGAGAACTAGTTTGTTTTATATGGCTTTAAAATTGAACTTTGCTGTGCAGCCTAATTGACATATCCAAGAGAACTTTAGTAAGGGATATATATAATCTAGGAGAGTCCTTTTTTACGACGAGTAAAATCCGCCTGTTGAAGTTACCCTTAAATAAAATTGCAACACAAACTTATCAATAGGTTTTCTTCTCTTTTCGATCTTCTCTGTCACTATAGGTGCATTCTTCCAAAGCACTCTTTTACATGTAAAGCACCTCTAAATCACTACCACCAGCTTCACTATTATTGTGCAAGATGTTCTCCTTTCAAACATTTTGTCTTCCTCTATAAAATGTATCTTCAATAATACCTACTCCATTACCGCCACTTGTTTTTGTTTTCCTTTACCACATTCACTTTTACTAATTCATGATCAATTTCACTTAAATCTAAATATATTTGTTCAAATGTATCACCACGTTTTTAAGTCCCTCATCACCACATTCTTCCCACTGCATTGTTTTGTCCCACTTATTATTATTCTTGATTAACACAACGACGATCTTGCACGCCACATAATTTTCATCGTCGTTCTGTATTTCTACCATAAACGAATTTCTTCAATATTAGTTTCCTATTTAACCAGTTTTTTTTCAAACTCATTATATATGTTCTCTCTCTATCACAATGTCTGTCCTACCATATTGTCATTGCTACCACTATCTACACAATTCCCTCCCCACTAGAAACATCTATGCGATATACTGCATATTATAGCCTGTCGGCATTAATTCCTCCATTTTCCGTGCCATATCATGTTTCTCTAGTTTGTTCAATTCACCCAACATCTCTTTTCGTATCACTTTATCATGCGTATTATATCTCTCCCTCTCCCGATATCTCTCTCACTAGCATATACCTATAGTCCATATATACACAGTCCATATATACATAGTCTATGTATATATGGACTATGACTGTCTCCATCATCCTCTCCTACTGCCGTGTTCCCCATTCTCTCACCAAAAAGAGTATGTTTTTTGTCTCCTCACCATTTTCTACCTCCTCCCACAATCCTAAAACACACTACACAATACATCATCACGCAGAATATAGTGTACGCACATGCACACTTCACACAACAAACACTAGAACATGCACAACACAACACAACACAGTACAGCGGAACACTCAACACAACGCTCAACATAACACAATACATACAAAAACATAGCAAGCCCACACACAAACAACAACAACACCACCACCACAACAACAACCCCCGCCACTACCACCGCCAAATCCAGCAAGCCCAAGCCGCGTCCGAACCAGCGACTCCGGACGCCGAAATAAGTATATGATGAACGAGGTAGCGAGGTTAGAAATTGATGCCTACGAAGCCTGCACGATCATAATGTGCAACACGCCGGCCAACTTGCCCTCTCCTCACTCCGCTTCCCTCCATATAATTCCCTACCGTGTCGCGTTTTGTGTTTCTTGATGAACTCCGGAGATTTTTCTTTGCCCCGGACGAGAGAGAGAGAGAGAGAGAGATATATATATATATATATATATATATATATATATATATATATATATATATATATATATATATATATATATATATATATATATAAATAAATAAATAAATAATAATAATGGTAAGACTGTAAGATAGGATCACTATTCATATGTAGTCCTTTCGTCTAATAATACTATGATAGTTCAGAACAAGAATTAATCATTGTAATCATGAATTTCCAAGTTTAAAAAAAAGAAAAAAAGAAAGAGAGAGAGAGAGAGAGAGAGAGAGAGAGAGAGAGAGAGAGAGAGAGAGAGAGAGAGAGAGAGAGAGAGAGAGAGAGAGAAGCGTCAGTTTTGTTGGAATAGCGAGAGTGTATGAGGTTACTTTTTTCCCATTTCTTATTTTTGTCTCTTTTGTACCCTTCCTTTATCTATTTTTTCTTGGAATTTAAGCGATAGTTTTGGCACGTAAGCAGGAAAAATACCGTGTACTTTATTACGTACTTGTCTTGCATAACATTCATAACGCAAAATGTTTTAGTCTAAAGAGTGGATTTTTTGAAAGATATATTATTTAATTTGTGAATAATGATATAGCCTATAATTATATTTATGTGAGGTCATACATATATAAGATTTTAACATATATGCAAATCCTCATATTTTGTACAATCTTACAACCCTATTGTGAACAGAATATTAGTTATTAATTGAACTATTTGTTTCAAATATTGACTTGTAATAAGCTTATGACTATCCTTGATTTAATTTAGCTTAAGTCGAAAACTAGTAAAGAAGATAGTGTTCTTTCATGGTATTTTATTCGCTCACTATAACGTGCTGAGCATTATCAAGTTAGTAATTCTAGTATTCTATTCTCACTGTTCCAATATGGACGGTCAATTCCCCACCATCCATTAATCCTCGTTATAACAAAATATGTATAAAAAATATTTACAATAATTAGTATTGTTGTAGTATCTGGATATTCGTACCTTAAGCCCTAGCTGGCTGAAGAGATTTACTCAATAACTTCGTGCCTTGTAAATCTTGTCAACTTTAGAGAATGTTAAGTTAGACATTCACAACATGTCGTTCAACAGATTAAGTGATTGTTTCTGTATTGTTGAATCGTATTAACTCTAGTCTCAGCTCTGGCCAACTTGCAACGAAATTGGCATATTATTTATTTATTATTGTGAAAAAAGGAATAAGTGAGTAATCTCATAGTATTGAATCTGCGATATAAATGATTTAAATAACCAAAGCGAATGACTAAATAATTTCACATGTGGTTTTACATAAATTATATCTATATTTATTTCACATTCATTCCCAATTGACTGTTGGGGATAATCATCTGTGCTCTTGTTATGCAGTAAACTTATTCTGAGAGGTAAATTGCGCTCTGTGAAAAGTCAGTCAGTCAATCAGTAGCCAGCCCTTACTCCCACAAGGGGTAGGGAGGATCAGCAAGAGACACAATAAAGTAAAAAGAGGTGACAGGAGAAGAACACATAACAGTTCACCCACAAAAATCAAGCACACACGCATTCAGAAGCACCAATTACTCATCAGCCACCCAAATCAATGGTTTCACCTCAGATGTTATACTTCCGGACAAGGTTTCTTCACATCATCATCTGGGATAAAGACCAGGTTTCTCATTGAAAAGGGTCCAGAGACCTTCATGCAGTCTCTCTAACAAACTTCCTCCATTCATTCCTGTCATTTGCAAATTCTTTTGCTTCAACCATTCCCTTTTCACGCGTTGGCACACATTCTAACACCATAATATCATACCATCTTCTTCTCGGCTATTCAGGCCTTCTTCTTCCTTCCACCTCAGTGACATAGATCCTTTTAACTAATTTGTCTTCAGGTATTCTTGTCATGTGGCCATAGTACATCCGAGAACACCTTCTTCAACCTTTTGCTCTACCAACTTCTTAACTCCACATGCCTCCCATATGCTCACACTTTTTATTTTGTCCATTCTTCGAACTCCACACGCATTTCTTAGCAAACCAATTCAACTGTTCTTACTCGTGACTTCTCATTTGTATGCCATGCTCTTTGAAAATTATGTGTGACACCCCGTTCTTAACATTATTCATCAATTACAAACCCCAATGCACTTGAATAAACTAACGAAAGCATATGGTCCTCCCGGGATTCGAACTCGGGACACCACACCCAGAACATAAGCATCTAAACCATTACACCACCAACACAGTTATGTTAAATTCCTCTAAGTATTGAAACTAAGATTAGCCAGATGTCAGCCAGCGCTTCACTCACTAAACCAAATTGTCTATATATAAGAGAACGGCTATTTTGCTATGCATATTCTCAGTTAACTTCAAGGGGCAGAGATAGTCCTTACGATAGTTAACCCTTGAGAAAACCTACATCAGAGTTTCCACACATATAAATAGTGTGGTGTAATGGATTAAAGCTCTGTCTGACTTTCTGTTGATCTGGGATTCCAAACTAACATAGGTAGGCCCTATTTAGTATTAATTGCAAGTTGTTGAACGGAATAAGTGAATACTGTCTTACAAGCCAAATTTAATCTGCTATTAGTTCCAGAGAACCACAAGCTACTCGCCCATTAATCCTGATAATCGCTTGACGACCTAATATTTTCTTATTGATACCTATAAAGACAAAACAAAAAATCATATTGGAAGAAGCTGCAAATGTTAGTGATATCAATTGATATTTTTGTATTATCTGATCACCAAAGGTCCTTTGCAAGGAAACAATATTCCTGCTGAGTGTAGAAAGAAATAGTATCGAAAAAGTAATGTATTTTGAAATAATAATAATAATAATAATAATAATAATAATAATAATACTAATACTAATACTAATAATAATAATAATAATAATAATAATAAAACTAATAATAATAACAATAATAATAATATAAGGGCTTAATTAATTATGCACAAGGTTCTGTTTCATAAGATATACAAAATTACGAACACTCTAAAGAAGTTGGCCTTATTGAAGCTATAAACAGCGCTTATCTTCAGGGTATTAGCGAATAGCGTAAATCAATTCCCACTCGGCCGGGGCCATTGTTAAACAAAAGAGCATCATGTTCGACATTTTACACGGATTTTGTAGAGTAGTTTTACGGCCAGGGTATCGGCTGGCTAGGGCTTAATGGCTTTATTCTTTAAAAGGAATCCTACCCCTGTTTAACAAGGCCAAGGTGTGTTTAAGTCAAGGCTGCGTGAAATCCTTTGGTATGCCCCTACGAAAAACGAAGAGGGGGCCGTAAATGCTCAATTTAATGGCAAAAGTCACTCCCTTATACCTGACAAACATTAGACATGGTGGAGGCAGGGAAAAGGTTATTTGATTGTCTTGAGGTATACTCTCTTAAGGAGAGATGGGTCGTTTTTATTTGCTAATTTTCGTAATTATGTAAATTTATTTTATTCAATTAGTTTCCTCCCTAGACCTACATCAAACGTAAAGAAAACACCCGCCCAAGATCCTCCTTCAAGATAAGTTTGTACATTTTTCAATAGAAAAATGTCCCGGCCGAAGGCCAGTTTCTCTTAAATTACAGGCTCGCTATCGCTCGCCAGGAAAATATCAACACCTAAATGACACAAGTCTAAATATTGACAAAGGAATGAGGCAAAAGGTCTTAAAATCGCCAATCTAATGAGCCGAACGTCTAATAATCTGAAAACCAATGGGGCTAAACATGAGGAAGAAAGGGGACCAAAAAACGGCCCATCTCTCCTTAAGCATTAGTACATTGAACAGGTTTCGCCGGAGACATTTATCTATCGAAATATTTACAAATTTAGCTTGCTGTCAAAACAAAAATAATTATATGCTGGCTCGCTACCGCTTGCCAGGAAAATATTGACACCAGGATGGGGGAAAACGTCTTAAAACAATAGGCTGAAGGGGGCCGAATGGATACAAGCCAAAGAGAGAGGGAGAGAAAGAGAAAAAAAGCGAGGTGGGCTCCCTTAATTAGATTGTTAGAAAGACCCTTCCCAAATGTGCGATAAATGTGATCAACGGCGATATTCCTAACCCCTTCTGTACCGGGGACGTCCTTTTCCTTATATTCCGGCAACTATTAGACAATTTTATATAGTTTAAGGGCAGGTTTTTAGTGTGTTTCCTAGACTTCCATCAAACTTGAAATTACACCCCCTTTGATCCTCTTTCAAGATAAATTTGTACATTTTTCGGTAGAAAAATTTCCCGGCCGAAGGCCGGTTCCTCTTAAATTACAGGCTCGCTATCGCTCGCCAGGAAAAAATCGACACCTAAATGGAATGAAAGATCTTAAAAGTGACATAAATGGGTCGAAAGTTCTTAAAATCGTCAAACTAATGGGGCGAACGTCTTAAAATCTCAAAAACAATGGGGCTAAACATGAGGCAGAAGGAAGTTCGAAAACAAATCCCTCAAGTGGAAACCTCCCCTCAAAAAGGGCCTCTAGCAATTATCAGGCTTCGAACTCTCTCACTTAATCCATTTTGCTATCCTAAATCCTTCTTAAATTGCACTTAATTGTTTAAATTAATATAACAAAACTATCATTAAAAAGACGTTAACGGTACATAAGGGGTTAAGCAAATGGGCAGGGCGTTCTTATATTCTGGCAACTATGAGACGATTTTATTCAGCTTAGGAAGGACCGCTAGCAATAATAAGGCTTCAGAATACGTCAACCAACCCCTTTAACTACCACAGATACTTCCCAAGCTGCATAACATCGTCTTAATATAACTAGATTAAATTATAACCCACGTCGTCGCTGGTACTCAAAGGGTTAATATTGCTGTATAACTAATTATTTCGTTCAACATGACAATCGGGTTGACCACGGCAAGGTTTAAAAGAATATGGCCGCAAATCAGATAAATACCCATCTTTACGGCTTGAAAGTCTCGTCCAACGCCGGGATAAATGAGGTAGCACTTACGGCTAAGGGGCTAGTGGCTGTTTATTATTTTGGTCTATTAATTCATTTATTAATTGACTTTTTAGTTTCCTCGCTAGACCTCCCTCAAACTTAGAAACCCCCCCCCCCCCCTTTCAAGATACATTTGTACATTTTTCGGTAGAAAAATGTCCTGGCCAAATGCCGGTTCCTCTTATAAGTACAGGCTCGCTATCGCTCGCCAGGAAAAAATCGACACCTATGTGGCACGATAGGCCTTAAAATTGACAACGAAATGGAGCTAAAGGTGTTAAAATCGCAAATTATTGGGCCAAACGCCTTAACATTTCAAAACTAATGAGGCTAGACACTAGGGAGAAAGGGTTCCAGAAAAACGACCCGTCTCCCCTTAACATCCCATAACCAATGATCTTACACGCTGGGTTCGGATTACTCCCTTTGTCCGCATTGAAATTCCTCATAAATAAGGTCCGTAGGTACACAGCGTTCCACAGGGGGGAGTTGCGGACGTTCTATAAGCAAACTGCGATTATCCCTCGTGATTTGATGATGCTCACTGGTATTGTTATTATATTAATACTAATAATACTAATAATATTATAAATAATATTTATAATTATAATAATGATAATCATTATTAGTTTTATGATTATTGTTATTATTATCATTATCATTATCATTATTATTACCAAATCTTTTCTTTTTGCAGTCGCTACCATGTTTTATCCCTTGATTTAATAAATTACGGGTATACTTAGAGATTGACTTTCAAATCTCACACAAATTAATACACACCTATAAAATGATGCCCCCACTATTAAAAGTCATAATCAGGATTCCAATATGGTTAAATAAGCAACGTGTAAGTTTGTGTTTACTATTTCACTCACTCAAAATATTCCCTTTAGGCTACTTTGAACAAGCGATATATATATATGGTCATCATTTCAGCACATTTTAACAACATCGCCTAAAATCAAATTACCTGTCACACGAGCACTTTTTCTGTCAATTGTCCATGAGCAATTTTGTCTGGTATTATTTCGGGACATTTTCGCACTGGTATCGGTAAGCAACAGGTATACAACATGGCGGCCAAGAGGATTCCAGGTAGCAAAACTCTGAGGACAGACGGGCCTCGGTGGAGATAAGCGAGTGGCATTGTTGTTCCTCCCAGCGTTTAGGCGATGTAATCTCCCCTAGACAATGTTGCCGTCCATCCCTGGCCTTCGGATTTACGGCCTTTATTTTAGTATTGATGATGTGTGGAATTCCGGACGGGCAACTCTTAGACCGAGGATTTCTGTGAGTGTGTTTGTTTACGTCTGAGGTTAAGGGGGGTCACCGGATTTTTGTTGTATCTTTCTCTCCTTTTCTCTCTGTCCCTGGCTTGTATCCATTCGGCCCCATTCAGCCAACTGTTTTAGGACGCTTATCCCCATCCAGGTGTCGATTTCTTCCTGGCGAGCGATGGCGAGCCAGCATTGTATGGAGAAATCCGGCTTCGCCGGAGACATTTTTCTGTCGAAAAATGTACAAATGTAGCTTGCTGTCAAAACAAAAATATTGACACCTGGATGGGGGTAAACGTCTTAAAACAGTAGGCTGAATGGGGCCGAATGGATAAAAGCCAAAGCGAGAGGGAGAAAAAGAGAAAAAAAGCAAGGTGGGCTCCCTTAATGCGAGTGTAATTTTAGTAACGTTTAGTGATATGGCTCCATATATTGGGGGGGGGGCGGGAGGGGGGGGGGGGGGGTTGCGGGGGGTAATCTTTAATTACTAACATTTATGAAAGGTGTGCGTTTGAAAGACTGTAGCGTGACCTCGATATTTACGTGTTATACAGGGTGTTCGGAAAGATTTCCAACTGACCTAGTGTTGTTGTTGTTGTTGTTGTTGTTCCCCAAGCTGCCTGGCCGAACAGCCCCAAGGCCCCGAGCAATTCCAAGGCCATAACCAAGTGCCTCCAAAGAACCCTCCCCGCCGACCACAATAAAGCCTGGGTGACCGAAGCCACTCCATGGCTGGGGGCTGAGGAGGGTGCGGAAACGCCCGGGAAGCCAAAGCCCCACCCAGGGCCCTGTGCCCCTCAGCAATTATGAAGAGAAAGTTGAGGGGCAAGGGAAAAATGTGACGCTTTGGCTTCCAATCTTGGTAGATTGGGAGGTCAGGTCAATCCACGGAAGAGACGCCGTCACTTGAGATCTAGAAAATATATAAGTTAAAGGAAAAGTCAGAGTAAGCTATGGGTATGGCAGAGATTGCTTAGCTCTCACTCTGATAGACCAGCCCATCACCACATGACTAGAACCCAATCCTCTCAGCATCAGCTAGAAAAGGCCCTAGAAAGCCGCCTTTGGCGGGGGGATAGCTCCCCTATTTCAACCCCTTTCGGGGTTGGGCACCCGCCCACTGACCTTGTGTAATATGTATTGATGCTATATAAGCTATATATAAATACATAAATGAAAATCGCAAACAGATATTAACAAACTAGTGGGTAGGTTGAGAGGGTATATTTTGTTTGCCATTAATTTGCTTGAAATAGATAAAATAGCATTACTACAAATAACACTGGGCCAATTGACAATCTTGCAGGGTGCAAAGTGACTTTCCGAACACACTATATATGTATATTCAACTTCAATATCGGCAATAGGGATAATAAAGTTTTCCTACGGTATTTGTCATTTCATCAGTTTATTGGTCTCCTTTTTTCTATGTATATGAAGAAGACAAAAGCCAGGTCGCCTGTAACGAGCGTCTCCCCCAAAACCAAAAGAACCACAAAGCCAAATTCAAGCGACGGTGGGGCTAAAATGCCTGGACACACGAAGTATAAAGTAGTGTAAGTCATAGGATGAAGGAAAAATGTATTGATTGAGAGAGTACCAGAGGTCACTTGTTGAGTTAAAGAAAGACTGAGAAACTTTGCTAATTCTTGGGTTGGAGAGCTGGACAGAATGGGAGTGGGACTATGTTAAAAGGCGGGTGCCTCGCACTCGCCGCAAGGGAGAGGATATGCACTGAGAGAGCTCTGAAGATCACTGATTGTTGTAATAGTGATAGAAGAAAAGAAAGAGATGCAACATTGCAGTGTGTAGAAAGATATTGTAGGGAACTAGCGAGAGGAAGTGATTTGATAAGGCGAAATGCTTTTGAGTCTACTCTTTCGAGAAGTGCGATATGGTTGGAGCCTCCCCACACTTGCAAACAATACTCGACACATGGGCGCACTGTTGCAGCCCCGATACAGAGCAAGAAGCTGTGCAGGGATGAAGAACCCACGGAGATGGTTGATAACTCCTAACTTTTGGCAAGCTGTTGTAGCAAGAGTGGTAATGTTATCTTTCCATGAGAGGTCGGATGAAAAAGATACACCCAGAATATAGAGAGAAAATAAGGGTTGATTTGTGTATGGCTGAAGAGTAATTAATAGTCTCGCAGAAGAATGCGACGGGTAGAAAAAGGGAGACATTGGGTCTTGGGGATGTTGAAAGTAACAATATTTTTTTTCTGCCCCAATCAGAAATATATTGAAAGATCAAAAGATAGGCGTGCCATGGCCCTGTTATGTGAGCTTTGGAGTGATTGCTTGCTTGGTTGTTATGAAAAAACTAGTTGAATAGTGTAAGGTAAAATCATCAGCCTATGAATTGATAGGACTAGAGGTACAATTGAGGAGATCATTAATGAATATTAGAAAAATAATGGGAGACAGGACAGAACCATGAGGAACACCGGAGTTGATAGGTTGAGGAAGTGAGCAATGGCCGTCCACAACTGCAGCTATGGAGCGGTTAGAAAGGAAATTAGAGAAAAGGGCACAGATAAAGGGGTAGAGACCGAAAGAGGGCAGTTTAGAAATAGGAGATTTGTGCCAGACTCCATCAAAGGCTTTCGATTTGTTTATGCTATAGAAAAAGTCTCACCGAAGTCCCGAAACG
This sequence comes from Paralithodes platypus, assembly GCA_032716605.1. Lineage (NCBI taxonomy): Eukaryota > Metazoa > Arthropoda > Malacostraca > Decapoda > Lithodidae > Paralithodes > Paralithodes platypus. The sequence goes on along the minus strand of CM064502.1, from coordinate 51,837,954 downwards.
AGAATAACCAAGGGTTTGTAAGATAAGCAAGAATATCACCCGTAGAGTAGCCTTTAAGAAAGCCATACTGGCAATCTCAAAGTAGTTTAATTGTTGGAGAGGTTTTTGGCTAGGTGCCAAAAAGCTTGGGAACAGCTAGAGTTGGAAACTTCAGAGCTTTTGTTAGTGATGAAAGAGTTTTTGGCGAGTCTAAGGACAGATTTGGCTTGATTCCGGGCAGAAACATATACAGTTCGAGATTCTTGATTTTGTAGGTGACTTACCGTTTGAATGTGTCCTCCTTGTTGTGGACAGCAGTAGAATAAAATAAGATTTCTGTGAGTTAGTTTGAGAGAAAGAGAATGGGATGTATGAAACGGAAGCAAAAATCATTCCATGGGAAATCAAAGAAGTACTGCCGCACAGCCTTCCAGTCGGCAGCAGCAAAATGTCACAAGCTCTGCTGGCTGGGGGAGAGGGGGGGAGGGGTAAGAAGGCCGTACTGGAGAGACAGGTCAGGTGACAGAGATAAAGTTATGATCGGAGGAGCCCAACGGAGGAAAAATATTTACAGTGAAGCAGAAGGATTACTAGAGGTTTGAAATAAGTCAAGAATGTTGGGCCGACCTTGACAGTGCAATCCATTATGTTTCAATAGAAAGAGGAAAGGTTGATCTACAACATTACCGTAGCAAAACTCACAAACAAAATGTATATACAATATATTATGATCGATAACAGAGATGCGGACTGAATTGTTTTTGTTTTTTATGTGCGAGTGAGTGTGTTTGTATGTGGTTTGTGTGTTTGTGCGAGTGCGTGCATGTGTTTGAAGAAAGTAGATTGTATGTGAAATGTGTGCCCTTTTGTCGTATGCGAACATACTAGGTAATCGTGTGTTTAATTTCGTTTTAGTACGATTTCGTTTTTTTTTTTGTTTTTTTTTTTTTGTTTTTTTAGCTTTGAATGTGCACTTATTGACACTTGTGTGAATAAAAAGGAAAACGAAGGTTGTACGAATTTTGGCGGTTGGGAATGTTTTCCCTGTTTTCTTTGATTTGTCTTTGAAATAATAGAGTTTTGAGTTTGAAGGAGACAAATAATTCGATTTCTCTAGTACGTATATAAGTAGGCGAGTAAAAGGCCGTTGTTTCCAACTATAATTATGAAGACTGCATTGCTGGTATTCAGTAAGCCCAGCCTACTATTGAAATATGTGTCCGTTTGAGAGGGAATACGCTTGCTTTAATGTGAATACAATATCCAATGAATTTGATGTGGATTAACACGAGCGCTTTCCAGACAACTCTAATATGGTAACTCTTTTTTCAATATCTTATAACAAATTTACAACTATATTAACCTACCTTAAATGTGTTCACTTATACTAATATATAAAATTTTACGTTTAATCTTATATAGCGTTCTTTCTCATTAGCCTTGCCTCTTTCTATCCCTCTTCATCCTGATATTCCTTTATTTTTAGCTTCTCATTTTCTACTATATCTTCAATATGTATTTCCTCTCTTTATCTCTTAATTGTCCGTCTCTCTCTTCATATCTTCATAGCTCTTCCATTTTTACTATGATAAATCTTTGTTTTCAGGAGATGGTGTACATCTCAATGAAGTAGGAGCTGCACGTCTTGGTCGTCTGCTGAACGATGCAGTCAAGGATTTCCGTTCAAAAAACGGAGTCAACCGGGGGTACCCAGGCAGGGTAGTGTAAGTCAAATACGAACTGAAAATTCAGACAATGCACAATCGGTAACATCTAACTCTAATACTCTTAAGGTGTTTTATGTAAATGCTCGTAGCATACGCAATAAATTTTCAGATCTAGAGTAAATCGTGTTTACAGAACATTATGATATAATCGGCATTACAGAATCTTGGTTAAATACGGAAGACAGAGCCTTTTTAGCCAAATATACGCTTCCTGGTTATACAATGTTTGAGAAAAGTCGGATCAATAGAAATGGAAGAGGAGTTCTGTTTTTTATAAAGGAAAGTCTTAATCCCGTCTTAATGTCAAAACCTCAAATTGCGAATATAGACATATCTTACGTACTATTAAATAATAAACGAGGAACTAAAATAACACTAGCTTTATTATACAGACCCCCATCTCAATCAGTGCAAACTGACAGTGAAATTTATGAACAAATTGCAGAAATAACTAACATACAAGATACCGTAATTCTTGGCGATTTTAACTTACCCGTGACTAAATGGGGCGATATTCTTACTTAACACTCTGGACACGACCTCTATGCTAACTTGCAAGAGAGTTCACTTTTTCAATTTGTACAATCTCCGACCCGTGGTAATAATGTGCTTGACCTTGTACTCGCAACAAAAGAAGAATTAATAGAGAATTTTAATGTTGGTGATGAATTCAGTAACAGCGACCATCGTACGATAACTTTCACTTTAAAGTTTACTAGTAACAAATCAAATAGCAGCATTGAGAAAGTCCCTAATTTTAAGAAAGCAAATTTCCATAAACTTAAATCAAAGCTTAAAGAAACTGACTGGAGCTTTCTGACTAACAATAACGACATACATACATCTTGGGAGTGTTTCACAACCACTTACCTTAAGGCAGTGCAAGACTGCATACCATCGAAAATACGGCGTCCAGGCCATAATGATAAGCCCAAATGGTGGAATAAAGATATTTCAGACTGTCTGCTTGCTAAAAAAATTGCTAATGATAGATTAAAATCCTCACAAAATGACGAAGAACGGGTGAAATTTGTAGAGCTACGACGCAAAGCCAAAAAGTTAATTAAGCAAGGTAAAAAGACCCTGGAGTTACATGTTGCGAATCAAAGTAAAACAAACCCGAAATAATTCTATAGTTATATCAGAAAGAAAAAAGTAGTTACTTCAACTGTTGGACCGATAGTCGATGAAAATGGAGAATACACCAAAGACGAAGTACAAATGAGTAATGCCCTCAATACCTTCTTTGCATCAGTTTTTACAACCGAAGACCTCAGTGATATCCCTACACCATCGCCGATTAAGATTGATAATTCAGATGTTCTAAGCAATATCACCGTTACAGAGAGAGAAGTAATGAATTGTTTAGATAAACTCAAGGTAAATAAAACGCCTGGACCTGATACAATCTCACCTAGAGTTCTAAAGGAAGCTAAGGATGAGCTCTCCAAACCACTGCCATTGCTATTCAATAAATCCTTGCAGTCTGGAACTATGCCTGATCAGTGGAAGCTAGCCAACGTAACACCGATATTCAAAAAAGGCAGCAAATCCCTACCCAGTAACTATCGTCCAATTAGCTTAACCTCAATTGTATGTAAAATGCTAGAAACGGTCATAAGAGACTCGTAAATCACTTAGAGGCAAATAACTTACTTAAAGACACTCAACACGGCTTTCGTAAAAAACGTTCCTGTTTAGCAAACCTCTTAGACTTCTTCCACGATATCCTCAACCTCTACGATGAGAGTAAATCTGTAGATATTATATACCTTGATTTTCAAAAGGCCTTTGACAAAGTTCCCCACAAACGTTTACTGCTAAAACTAAAAGCGCATGGAATACAAGACGGTGTGTTGAAATGGATAGAAAATTGGCTCAGCGACAGAAAGCAAAGAGTAGTCATAAACGGTAAGGCATCTAAATGGACCAATGTAAGTAGCGGGGTACCCCAGGGATCGGTACTAGGACCAATTCTCTTTCTAATTTACATCAACGACATAGATGAGAGTCTCACCTGTACAATCTCAAAATTTGCTGACGATACAAAAATTGCAAATAGCGTACTCTCAAAAGAACAAGTTGACGATATGCAACACAATCTAGATAAATTGTCATGTTGGGCCCAAATATGGCAAATGAGTTTCAATGCGGATAAATGAAATGTAAAGTACTACATATCGGATACAAAAATGAGAAAGCAAACTATTCGATGAATGGCACTCAGCTTAAGAATGTAAACAAAGAAACCGATCTGGGAGTAACAATATCGAGTAACCTAAAACCGAGTCAACAATGTTCAGAAGTTGTTAAGAAGGCAAACAAAATAATTGGCTTTATAGGCAGGTCATTTGAGCATAAATCCAAAGAAGTTATCCTAACCCTTTACAATTCCTTAGTCCGCCCTCTTCTGGAATACTGCGTTCAATCCTGGGTGCCCTTATTACCAAAAAGATATAAACCAGGTAGAACGAGTTCAACGTAGAGTTACCAAAATTATACCTAGCCTAAAGAACAAACCATACGAAGAGCGTCTTAGAGAATTAAATCTATATTCTTTAACCCAGCGCAGATTAAGAGGTGACTTAATTCAAGTGTTCAAAATCATCAAAGGCATCGACAATATGAACTGTAGTAAGTACTTCACTATCGACCAATCTAATTACACGCGGAGACTGCGTTTGTAAATGAATAACTTTATTTTATCCCCCCCTCAGTTACTAACCCATCTGTCCCCTACTAACTTCCTAATCCTGCCACGGACATTAGTTCTAGGGCAGTAGTTCCCTTTCCAATGTTCCCTTACCCACTCTAAACCATTGTTTGGACACTTGATCCTCAGTGTTTTGGAGGACAAGCAGCCTAGATGGGTCACTAGACCTATTGTTGCTCGATTTCCTTTGTACTCCTTTGTACTCCTCTCTCTACTCCTTTTGTTTACTTCCTTCTACCATTCCTAGTTCTCCCATTACCCCTGCCTCCACCTCTCCTCTCTCCCTTCCTCTTCCCTCCTCCTTCCACTTCTTCCCATCCTTTCCGTCTTCCCATCCTCCTCTTCCTGTGACATGCGACTGGGTAACAAGGCGCGACGGAGCATGACCGAGTGTCATATAAATGGTATCTTGGGGAATTACTCTGTAGATGGACGCTGATATTGTCTTGCTCTACTTTTTCTCCTCCTTGTCCTTCTCTTCTGTCGCTGATGTACGGTCGCGCTAATAAGTCATGTCCCAGCTGTCATTACGTTTGGCTTGCTCTGTGCTGTATTAATGTCTGTCACATGTCGAATAGGGTGGGTAAGTGTAGGAACATGTTTCTATATTTCACTCGATATGAAGAAATGAAGCTTAGATATTGCTGACACCAATTATTGATCAAAACATACTTTGTGCCGAGACATCACTTATTAGCGCGAATCTACTGTACATCCATGAATAAAAGCGGTGTTCGACTTTAATCATTCAATAATATTTTTCCTATTTTGGGTTAGGCTAATACAAAAATACTCATGAACAACACTAAGTAAACTTGAATATAAAGGATTTGTTTTTGCTTGTTTAGAACATGGTTTCACTTATAGGTAAGAGATAACCAGAGTTGAAATTACATAGGGAGGGACTGACTTTTGACCACCACTGTACAGTCTTATGTTTGACCGTATTGTTAATATATGAGTTAGGGAATGGGATTGTTTGTACCAACACAGTATTTTATAACTTGATATTATTAACTTTCTTAAAGATACCAGTTTGTTCTACATAACTGTTCTGTCGCGAGAAGAGTTTCACCTACTCAGTCATAAATTGTGATACATTTTGAGCCCTCGAACTGAAGATTTGTAGAATTTGTTAATGACCTAAGCTGCAGCTAGATATCAAATAAACATTATCAGATTATAGTCCAGTTCAGCTAGGAAGGAATATTTTATACAAACCTTTCACAGATAGCATGATATGTGAAGGTTTACGGAAAACTGTTAGATAAAGACAAGTGAAGGAAATATAGTTTAATTAATATATTTGTATACCAATCCTATAATCATATCTTAATAGGATATTATATCATATACTTGATAATTAATAGTGACGTAACAATATTATAGTATTTTATCGTGATTTCGGCATTACATCTTACCATTAATCATATACTTTATCCCTTAGCATCAAAGAAGTTTTGTTTATAATGAATACAATAGGTTGAACGTACAGTCGGCCAAATAAGTGATGTCGCGGCACCAAGTATATTTCGATAAACAATTGGTATCAGCATTATGTAAGCACTAATTCATCGTTTCAAGTGAGATTATACAAACATGTTCCTATTTTTACACAAACTATTGAACATTTGACAGACATAAATACAGCATACAGCGAGCAAAACGTAATGACAGCGGAGACACGACAAATTTGGCCAACTGTACATTAGGTCTATTACATGCTTGCTGAAAGTATGGTTGAGTGAAGATTATTTTTAGCCATTGATTTCGGCATTTATTCCCTAAAACGAGGAAGTTCCTATCGGATTGAAATAGCTACTATAAATACCTATTTTAGCCGTTGACAATTAAAGTCCCTCATAAGCTAATTAAATTCGTCAGGCGGTGGCTGGAAAAAGAATACAAATATGTTCATCTAAATATTAGCTTAGGTTAAGGAAATTGTCTTCAAACGTCAATTTTAGTTTAGCGAAAAATTATAAGTTGTTTAATGAAACCATTACGTCTTATAAAAATACTAACGAGGTTTTGCCGTGTGTGTGGTTTTGCTACTAAGCTGTTTTGTTATGTGATTAAAGGAGAAAAAGGGCAAAGCTGACTGTAACAAGTGTCTCCCTCAAAGGTGAAAAAGTGACAGAGAGCCAAATTCAAGGTACGTTAGAGTCAAAATGCCTGGACACACGGACCTTGAAGTAATTTAAGTCACTGGATGAGGGAAAGACATATCGAGGGAGAGAGTTCCAAAGCTTACTTGTTGAGTAGAAGAAAGACTGGGAAATTGGTTCACTCTTGGGTTGAAGAGTTGGACAGAATAAGGGTGCGAGTGTGTTGAAAAACAGGTGTCCCCCCAACCACCTTCAGGGAGGTATACCTACTATAATCCGTTCGTTATAAGTAGGCGAGAGATCTAAACTTCTATCCTCCATAACTCACAAACTAATAGAGTAATCGAGTAAATAGTTCTAACATTCAGGAAGAGTCAGCCAAGTAATATGTATGGGAATTTACGGCCCATTTTGTCTAGCCCTTTTTAAGTTAAAGTGGAGAGAAGTTAAGATTGCTCGCCTACTTATAATGAATGAGCTATAGCTATCGGGTCCATATTTCAATGCATTACGAAATTATATTTGGATATAATTTGTACTGTACTGTACTCAGTTTCAGGATCTAACCAAAAAGCTCATAGACACGTCCCCCCCCCCCCCCACCCTAAAAAAAAAAAAATTGCTGATATTACTATATTGGCATTGTATGAATATTTCCATATTCATAGTATGAAGTGGAAACAAGTACCTAATGAGAAGCTCAATACGTGGCATTCACTAAAGATTAAACATTTCAATATTCATGATATACAGTGTACTTGTTCATGGTTATTCACTGACCTTACAAGCAAGTTTTGAATAAGATTATATAAATACAATAGTAAGCGAGAGCCTTGACCCACTACTAGCACAATTTTTAGAAGCCTTGCAAATGAAATATTGCGAATCTTGGTCACTACCTTCATTCAGTCAACCAATGCATCAACTTTTATTATCGATCATGACACCGTTACAGACATCGCGAGCCTAATAGATTTTAGCAACCACTTTCTAACACCCTCGCTATAGACACCCTGAGCCTAATAGAATAATTCACCATCTTCTAACACACTCGTTATAGACACCCCGAACCTAATAGCATAATTCACCACCTTCTAACACACTCGTTATAGACACCCCGATCCTAATATAGTCATTCACCACCTTCTAACACACTCGTTATAGACACCCCGAACCTAATAGAATAATTCACCATCTTCTAACACACTCGTTATAGACACCCCGAGCCTAATAGATTATTTTACCACCTTCTAACACTCTCGTTACAGACACCCCGAGCCTAAGCACACGGAAATTGAGGTTCACACCAAAAGCTGCACACATGGTGGTGATAACATGACAGCATCTCCAACGCACAGGGTATGCATTCACCTTGGATGAGCTTTTGTGGTTGTTTAAACTCTCTCTCTCTCTCCCTCTAACTTTTCCGTGACTTTTCACATATCTTTTATGACAATCATTGCCAAATTATGTTATACCAAGAAAATCAGTAACAGTAAACGTAGCCTCTCATTAGCACGACATATTTTCAACTCCATTTATATTCCCTTGTTAAGTGTTTATTCGCTACATACTCCGTAAATTGTTTGTTATTGCTATAATTTAATAAGCAATATATATATATATAGATAGTTAATGGTGCTTTTAATCATTGATTTAAAAAGTACCAAATAATTTTACTTGATTTAATTTAATTCAAGTAGAGGTATGTACTAAACAAATGACTATAGTAAAAGTGCCGAACTAGAAAGTTACTTAAGTTAAGGGGAGGCTCCTTAGTGGGCTAATCCCAGTTGTAGGATATACCCAGTATTGTGTAAGCGTTTATAGTATTTGATCCCAGTGCTTTAAGGAATATCTGGTGCAATTTTCATCACCTTATGTGCGCGCGCACAGTAGCGAAATCCTTTTTATAGCAATATTAAATCCAAGCATCATATATTTACCAATAGAAATCGCCAGTTTTTTGCTTAAAGTAGCCTTACTATATTACCTACAAATGTGCAAGATTAGTTTTCCCCAATGATTCATATAAGCCGTGGAAAACAATATTGAATGTATGTGTATGTTATCGGGGCCCTATATTACAAAAAAAACAAAAATATTGGGTGAAAACAAAAATATAGTTGTAAACACACTTTCCTTGTGTGCAAAGTTGCATAGATACATATAGAGCTTGTCTGCAAAGTATGGACGATATCGAGTAATATTCATGAGTACAATTGATTTTACATGTCGATAAGACATATATCGCAGAAAAAGCAAAAGAAATTGCAAGTGAAAATTTGAGATAGAAATCTGGGTAAAATGTTTTAGTTACCTCTATAATATCGTTCTCTGATACACAGTGAACAAGAAAATGGAGCTACCAGAGAATATTTGGGTAACAATAATATTTTTTATTATTTTTTATCTCTCACATACCAAAAAAATCACGTAAATGGGGGGGGGGGGTTTGTGGGGGGGTGGGGTTGGTAATATCAGATGGTGATTTTGTTCTCTTCCCTTTCATTTTATTACACTGTAGGAAGTATTATAGCTACAAACATAAAAATATAAGTTTCGGCGGTGCGATATATGGGTTGGGGGGGAGAGGGGGGGGGCGGAATTGGGGGAGGGGGGGTTGAAGATGTCGGATGGTGTTTTTTACACTTCACTTGCACTGTCCTTCACTGCAGGAAGGATTATACCAAAAAATTTAAAAACAAAATTAAAAGTATGCTTTCAGGGTCCCAAAAGGTTGAGCCTCCCCTTAAAGTAAAAACGTATCTACCAAATGAAGGACTCAAGAACCAAAAGTAAAGCGTATCGCCATATATACGTGAACTCCGGGAAAATATATATCAATATTGATTAGCGTCTAGTTGTTGTTGTTGTTTTTCCCCAAGCTGCCTGGCCGAACAGCCCCAAGGCCCCGAGCAAGGCCAAGGCCATAACCGAGCGCCCCCACAGAACCCCCCCCCCGCCGACCACAATAAAGCCTGGGTGACCGAAGCCACTCCATGGCGGGGAGCTGAGGAGGGTGCGGAAACGCCCGGGAAACCAAAGCCCCACCCAGGGCCCTGTGCCCCTCAGCAATTATGAAGAGAAAGTTGAGGGGCAAAGGAAAGATGTGACGCTTTGGCTTCCAATCTTGGTAGATTAGGAGGTCAATCCACGCAAGAGACGTCGTCACTTGATATCTAGAAAATATACAAGTAAAAGGAACAGTCAGAGTAAGCTATGGGTATGGCAGAGATCGCTCAGTTCTCACTCTGATAGACCAGCCCATCACCAATTAGCGTCTAGTAAGATGATCATGCTGTGTTACGGGTATAAAGGGTGAAGTCAAAGTATGGGATCAGGTGGAGCAAGGACAGAGTAATTGGGATGTGTGGGGGTTTGGGGGAGAGGGTAGGGCTATCACCACCATATAGATATAGTGATGCCCTTTGAACTAGTCAAGGAATGTTACACCTACTGTCAGGGAATGTCCAGGAAAAATGCTACCTGCAATTTCAAATCCTTTGAAAACAATATTTCGGAACTGTACGGAAACTGTTTTCTACAAAATTAAACGAAGTAAATGAAATGTAGTGTAGTAAAAGTACAAGTGTTCGTTCTAAATATTGGGCAAGAATTAAAATTAAATCTCTATAACCCTAGCTGCGTGGGGAATCTTGTAAAAATCCCTGTATTGTATCCTGGAATATGGATCCTGCGACTTGTGCATGAATTGAGATACATTCTTCAAGTAGGATCTTCCTTCTCCTTAATATATAATTATAGGAAAAGGTTAAACAAAATTTATCACGCCGTTCCGAATGTCTGAGTTTCGAGACCGGCTGGGAGTATATAAACATTTAATTATTAGCTTACGTGTATTTGTAAGATATACTCGATATATATATATATATATATATAGATAGAGAGAGAGAAAGAGAGTGATTCTATTATACTAAATACTAATGAAGCCAGAGATTATTAAGAACATTCAATTTAAACGAGAAACCCCTACCTAAAAAGAAATAGTTTAAGTAAACAAACATATTATTTAGACAGTGAATTGCAACCTCCTACAAATAAGGCTAGAACGAGGAGAAAATACTCACTATTAAAGCACAATAATAATAATAAAAAAAAAAAAAATCAGACATAGAATGTAACCTCTAGATTAGAATCCTAGAGGATAGTAAAGTCTAGATGACCCTGAAAGGTTGTCAGTCGTCAATATGCCTACCCAGCGATGGCACCGATGCCGCATTTGGCACCAGACTGTGTTTAGTCACATATTTTGCTACAAGGCCTACTCGTACTGATACCAAGTTTCTTTGTTTTGTTCTTATTAATGTATATATTTTCTAAGGAGGGGGGGGGGGGGGAGATTCATGCATTGTAGTCTATTAATATTTGCAATGTGTGTCAGTGCGCTTCTGATGAAATACTGAAACTAATTGCAGTACGATATCTCCCGAGATGTTGGAAATCGGACCCAATTCAGTAGTATCTTGATTATAGTGCTGTGACCACTCAACCACACAGACGCATCTCAGGAAGGAATAGGAGGTGTAAAGACGGCTGCACACGAGCACGTTTAGCGGCGGATGTTTGTGTCGGAATCACTGTATCAGAATTAAAGGAACAAACCTCGCTTTTTTTCTCTTTCTCTCCCTCTCTTTGGCTTTTATCCATTCGTCCTCATTCCGCCTACTGTTTTAAGACGTTTACTCCCATCCAGGTGTCAATATTTTCCTGGCGAGCGGTAGCGAGCCAGCATATATATATATTTGTTTTGACAGCATGCTAAATTTGTACATTTTTAGACAGAAAAATGTCTCCGGCGAAGCCAGATTTCTCCATACAATGCTGGCTCGCTATCGCTCGCCAGGAAAAAAGCGACACCTGGATGGGGATAATCGTCTTAAAACAGGTGGCTAAATGGGGCCGAATGGATACAAGCCAGGGAAAGAGAGACAAGGAGAAACAGATAACAAAAAAAAAGCCGGTGACAGTGACAGGGAACAGTGATTATTCATTTGGGTCCATTTATTCATAAATTAATTTATTTTTTAGTTTCCTCGTTAGACCTTCACCAAGCATAAATTACACTCCCTAGCCCCCCTTCAAGATAAAGTTGTAAATTTTTCGATAGAAAAATGTTCCGAAGGCCGGTTTCTCTTAAAATTACAGGCCCGCTATCGCTCGCCAGGAAATAATAGACACCTAAACTGCACGAAAGGTCTTGATATTGATATAGAAATGGGACGCCAGGTTAAAAAAATTAACATACTATTGGAACGAACGTCTTAAAATCTGAAAACTAATTGGGCCAAAAATACGACCCATCTCACCTTAAAAAAATAAATTATTATTAATAATAGATAAACGCCTACCATACCATAATTTTCTTCCATTATCACTGTATTTATCATGTTGTAGCTTCTAATTTTAAACAGTTTAATTATTTTCTAGACAAACAATAGACAAATACACACTCGGCATCCTCGGAGCCAGACTAGCGGAGGACGGACGGGTGGGCGTATAATTTGTCACTATCTGGGTGTATCGGGCCGGACTCCACGCTGGGCCGGTATGCCAACAATGACACTTATGTACACCTCCACCAAGGTAATCGGCCCCCTTGTAAATTCTCGACTAGATCAACCCAGATTCCCTCCC